>CATNEM010000297.1:630000-705496 GCA_950096795.1 Macrostomum cliftonense | reverse complement strand
TGGGGCATCCAGGCTACGGTGAGAAGCAGAGTCGCGATCATTTGCTCCATGATCTCGGACAAGAAGCACAATGGACTGCAGGGTCTAAAAGACACGATTTGCCAGGCTAGATGGCGATTCCTTAATAGTCAGCATCAGATTCCTTCCCCACCCCCAATTTTTCAGCTGTGTTCGAGCTTTATTTGCTTACCTCGCTGCTAGGTTACGGGAGGGTCTCACTGCCTGTACGAAAATGTCCTTCCCGCTCCAGAGACGAAAAGCTACCAAACGATGCAAGGCAGGCCGTATGTGAAAGCATCACGCAATCTCCCCAAATATGAATACTTTTTTGGGAAGCAAATTAATGGAGGTAGTCAGGCAGAGGACCGGTAAGACTAGGAAACGTTATAAACTCCGATGAGTCTCTAATTTCATCGTATATGTGATTTATTGCATTCTGTTTAAGCAGCATCCAATAGGGAATACGATCAGTCAGAAAATTCGTCGAATGGAGTTATCAAGTTTCTATGCAGAAAGAGCTGGGAGGCAGACAAAAGAGTGGGTTCGTGGGCGAATAAAATGAATTTAATGTCTTTTTCAGCGAAAGCTACAACTGCATCAGTCAGTTACTTTTAGTTAAAACCTTTTTCAAATATTCTTTAATAATGCATTTTCGCAGCCAGTTGAGCCGTTTGAACAGAGGCGAACTGATAATGTGCCACTCACAAGGCCTGCGGAGAAAAATTGTGTAATATTCATATTGTGGTACAGTAACATTGTAATATTAAATATCGCACAATTATACTTTGTGATATTCAGTTAAAGTAAAAGAATCAACAACATTTTGCTCACGTTCACTTTACGACAAAAAATAAGCTTTCTGCTTTAACGTCACTTCAGCCTCTAATTCAAGCAGTTAAGTCAAGCAATGTAGGTCGCTTTGACGGGTAAAGATGGTTATCAATGGCAGCTCCCAATGTAGCTCTTATGGTAGAATTTCACTTTATGCAAAGGTGTTGAGCTATGTAAAATTTTTTGCTGGAATTATTTTTTCGCTTAAGCAAAATTCACAGGAATCACAGCTGTCAATTTTATTGCGCAGGGAAAATAGTAGGTATGTAGTGAGCTCAGTGTACCGCGTATAGTTATCAAATCTATTGTTTATTTAGGGATTTGAGAGAGCTGTGTAAATATAATTAAGAGCATTATGATGGTTATCATGTGTAAGCGTTTAATCAGACGGAAATTAGAAGACAGCCAAAAAGGAGATCGGCTTTGGAGCTACATGGAAAAAATGTTATTTTACGCAGAAATAAAAAAACTATCGAGATTGCATTTGAAAAGATGAATTTTGAAAACTTAAATTTCTGTATGATAACTAGTTATCTGCCATACAGCAAGAGCGCGCAACGGCATAATTTCATCAAAAGCAACGATAGAAAAGTGACATTTCATTTTCAGAGTGAGCCCTGACTTACTTTTAGCAGCCATTTGTAAAATCTGTAATGCAATTAGTCAGGGTCTCTGCTAGGGTCAGATGCCCCTTTTAGGCCCGCTAAAGAAGCGTCGCGGGAGAAGCCTCTTGAGTCATCGAGCCATTGACCTCATTGTCAGTAGCAACTTGTTTTGGAGCCTCTTAGGATGCAAGATTTAAACCGAAAGGCTTGAAAATCCTCTAAGAAGACTACACAAACTGACAGAAGTTTCCTCAAAAAGGGCTTGGTAGAGATAATAGCAATGGAAAGCTGGGGTTTTTGTAACTGCAACGTGCAAGTTATTATTATGATTATTATTGTTATTATTATTATTATTATTATTATGAGTACGCCAATCGGGTGCCGAGTTTTAATTATTTTATTTGCAGCGAAACTTTGTTTAAACTTGGAGTACAAAAGTTATTGGGGGACAGGAAGAGAAAAAAGGAAAAAGTACAGAAAATTACCAACAGAATAGATTATATACGCTCAAATTTTATCACTCAGGGTCGTTGTTAGTTATGATGCAATGTTTTAAGCTTATGCTTGGGCATCGTGCAAGCCCTTAAATCAATAGTATGAAAATATAATGGAAGAGAATCACTTCCAAAACAAAAATAAAGTATTCTGGAACTTTTTGAATCGGGTAAAAGTGAAAGGTATAATATTATTTGGCTCCAGAAACAAATTAATTACAATCTATTTCATTGGGTAAAGTAGCTACAATCAGATTCGATAGAATAAGCCTTAAAAATCACAGGAATTGTCGAAGAAGAATTTTATAAGCCAGTAGCATTTCGCAGCAAGTATTAAGAGGATAAGACTAAATGATCTATTATCAAAATATTGGATTTTTAAATTAAGTATTTACTCGTAGATTCCGTAAAAAAGCAGACCTTGGTCAAATATTTTACTTTAGCTGACAATCTTTCCCGTGTAAATGAATTTACGATAACTGTCTAGAGTAAAAATTGGTTTTTAAATTAGTGCGTGAGAAAAATATTTTACGCAAGACATCTTTTAAACTTTTTGGTCAAAGTGATGCCTTATATTCACCGACCCACTCATCGACATGATTTGCTTCACCTCCGGAGACAAGTCAATAGCTCTGGATGCTAACTGTAATTAAAGCCACCAAAACAGATGGGGACACCCACTGCTCAAGCTCTTATGGGTTTATTTTATCTTCCAATGAATCACTGAGTTCGCTGACTTATGATTTTCTAGGAACACCGCCACGTTGCTCAATTTGGCTTTCTAGCAATGATTCACTGACTTGTTGCCGGCTACTCAATTTTGTTGTAGCCTAGTGGCTAGGGCGCCTGCCTTATGACCGCAAGGTCGTGGGTTCGAGTCCCGGCCCCTAGGAGACAATTTGTGCCCTTGAGAAAGGCAAATAATCCCGCATTGCTTCAGTCCAACCAGCTGAGATTGCGTACCAGCATATGCTGGGTAATAACTGATCCTGAAGCAGGCCCATCTTATCCTGTCACTGTGCGGCTTTGTGAGTGAAGATTCACTATTTGTCAGGCAGGTTCAAAATAAAAAGTCGAGCTGGCAGTGGGGTGCCTACCATGCTTGGGAGTGTTTCAGGTGATACGGATGTGCAGTCTGTATCAAAGCTCATATTTCATACTATTATCACTACCATTTTCAATCCTATTTAGTATTTTCACTATCTGCTGCTTAAAGTGGCATCGCAATACCACGTCCTACCCGCCGAAAAACGAATCCCTTTAATCAGAAAGTCCTCCGATCACAATAATAGACTTTTTGGTTACTTCTACGGCCTTCCTTGATCTACGGTGCGCATTCAGAGTCAGTAACTGGTCGGGTCCAGTAAAATAAATCATTTTGGCAGTTGCAGTGCCGCCGTCTGATCGAATTTGACCTGCAGTCCCAGCTGTACCACCATGAGCCCCAGCTCACCCAACTGCAAGTGGATTCGGTCGCATCAATGTCCTCCGAGCTCGAAGCATCAGAGCTTCTCTCTGCTGCTGTGCAGTCCCTCACAGACCGAGTTCGTTTTCGCCAGATTCGGTGCCGACTGTCGCAGTCCCTTAGCCAGCTGCCCCAAATGGACCAATCGCACCAGGCAGTGTACACCTCGTCTGACTCGCTGCTGACGACAGCTGAGGCATTCGCAGGGGTTTGGGTGGAGCAGCCGCAGTTGCGAGATCGCCTGCGCGTGAAGCGCCTGTTCAAGCCGGGGTCGAAGTTCATGGCGTAGAGCCAGCTTTTCTGCCTGCCTGTGTCATCCGTCCATGCCATCCAGCCGTTCCAGGTGCACCATCTCCAGGTCTGAAAGCATCCAAAAATGTATTTGCAGATTCAAATTGACTCTTGTAAAGAAAACAAAAGGCGAAGAGAGGTAAATTCGTAATATAGGAGACTTTTACTCTGAAAATTAATAGTCCAATTTTCTGGTCAATACCGGTAGATTTTTTACAACAGTGTAACCGATATATTGTATAATATTAATAATGCATTGCTACTTATAATACCTAAGACTTTTAGTTATTTTTATTATTATGCCCACCTGACTTATGTCCTCAACAGTGGTATTGTCGATGCTAGCAGGTTCGTTCCGAGTCGGGCAGGCGCAGCGCCTGGATCTGCTTTTGCTCTGCCAGTTCTCGCACTTTTTTGTGCCATTTGACGAGTCCGTGGCCCACTCCGACCACTCACACCAGCCCATGAAGCTACCCTGAGTCTGTGGTTTGTCTTTGACGTCCCGGCACCAGCCGCTAACCGAGGCTCCATTGTCGGGACAAGTGCACTGACGGACGCGAGTTCGATTAACGGGCTTGTTGCAGATTTGAGAAGCATCGGTTTCTCCAGAAGCAGCGGTCCAGCTCGTCCATGACTGCCAGCTGCAGATGTCTAATGAAATGTGGGGTCAAGGGTTTTATAGCACAAAGGTCACTGATTTTGTATTTGATTAAGGCAATCAAATAAGAAATCGAATTTTCTCCTCGTTTGATCTCAATGAATAAAGGCCTTTAGACGCAATAGGTTTTGGTCGCTGCTTACCGTGGTAGAGCTTGACGAAGGACGCGTTTCCAGCGGTGCCGTTGCCAGTCCAGAAGGTCTCGAACTGTCCCTGGTCAGCCAGATGACACTCAGCCGCACTCCAGTTGTAGTAGTATGCGTGGCACAGCCGCCACGCCCTGCACTTTCTCTCGCACTGCAGACTCGCCAGCACTTTCGCGTCCATCCCGACAGGACCGACCAGCGAGTTGAAGCCCGCGCGCAGCTCCGCTTTCTCTACGGCGGACTCGCTCGGTCCGGCGGGGGCAGTCGGGGGCAGTCGGTCGGACGCGTTGAAGTGGAACTGCGCGACGGTGACGGCCTGCTGAACTGCCACTTGGGGCATCCAGGCTACGGTGAGAAGCAGCGTCGCGATCATGCGCTCCATGATTTGTGGATGCAACAGATGCCTAAAGTCTTACCCTTGTAGTTTTTTTACGGCAAGGGGAGTCTTCCTTCCTATTTCTTTCCCGCAAAGCTCTTCATGCATTTTGTATGCATTTTGTGTGGATATCGTTTCCATAGCAGCGGCCGCGCTGTCTTGTCAAATCAGGCTCCTTGTCTGAGTGAGATACCCGACCCCTTTTTGTCCTGTTGAAGAAATGATGCGGCTGAAGCCACTCTTCTCGATGCCATTGACCTCTTTGTCAGCAGAAAATTGATGAGGAGCTTCTTAGTATTCAAGATTTTGGCCGAATGGCCTGCAATTGCTTCTCGCAGCTGACAATACTTTTCTCCTTTTAATGGTGGCCTCAAGATGCATGGTTGAGAAAAAAGCGAGGAAAAGCTGGGGTCTAAAATCGTATCGGGTGTGACACTGGGTTTTTTTCCTTGAAGTACTTCCAGTTTGAAGCCATTTCGCTTTGAAAGCAACCAGAAACTTAACACCCTTTGATTGAGGTATGGGATTTAGTATGTTGAATATGGAGAAAGTGCTGCAGAAGCTGACAAAGGAGTTATGGGACAATGAGCATAGGGGAAAAGAGCTGGTGTCAGACTGCATACTAAAGCATTTTATAATCAACTTGCCCACTCATTTTAATTGTGTCGAGTCGAGTTTAACGGTCCGAAACGGACTTTGAACATGTCTGGGCGAAAGTCAACGCATTTGATCGAGTGCTTTCATGAATTGGAGCGAATCATTCGACCAAGTCAGCACCAAGGTGCACAAGAGGATGAGCCGCTGCTGCTGTAGATTTGTTAAAAGATTTAACTCATTCCGACAATCGAAAGTTCATAGAAACACATATGGTAACGACTACCATAAAGCATCGAAAGACGATAATAAGCTGCAAGTAGTTATGGACGCTATCCAGGAAGTAAAATATAGCACTTGAAACACTTGGAAAGTAATGCGACCGGAGACATTTGTGCCGATTTTTCACCGACTTTAGACCCAAATATTAAATCGAGAACTAACGTTACGATCGTATAATAAAATTTTACTATAATATATACCTTTGTCTATAGTCTTTAGACACCTGCGCACGTTTAGACAAGCCCTAATCCTTTCACACGCCGAGCTTGATGCCGCAAATGTTGCAAACGCTTTGCCGAGGCGCACCAAGTGGCTTCGCACTCTGCCCGACCGTCCCGAGTCTCTTCTGTGACATTAGCCGGAGCCTCCGTCGCTCGACAGCTGCCCCACAACCGCCTTTGCAGACCTCGTGCTTCCGTTTGCGTGTATGGGCTTTAAAATTTGTCCCAACGGACTTCTTGCACCAGAGAAGAACAGCGATGAAAAGTGCACTTGAAGCTTCTCTTAAGTCCATCATTCTAGCGCTCAAAATCTTCCTATGGTTGGCGGGGAAAAATGACGGTGATTTTTCAAGACATGGAGTGAGAAACGGATTGCACTCCGCTGAATTTATTTTCTTTCCCTAAGCGATTTAACACCGTTTGTTTAAACAGATGCATCCAAACTTGATGAGTTTTTGACACCCTTCAAACAACGTGGGCGGAGCGGGCAAGCAAGGCAGGAGAGCTGGATGGCAAGCGGAGCAAAAGGGTTGGCAAATAAAATGAGTTGAATTTCTGCCTCGCTGATAAATCAGCATCGAGTCAGTTACTGTAGTGGCAAGCTCGTGCATAATACTTCCAGCGTATGGAATTATCAACAAGATCTTTGTCTCCTGCATTGCATTCCCCTAGATACTTTGACAGTGGGAAAGAAAGCAAAATGGGAAACATGCAACTCACAGTTCCGAAGTATCACAAGGGGAAAGAGCTGAGAGGAAATGCATGTAGTGATAACAATCATCCGGTGTAAAATTTGCAAGTAAATGTAGTGGCTACTTGGAGTCGAGCCTGGAGGGAATTCGGTTTTTAAGTGAAGGTGCCACATCACCCCGAAAGTAGCGATGACCTGAGGGCACGCCTGACCTACCAGTTGCTGTGGTGGCCTTTTTTAGTCGGTCTTTGGGTCAGAATCGATTCCTGTAGCCGGCCAAAAATAGCTTTTGAGCCTCGAAGCCGTCTGCCTGTCTGATGCGCATTATTAGCTGACAGGGCAGACAGACAGACAGCCAACAATAGGGGCCACTCACTGCTCGGCTTCTATTGAGATCACGCAGTCATAACTTGAGAATATGGAATCTAGGGGAATCTGGGGAAAAACATTGCCAATCAAGTAGTTGGTCCACAAAACCAAGTCTTGCTAATCCGTGAGCTCATCAAGTCTTTCCGTGGCACTGATTATACGGACTCGAAACACTTGGTCTTTGGGCGGCCATTGAAAAACGCCAAGTGGCGAGTGAAAACCAGTTGCTTTAGTTGATTTCTAGAAAAACTTAACAATTGTAACCCCTGCGACTGAGAAAATTGCAGTATCCTTACGCTTACACACTCCGGACTGTGCGAAAAATAGAATGAAGGCAGTCAATAGCTGAGCTAGAGGAAATTATGGTTATTAAAGTAGTAAAAAATTTGAATAGTCATCTTAATCTTTTAAACTAACTTGTTCTTAATCGCCACTAAAATCTTTGCCTTCTGTGTAGAATTGCAAACAATAATGTTTGCAGAATAAGAATCATTATCAAAAGGAAAATGAAAATTGATAGCCGAGAAAATGGGAGAAGAATGTACGAGCTACACGTGGACAATGAAAATTCAGTTCACAGATAGTTCAGATGCTTGCTTGCATCCATGCGTTTGTTAAATATGCAACTATCTAACTACTTTCTTCTGCTTTGTTTTTCTAGCTACTCCCAGTAATATTTTTAAGTTGATTATACAAATTTAATGTTTTAAATTAAATTTACAGCCTTTTAAATAAATTTTTATTTGCTGCTTGAATGCTTGACTTCTTTCCATCTTACTATCCTTTCCGAGACCTCTTACATTGAGAGCTGGTAAGAGCTTCGGCCCTGTAGGACCTTTCGTTATCGCAGCGGCAGTGACGCTTTCTCACAGATTTAGACCCATAGTATTTGCTACCTTGCCAGCTGCTCCATTCCCCCCAGCTGCAAACGGATTCAGTGACATCAAAATCAATTGTTTCGCCTCCGACCGAGCTTCTCTCTTTAGCCGTGCAGTCCTTCACAGAGCGAGTTCGCTTTCGCCAAATTTTGCCCAGCCTGTTGCAGTCCTTTAGCCAGCTGCTCCAGCTGGACCAATCGCACCAGGCAGTGTACACCTCGTCCGACTCACTGCTGACGTCAGGGGCGGAAGTCGCGCCACTTATTTGAGTTGAACAGCCGCAGTTGCGAGATCGCCTGCGCGTGAAGCGCCTGTTCAAGCCGGGGTCGAAGTTCATGGCGTAGAGCCAGCTTTTCTGCCTGCCTGTGTCATCCGTCCATGCCATCCAGCCGTTCCAGGTGCACCAGCTCCAGGTCTTGCGATCAATGAAAATGGAGCATTATGACAAACTTTAGGTATTTGATAAAATTTACGCAAACCAACCCCAATGATTAAAAGGGAGCGTGTCAAAGGAAGTGAGGTTTATACCAAACTTATAATAAAAAGACTTATCCAGTTAGCTCAAAGTTCTATAAAGCGCAATTTGCACGTAATTACTTAAAGTAAATTAAGGACGTGACGGTTAAATTTGGATTTACTACAATACTTTGTAGGACCAATAAAATAATGTATTATTCGAACAAAAATGTTCTTACATCTCAAAAACGAAGTAAGCTTGATTAACTCTACCTTGTTAATGTACTCGGCAGCGGTATTATCGATGCTAGCAGGTTCGTTCCGAGTCGGGCAGGCGCAGCTCCTGGATCTGCTTTTGCTCTGCCAGTTCTCGCACAACTTGGTGCCATCAGACGAGTCCGTCGCCCACGCCGACCACTCACACCAGCTCATGAAGCGGAGCTGCGTCTCCAGTTTGTCTTTGACGTCCCGGCACCAGCCGCTAACCGAGGCTCCATCGTCGGGACAAGTGCACTGACGGACGCGAGTTCGATTCATGGGCTTGTTGCAGATTTGAGAAGCGTTGATTTCACCAGAAGCAGCGGTCCAGCTCGTCCAGGACAGCCAGCTGCAGATATCTGATTCGGAAAGAAATATATTTTAGAATTTATCAATTATTGCTAGGAAAAAATCATGCAGAAGCAAGGAACAATTCATTACGTTTTCTGAAACAGACAATGATGCCCAGCGAGACCCATCGTGGCAGTCATGATGTCTCTTAGAACGTCAGCTACATACGAAGAGTCAAATTTTTGTGAGTCATATTGCTAGTCATAAATCAAAAACTTTATTTATTAGTAAATGATGTTTACATTATGCCACGTTCTACATCGCATGGCTTCGATCGGTGCGAAGATGCGCGCAAAAACTGCACCGTATTCTGATGAGCAAGAAATATTCCATTTGATAATGTGAGTTTGCTCACATTTGCAAAAGTTGCAACACACTCATGGACTAACTTCACTTTTCCACCAAAAAAGCAGTCTAGCGTCCAATTGCATTGATTGTTCTACCTTTACTTAAACTCGAAGCTAACAGGTTTTTTCTGCAGAAAGCCGAAACTGTAGTCTTTTAGGCTTCCGGTTTAAGGTTACAAATTTTGCAAAAAAACTAAAGCATGCCAAAGACTAACTAAACAAAAGGTAAAGAAAAACTGCGATCAAAAAAGTAAACTAAAAAGCAGGTAATGCTACCAGATAGATAGATAGATAGATAGATAGATAGATAGATAGATAGATAGATAGATAGATAGATAGATAGATAGATAGATAGATAGATAGATAGATAGATAGATAGATAGATAGATAGATAGATAGATAGATAGATAGATAGATAGATAGATAGATAGATAGATAGATAGATAGATAGATAGATAGATAGATAGATAGATAGATAGATAGATAGATAGATAGATAGATAGATAGATAGATAGATAGATAGATAGATAGATAGATAGATAGATAGATAGATAGATAGATAGATAGATAGATAGATAGATAGATAGATAGATAGATAGATAGATAGATAGATAGATAGATAGATAGATAGATAGATAGATAGATAGATAGATAGATAGATAGATAGATAGATAGATAGATAGATAGATAGATAGATAGATAGATAGATAGATAGATAGATAGATAGATAGATAGATAGATAGATAGATAGATAGATAGATAGATAGATAGATAGATAGATAGATAGATAGATAGATAGATAGATAGATAGATAGATAGATAGATAGATAGATAGATAGATAGATAGATAGATAGATAGATAGATAGATAGATAGATAGATAGATAGATAGATAGATAGATAGATAGATAGATAGATAGATAGATAGATAGATAGATAGATAGATAGATAGATAGATAGATAGATAGATAGATAGATAGATAGATAGATAGATAGATAGATAGATAGATAGATAGATAGATAGATAGATAGATAGATAGATAGATAGATAGATAGATAGATAGATAGATAGATAGATAGATAGATAGATAGATAGATAGATAGATAGATAGATAGATAGATAGATAGATAGATAGATAGATAGATAGATAGATAGATAGATAGATAGATAGATAGATAGATAGATAGATAGATAGATAGATAGATAGATAGATAGATAGATAGATAGATAGATAGATAGATAGATAGATAGATAGATAGATAGATAGATAGATAGATAGATAGATAGATAGATAGATAGATAGATAGATAGATAGATAGATAGATAGATAGATAGATAGATAGATAGATAGATAGATAGATAGATAGATAGATAGATAGATAGATAGATAGATAGATAGATAGATAGATAGATAGATAGATAGATAGATAGATAGATAGATAGATAGATAGATAGATAGATAGATAGATAGATAGATAGATAGATAGATAGATAGATAGATAGATAGATAGATAGATAGATAGATAGATAGATAGATAGATAGATAGATAGATAGATAGATAGATAGATAGATAGATAGATAGATAGATAGATAGATAGATAGATAGATAGATAGATAGATAGATAGATAGATAGATAGATAGATAGATAGATAGATAGATAGATAGATAGATAGATAGATAGATAGATAGATAGATAGATAGATAGATAGATAGATAGATAGATAGATAGATAGATAGATAGATAGATAGATAGATAGATAGATAGATAGATAGATAGATAGATAGATAGATAGATAGATAGATAGATAGATAGATAGATAGATAGATAGATAGATAGATAGATAGATAGATAGATAGATAGATAGATAGATAGATAGATAGATAGATAGATAGATAGATAGATAGATAGATAGATAGATAGATAGATAGATAGATAGTGTAATAAATTGAAGGCTAGTGGCTTGTAATTGAGTGCAGAATGAGTCAGTGAGCCATATTCTAAAATTGGGCTCTTTATATAACATCGCGTTTATTGATTTTAACCCTAAGACTTAAGGAAGGTAGGGTTGGGCCAGACAGACCAAACCCCCCCAAGCTAGCCACGCGAGAGACGCAAACAAAACTACACTGCGCAGTGCACGCGCACTGAAACACTCAACCAATGAAATGATAGTCGCACCAGCGCTTGCATACACTAATAATAAATAACTGACACTAAATAAAACATTGAACAATGTCACACTTCCCCCCTGAGTCAGTTTCCCCCCTCAGCTGAAGTCTCTCAGGTGGGCCTCGAACTCTCAGTGGGTACCGCCGAGGAGTGCCGGGCTCGAGTCGCGCACCGCTCGCAGGTTCGACGTCGGTGTCGGTTGCCGCCTCGCCAGCAGTGGCGGCGGCGGCTGCGGTGTCGGTGGTGCGCGCGCCGATCTCGCTCGGGGCGGCGCCGTCGTCAGCAGCAGGCGAAGTCGGGACGGCGGCGGCGAAGTCAGCGCGGGCCGCCACCAGCTGATCGGCGTGCCGGAAGTGCTGGCCGCGCCCCGAGTCGACGGTGCAGTTGCGGCAGTTACGCCCGGAGCCCAGCGTTGCGCGTCGCCGGCCCTCGCGCCGGCGCTGTAGTCGCGGAAGAGGACACGGTCGCCCGGCTGGAACTCCCGAGCCGGCCGTTGTCCTTGGAGCTGCCGCTCTTGCCGCTGTTGAACGTCCTCGGTCAGCGACGGCGCCAGGAGGTCGAGGCGGCAGCGAAGCCGTCGGCCGATGAGCAGCTGGCTGGGGGCGACGCCGCTGATGCTGTGCGGGGTGTTGCGGTAGCTGAGCAGCAGTCGCTGCAGCTCGACGTCAGAGTGGCCGCTCTTGAGCAGGTGCCGCTTCAGGACTTGCACGAACCTCTCGGCCTGGCCGTTGGTTGCGGGATGGAACGGCGCGGAGAACACGTGACGGATGCCGTTGGCCCGGGTGAACTCGGCGAACTCAGCGGAGGCGAACTGCGGCCCGTTGTCGGACACCAGGGTGCGAGGGATGCCTTGGCGCGCGAACATCTCCCGCAGCGTCGCGATGGTGGCCGCCGACGTTGTGCCGCGCATCCGCTGAACCTCCAGGCCACTTGCTGTGCGCGTCGACCACCACCAGGTACGTGTGGCCTTCGACCGGGCCGGCGAAATCAATGTGCAGGCGCTCCCACGGCTCGGACGGGAACGGCCACGGCTGCACCGGCGCCTTGGGCGGGTCGGGCTGGTTGAGCTGGCAGGTGCGGCAGGACTTGGCCGCGGCCTCCAGATCGCTGTCGATGCCCGGCCACCACACGTAGCTGCGGGCCAGGGCGCGCATTCTGCTGATGCCGGGATGCGCCTCGTGCAGCTCCTTGATCACTTGTTGACGCAGCGCGGCCGGCACGACGACCCGGGCCCCCCACAGTACGCAGCCTTGGTCCACCGACAGCTCCGATTGCCGCCGGGCGAAGTCGCTCAGGTCGGCGCCGATGGGCGCGCCGGTCTGCAGGCAGCGGAGCACCCGACCGAGTGCGGCGTCCGTCCGCGTGTGCCGAGCCACAGTCGGCGCAGTGATGGCCGACCCGGAAGCCCTCGTCGAGCAGCAGCGAGTTGACGGCCGCCTCCTCCTCGAACAGGTGCGGCAGCGGCAGCCGCGAGAGCGAGTCGCAGTTGGCGTGCTTCTCAGTCGGCCGGAACTCCAGCGTGTAGTCGTAGCTCGCCAGCCGGATGGCCCAGCGCTGCATCCGGGCGGCCGCGTGCGCCGGGATGCCCTTGCGCTCGCCGAGCAGACCCAGCAGCGGCAGGTGGTCCGTGACGATGGTGAACCGCCGGCCATAGAGGAACTGGTGGAACCGGTGCAGGCCGAACATGATGGCCAGCGCCTCCTTGTCCAGCTGGGAGTAGCCGCGCTGCGCTGCTGTCAGGCTGCGGCTGGCGAAGGCGACCGCGCAGTCCTTGTCGCCGATGCGATGCGTCAGAACGACGCCCAGGCCGTAGGGAGAGGCGTCGCACTCCAGGCGCAGCGGCAGGTCCGGGTTGTAGTGCACGAGAACCGGAGACTCCAGCAGCAGCCGCTTGGCCTTGGCGAATGCCTGTTGCTGCGGCGTCTCCCACGACCAGCGCGCGTTCTTGGCCAGGAGCTGGTGGAGCGGCGCCAGGACTGCGGACAGGTTGGGCAGGAACTTGCAGTACTGCGCCAGCATCCCGAGAAATGAGCGCAGCTGGGTGACGTCTTTGGGCGCCGGCGCGTCCTGGACGGCGGCGACTCGATCCGGCAGTGGGCTGAGGCCGCTGGCGTCGATCCGATGGCCGAGGTACTCGACCGAATCCTTGAAAAACTGGCACTTCTCCTTGTTGAGTCGCAGGCCCGCGTCCTGCAAGCGCCGCAGGACGGACGCCAGGTTCTTCTTGTGCTGCTGCAGGGTGCCACCGGTGACCAGGATGTCGTCGACGAAGACCTGGACGGCGTCCAGATCCCCCAGCAGGGTGTCCAGGGTGCGTTGGAAGATCGCGCTGGCGCTGGTGATGCCGAATGGCAGGCGGTTGACCTGGAAGAGGCCTCTGGGCGTGTTGATGCTGAGAAACGCCTTGCTGTCGTCGGCCAGCGGAAGCTGCAAGAAGGCGTTGGACAGGTCGAGCTTGGTCCACTTGCAGCCGCCGCCGAGCTTGGCGAAGAGGTCCTCGATGCGGGGCAGCGGGTAGTGCTCCGGCCTGCTCGCCGCGTTGTAGGTCAACTTGTAGTCGCCGCAGATCCGAACGCTGCCGTCCTTCTTGACGACCGGCACGATCGGCGCAGCCCAGTCGCTGTGCTTGACGGCGGTGATGATGCCGCAGGACTCCATGCGCTGCAGCTCGGCGTCGACGCGCTCGCGTAGCGCGTACGGGACCGGCCGCGCCTTGAAGAACCTCGGCTGAGCGTCGTCGGAGACCTGAAGTCGGACCTGGCCGTGCCGGAACTCGCCCAGGCCGTCCTCGAAGACTGGCGCGAACTCCTTGACGATGTCGCCGATGTCGTCGGAGGCGGAGACGGCGTGGACCTGCGCCATGATGCCCGGCCAGTCCAGCCGGAGTTTGGCCAGCCAGTCACGGCCGAGCAGGGCCGTGTCGCCGTGCTTGACGACCAGCAGGGGCAATTGCAGCTGCTGACCGTCGTGCTGGACGGAGACCGACGCCTGGCCGAGGGCGCGGAACCTCTCGTTGGTGAAGGTGCGCAGGACAGCCCCGGACGGTGACATCGAGAGCCGCGGTAGAAGCTTGAGCTGCAGAAACTCGGGCATCAGCGTGACGGCGGAGCCCGTGTCGATGACGAACCGGCACGGCTGGCCGTTGACCTGCAGCTGCACTGTCGGGCCCGCATTGCTGCCGGACGGATGGACGGCGAAGATCGGCAGCTGTGCGGACGCTTCCGGCGGCGGCGGTGTCGATTCTTGCAGAAGAGGCAGCTTGGCTGAGCGACATACGTTGCGGATGTGGCCCGTCTTGCCGCACGCGTGACACTTTGCGTTGCGCAGCTTGCACTGCTGGCGGCTGTGAGCACCACCGCAGCTCGCACAGCTGCCGCCGACGTTGCCGCCACTGCCGGCTCCACCTCTGCCGGTGCTGCCTCCGCCTTTGCGTTGCTGCGAGCCATCGGATGCTGGCTTGGGTCCGTGGCGCTTGTACTGCTGGCCAGCCGAGGCGCGCAGCTGGGCCACCGGTGCCGCCGACTTCTGCGCCATCTCCAGTGATGACCGCTCGGCTGCTTCGAGCGAGAGAATTCTCTCCTGCAGCGAGTTGAAGGTGGGGTTTCTCTCCTCCAGCAGCTTCACTCGGTAGGCGTCGCTGTGCAGGCCGAAGACGAGCTGGTCCCGCAGTCGCTCCTCCAGGGTGCCGCCGAAGTTGCAGTGCTCGCACGGGGTAGCACCGAAGTTGCAGTGGCTCGACAGGGCCTTCAGGCTGGCAACGAACTCGGCAAGGCTCTCGCCGGGCTGCTGAAGGCGACGCTGGAAGCGAAATCTGGCTGCCAGCTCGGACGGCTTCGGTGAGTAGTGGTCCTGCAGGATCTTGGTCAGCTGCGCCAGACCTTCTTATCGGAGACCTTCGCAGGCAGGCACAGATTTCGTAGCACGGTGTACGCTTCCTCGCCAATAGCAGTGACGAGTGTAGCCACTTTTGCTTCTTCCTTCACTTCTTTGCAAGTGAAGTAGTGGTCGAGCCGTTCTAGCCAGACCTCAATGTTGGTGTTGGCCGAGAGAATTGGAATTCCACCCAGCGCGGTGCTCGTCGCCATTGTAATAAATTGAAGGCTAGTGGCTTGTAATTGAGTGCAGAATGAGTCAGTGAGCCATATTCTAAAATTGGGCTCTTTATATAACATCGCGTTTATTGATTTTAACCCTAAGACTTAAGGAAGGTAGGGTTGGGCCAGACAGACCAAACCCCCCCAAGCTAGCCACGCGAGAGACGCAAACAAAACTACACTGCGCAGTGCACGCGCACTGAAACACTCAACCAATGAAATGATAGTCGCACCAGCGCTTGCATACACTAATAATAAATAACTGACACTAAATAAAACATTGAACAATGTCACAGATAGATAGATAGATAGATAGATAGATAGATAGATAGATAGATAGATAGATAGATAGATAGATAGATAGATAGATAGATAGATAGATAGATAGATAGATAGATAGATAGATAGATAGATAGATAGATAGATAGATAGATAGATAGATAGATAGATAGATAGATAGATAGATAGATAGATAGATAGATAGATAGATAGATAGATAGATAGATAGATAGATAGATAGATAGATAGATAGATAGATAGATAGATAGATAGATAGATAGATAGATAGATAGATAGATAGATAGATAGATAGATAGATAGATAGATAGATAGATAGATAGATAGATAGATAGATAGATAGATAGATAGATAGATAGATAGATAGATAGATAGATAGATAGATAGATAGATAGATAGATAGATAGATAGATAGATAGATAGATAGATAGATAGATAGATAGATAGATAGATAGATAGATAGATAGATAGATAGATAGATAGATAGATAGATAGATAGATAGATAGATAGATAGATAGATAGATAGATAGATAGATAGATAGATAGATAGATAGATAGATAGATAGATAGATAGATAGATAGATAGATAGATAGATAGATAGATAGATAGATAGATAGATAGATAGATAGATAGATAGATAGATAGATAGATAGATAGATAGATAGATAGATAGATAGATAGATAGATAGATAGATAGATAGATAGATAGATAGATAGATAGATAGATAGATAGATAGATAGATAGATAGATAGATAGATAGATAGATAGATAGATAGATAGATAGATAGATAGATAGATAGATAGATAGATAGATAGATAGATAGATAGATAGATAGATAGATAGATAGATAGATAGATAGATAGATAGATAGATAGATAGATAGATAGATAGATAGATAGATAGATAGATAGATAGATAGATAGATAGATAGATAGATAGATAGATAGATAGATAGATAGATAGATAGATAGATAGATAGATAGATAGATAGATAGATAGATAGATAGATAGATAGATAGATAGATAGATAGATAGATAGATAGATAGATAGATAGATAGATAGATAGATAGATAGATAGATAGATAGATAGATAGATAGATAGATAGATAGATAGATAGATAGATAGATAGATAGATAGATAGATAGATAGATAGATAGATAGATAGATAGATAGATAGATAGATAGATAGATAGATAGATAGATAGATAGATAGATAGATAGATAGATAGATAGATAGATAGATAGATAGATAGATAGATAGATAGATAGATAGATAGATAGATAGATAGATAGATAGATAGATAGATAGATAGATAGATAGATAGATAGATAGATAGATAGATAGATAGATAGATAGATAGATAGATAGATAGATAGATAGATAGATAGATAGATAGATAGATAGATAGATAGATAGATAGATAGATAGATAGATAGATAGATAGATAGATAGATAGATAGATAGATAGATAGATAGATAGATAGATAGATAGATAGATAGATAGATAGATAGATAGATAGATAGATAGATAGATAGATAGATAGATAGATAGATAGATAGATAGATAGATAGATAGATAGATAGATAGATAGATAGATAGATAGATAGATAGATAGATAGATAGATAGATAGATAGATAGATAGATAGATAGATAGATAGATAGATAGATAGATAGATAGATAGATAGATAGATAGATAGATAGATAGATAGATAGATAGATAGATAGATAGATAGATAGATAGATAGATAGATAGATAGATAGATAGATAGATAGATAGATAGATAGATAGATAGATAGATAGATAGATAGATAGATAGATAGATAGATAGATAGATAGATAGATAGATAGATAGATAGATAGATAGATAGATAGATAGATAGATAGATAGATAGATAGATAGATAGATAGATAGATAGATAGATAGATAGATAGATAGATAGATAGATAGATAGATAATAGATAGATAGATAGATAGATAGATAGATAGATAGATAGATAGATAGATAGATAGATAGATAGATAGATAGATAGATAGATAGATAGATAGATAGATAGATAGATAGATAGATAGATAGATAGATAGATAGATAGATAGATAGATAGATAGATAGATAGATAGATAGATAGATAGATAGATAGATAGATAGATAGATAGATAGATAGATAGATAGATAGATAGATAGATAGATAGATAGATAGATAGATAGATAGATAGATAGATAGATAGATAGATAGATAGATAGATAGATAGATAGATAGATAGATAGATAGATAGATAGATAGATAGATAGATAGATAGATAGATAGATAGATAGATAGATAGATAGATAGATAGATAGATAGATAGATAGATAGATAGATAGATAGATAGATAGATAGATAGATAGATAGATAGATAGATAGATAGATAGATAGATAGATAGATAGATAGATAGATAGATAGATAGATAGATAGATAGATAGATAGATAGATAGATAGATAGATAGATAGATAGATAGATAGATAGATAGATAGATAGATAGATAGATAGATAGATAGATAGATAGATAGATAGATAGATAGATAGATAGATAGATAGATAGATAGATAGATAGATAGATAGATAGATAGATAGATAGATAGATAGATAGATAGATAGATAGATAGATAGATAGATAGATAGATAGATAGATAGATAGATAGATAGATAGATAGATAGATAGATAGATAGATAGATAGATAGATAGATAGATAGATAGATAGATAGATAGATAGATAGATAGATAGATAGATAGATAGATAGATAGATAGATAGATAGATAGATAGATAGATAGATAGATAGATAGATAGATAGATAGATAGATAGATAGATAGATAGATAGATAGATAGATAGATAGATAGATAGATAGATAGATAGATAGATAGATAGATAGATAGATAGATAGATAGATAGATAGATAGATAGATAGATAGATAGATAGATAGATAGATAGATAGATAGATAGATAGATAGATAGATAGATAGATAGATAGATAGATAGATAGATAGATAGATAGATAGATAGATAGATAGATAGATAGATAGATAGATAGATAGATAGATAGATAGATAGATAGATAGATAGATAGATAGATAGATAGATAGATAGATAGATAGATAGATAGATAGATAGATAGATAGATAGATAGATAGATAGATAGATAGATAGATAGATAGATAGATAGATAGATAGATATATAGATAGATAGATAGATAGATAGATAGATAGATAGAAGTTCCTCACCGTGGTAGAGCTTGACGAAGGACGCGTTTCCAGCGGTGCCGTTGCCAGTCCAGAAGGTCTCGAACTGTCCCTGGTCAGCCAGGTGACACTCAGCCGCACTCCAGTTGTAGTAGTATGCGTGGCACAACCGCCACGCCCTGCACTTTCTCGCGCACTGCAGACTCGCCAGCACTTTCGCGTCCATCCCGACAGGACCGACCAGCGAGTTGAAGCCTGCGCGCAGCTCCACTTTCTCTACGGCGGACTCGCTCGGTCCGGCGGGGGCAGTCGGGGGCAGTCGGTCGGACGCGTTGAAGTGGAACTGCGCGACGGTGACCGCCTGCTGAACTGCCACTTTGGACGTCCAGGCTACGGTGAGAAGCAGCGTCGCGATCATTCGCTTCATGATCTCGGACAAGATGCAACAGATGCCTTAAGTCTTCCCCTTGTAGTTTTTTTACGGCAAGGGCAGTCTTTCTTTTCCGCTAAGCTCTTCACGCATTTTCTATGCTTTCGTTTCCATACCAGCGGCCGCGCTGTCTTGTCAAATCAGGCTCCTTGTCAGAGCGAGATACCTGACCCCTTTTTGTCCTGTTGAAGAAATGATGCGGCTGAAGCCACTCTTCTCGACGCCATTGACCTCTTTGTCAGCAGAAAATTGATGAGGAGCTTCTTAGTATTCAAGAGTTTTGCCGAATGGCCTGCAATTGCTTCTCGCAGCTGACAATACTTTTCACCTTTTAATGGTGGCCTCAAGATGCATGGTTGAGAAAAAAGCGAGGGAAAGCTGGGGTCTAAAATCGTATCGGGTGTGACACTGGGTTTTTTCCTTGAAGTATTTCCAATCGGAAGCCATCTCTCTTCGAAAACAAACAGAAATTTTATCTCCCTCTGATAGAGCCATGGGATTTAGTATATCGAATATTGAGAAAGTGCTTCAGAAGCTGACAAAGGAGTTATGAGACAATGAGCATAGGGGAAAAGAGCTGGTGTCAGTCTGCATGCCAAGGCATTTTATAATCACTCTTTTTAATTGTGTCAAGTCGAGTTTAACGGCCCGAAACGGACTTTGAACATTTCTGGGCCAATGTCAACGTCATCGAGTGCAGTCATGAATTGGAGCGAATCATTCGACAAAGTCAGCACCAAGGTGCACAAGAGGATGAGCAGCTGCTGCTGTTCCCTTTTTGCGCCAGTTGCACCGAAAAAATTGCGACCAAATTTTAAAAGATTCAACTCATTCCGACTATCGAAAGTTCATCGAAACACAGGTACCGACTACCATAAAGCATCGAAAGACGATAGTAAGCTGCAAGTATTTATGGACGCTACCCAGGAAGGAAAATATAGCACTTGAAACTGTTTGCCACCAAATGGAAAGGCATTCCGAAGAGGTAATGCAGTTCACATCCAGTTTTTGGAGCCTGGCCTACTCCTGACTGGGTGAAGTGCTTTCGGGCCAGTTTTGTCTATTTCTGTTTGCGTGTATGGGCTTTAAAATTTGTCGCAACGGACTTCTTGCACCAGAGAAGAACAGCGATGAAAAGTGCTCTTAAAGCTTCTCTTAAGTCCATCATTTTAGCGATAGGGGAAAAATTGACGGTTTCAAGGCATGGAGTGAGAAACAGATTGCACTAGTCTCAGAATTTATTTTCTTAGCCTCGAAGCCGTCTGCCTGTCTGATGCGCACTATTAGCTGACAGGGCAGACAGACAGACAGCCAACAATAGGGGCCACTCACTGCTCGGCTTCTATTGAGATCACGCAGTCATAACTTGAGAATATGGAATCTAGGGGAATCTGGGGAAAAACATTGCCAATCAAGTAGTTGGTCCACAAAACCAAGTCTTGCTAATCCGTGAGCTCATCAAGTCTTTCCGTGGCACTGATTATACGGACTCGAAACACTTGGTCTTTGGGCGGCCATTGAAAAACGCCAAGTGGCGAGTGAAAACCAGTTGCTTTAGTTGATTTCTAGAAAAACTTAACAATTGTAACCCCTGCGACTGAGAAAATTGCAGTATCCTTACTCTTACACACTCCGGACTGTGCGAAAAATAGAATGAAGGCAGTCAATAGCTGAGCTAGAGGAAATTATGGTTATTAAAGTAGTAAAAAATTTGAATAGTCATCTTAATCTTTTAAACTAACTTGTTCTTAATCGCCACTAAAATCTTTGCCTTCTGTGTAGAATTGCAAACAATAATGTTTGCAGAATAAGAATCATTATCAAAAGGAAAATGAAAATTGATAGCCGAGAAAATGGGAGAAGAATGTACGAGCTACACGTGGACAATGAAAATTCAGTTCACAGATAGTTCAGATGCTTGCTTGCATCCATGCGTTTGTTAAATATGCAACTATCTAACTACTTTCTTCTGCTTTGTTTTTCTAGCTACTCCCAGTAATATTTTTAAGTTGATTATATGAAATTATTGCTTTCATTAAAGTTACAGCCTTTTAAATAAATTTTTATTTGCTGCTTGAATGCTTGACTTCTTTCCATCTTACTATCCTTTCCGAGACATCTTACATTGAGAGCTGGTAAGAGCTTCGGCCCTGTAGGACTTTTCGTTATCGCAGCGGCAGTGGCGCTTTCTCACAGATTTAGACCTACAGACTTTGCTATCTTGCCAGCTGCTCCATTCCCCCCAGCTGCAAACAGATCCAGTGACATCACAATCAAATATTTTGCCTCCGACCGAGCTTCTCTCTTTAGCCGTGCAGTCCTTCACAGAGCGAGTTCGCTTTCGCCAAATTTTGCCCAGCCTGTTGCAGTCCTTTAGCCAGCTGCCCCAGCTGGACCAATCGCACCAGGCAGTGTGCACCTCGTCTGACTCACTGCTGACGACAGCTGAGGCATTCGCAGGGGTTCGGGTGAAGCAGCCGCAGTTGCGAGATCGCCTGCGCGTGAAGCGCCTGTTCAAGCCGGGGTCGAAGTTGTTGACGTAAAACCAGCTTTTCCACCATCCAAAGCCGTCAGTCCACTCGGTCCAGGCCATCCAGCTGCACCAGCTCCAGGTGTTCCTGAAATTGAAAAGTGTAAACATTTGCTGCTTTATAAAATAGAAAGAAAAGTCGCTTTGTGACTATTTACGAGTACTAGCAAGTCGCTGAAATAGCGGTTCAATTTTCGTTAGATGGTACTCGGTACTGGAAGCTCTCAAACGCTTTGATTTTCTCAGTTTCGACCAATAATTACTAGGAGTTGATGAATGATCAGAGGCTGACAGATTCCCATTTTTTCAACGATATTTACAATTCAAACCTTGTTTATTCGCTCAAAGTAGACCGTCTGAATATGAGCAGGTTCGTTCCGAGTCGGGCAGGCGCAGCTCCTGGATCTGCTTTTGCTCTGCCAGTTCTCGCACTTTTTTGTGCCATCAGACGAGTCCTTGGCCCACTCCGACCACTCACACCAGCCCATGAAGCGGAGCTGCGTTCGCGGTTTGTCCTTGACGTCCCAGCACCAGCCGCTAACCGAGGCTCCATCGTCGGGACAAGTGCACCGACGTACGCGAGTTCGATTCACAGGCTTGTTGCAGATTTGAGAAGCGTCGGTTTCTCCAGAAGCAGCGGTCCAGCTCGTCCAGGACTGCCAGCTGCAAGTGTCTGGTGAAATGCGGAGCATTGAGGGTTCAGCTTTTTCTTTTTCAAACCGAAATGCACAGTGCGCTGGAGCCTGTCACTTTTAGGGGTAATTTTACTGTGCTAAAAACAACCAAAAACTTTTTATGCATGAAAATTAGGATTGCAAAGTTAGGAACCGGGGTCGAAATGATGCATTTTGGAGGGCGCATTTAGAATGGCAGACTTCTGTGAGAGGATTTGGGAGACGGAGACAATTACAGGAAAGACTTTAAAGGGACAATTTAAAATGTCCAACCACCAATCTTTTCAACTTGCTGTGTAACCGCTGTCTACACAATTTTTTTTAAGTCCCATTCGTAGCCCATAGATATGTCGTGAAAGTAGTAATTTAAAAAGAAATCCTTTAGGCTGTGAGTCACCGTGGTAGAGCTTGACGAAGGACGCGTTTCCAGCGGTGCCGTTGCCAGTCCAGAAGGTCTCGAACTGTCCCTGGTCAGCCAGGTGACACTCAGCCGCACTCCAGTTGTAGTAGTATGCGTGGCACAACCGCCACGCCCTGCACTTTCTCGCGCACTGCAGACTCGCCAGCACCTTCGCGTCCATCCCGACAGGACCGACCAGCGAGTTGAAGCCCGCGCGCAGCTCCGCTTTCTCTACGGCGGACTCGCTCGGTCCGGCGGGGGCAGTCGGGGGCAGTCGGTCGGACGCGTTGAAGTGGAACTGCGCGACGGTGACGGCCTGCTGAACTGCCACTTGGGGCATCCAGGCTACGGTGAGAAGCAGCGTCGCGATCATTTGCTCCATGATCTCGGACAAGAAGCACAATGGACTGCAGGGTCTAAAAGACACGATTTGCCAGGCTAGATGGCAATTCCTTAATAGTCAGCATCAGCTTCCTTTCCCACCCCCAATTTTTCAGCTGTGTTCGAGCTTTATTTGCTTACCTCGCTGCTAGGTTACGGGAGGGTCTCACTGCCTGTACGAAAATGTCCCTCCCGCTCCAGAGACGAAAAGCTACCAAACGATGCAAGGCAAGCCTTGTGTGAAAGCATCATTCCATCTCCGCAAATCTCAGTACTTTTTTGGGTCAGCAAATTAACCAGGCTAGGTAGCCAGGCTGAGGACCGGTATGAATAGGAAACGTTATAAACTCTGATGAGTCTCTGATTTCATCCCCTAGGTGATTATTGCATTCTGTTTAAGCAGCATCCAATAGGGAATACGATCAGTCAGAAAATTCGTCGAATGGAGTTATCAAGTTTCTATGCAGAAAGAGCTGGGAGGCAGACAAAAGAGTAGGTGCGTGGGTGATTAAATGAATTTAATGTCTTTTTCAGCGAATGCTACAACTGCATCAGTCAGTTACTTTTAGTTAAAACCTTTTTCAAATATTCTTTAATAATGCATTTTCGCAGCCAGTTGAGCCCTGTGAATAGAAGCGGATTGGGTAGTGTGCAGCTCACAAGGCCTGCAGAGAAACATTCTGAGAGGGCAGTACTTAAAGCAGTGCTATAATTGTATTATTGTACCACATCGCTGACCGGGCGGTCGCTAAAGTCCGAGCTTAAATCTCTTTAGCAACAGGCCTAGCATTCTTGCTCAAGATGTTATGGTTGGTGAAAACGACTGTTATTAATTGCCAAATCAGTTTTCACACTATAGTCAATGACGCAAGGAGTTTTTGCGTCAGTAATTCCGGGTTTTGAATCTGAAACCTGCCCTCCAGCAGTCGCCTGTGAATTCATTTAACCCTGGACGATGGACTGACAGTTAAATTCGAGCATCAGTCGAGGTCCAATAACCGATACTAGGGACTCTGTGTAGGTTAATCATGTTTGACTGTCCATTTTAACAAGGACTTTCTACTAATGGGCACAGGTTGAGGATCTCTTTCAAGCTTCTGTTAGATGGGCTTTAGCCTTGGTAGACGGTTAGCAGCTCAAGGCAATGGCAGTGTAGCCGTGTAAAAAGAGCCGTGTGAGCTTGGGTCATTGAGAGGCTAATATAAATTCGGGTGTAATGTTTTAGATCCTAGATCAGACTACCTCCACTGATAAATGCTGAACAAGAAAAAGCTCGACAGGACAGGGGCTCGTGCTATAAAAGATATAGGAATTGCAGTCAATAGTCAAGAGTCTCCTAGCTCTGAACACTTGAATAAAAAGTGTGTGCAATGAAACGAGATTCAAGAGTATGCGTGCTAAGAAATTATGAGTGAACTTTACATAGTTAAGACTCAGCTGTTATGAAGATAGGCTGCATACTATACTTTTGACTCAAGAGTTCAAGAGCCGATTGACTCCACTAAACAAGTCAACTAGTCAAGAGTAAAATCATGGAATTTGACTCACGCTTCGCTATTTAATTTGTATAAAATGCACTTGAAATTGCTCTTGAATTTCTCTAAGCGCTAGAAAACTTTTGACTCCTATCTCTTAAATCTTCACTCCAAGCTTTGTAGCACGGGCCCTATTATGCGTTTGGTTAAAAAAAGTCTCTCTGACGAATCTTAACAGTAAAATAAAAGGCTCGAGATCTGGAAACGCACAAAATTTCAGTTTACGGAACCCGCTTGTATGGATGGGGGGAATATCACGCACGGGATACGTGCTCTGACGTCATACTTGACTCGAACTAGTCCTGCAGCGTGGGTCTGATTGGCTGGTAAGTGGTAAATGAGCTCAGTCATTGATGCACGACAGTAAACTCATTGGGTTCGGTGTAGAAGTGTAGATTTTGCAGGCAATTAAATATTCGAATGTTTTTTACGAAGGAAAGGATCGTAGTTAAAAACTGCACTGTCGCGAAGAACCTTGCTCCCCAGCACTTTCGCGTCCATCGTGACAGGACCGATCATAGCAGCATAGCAGCGACTGCTCTTGCCGACTGTACGGGAGCAAAGTCAGACTCGCTCTCGATACCGACACATTTCTTCTCCCATTACAAAAATGTGAGGGAAGTTTCTTTTATGAGCTTGAGCTTGAGAGGAATGATCCTCTTTCGTGGATCATTCACGGACTTTTTGCAGATTTCATACACGCATTTTGCTTACGAAGCAGCTCTTGGCAAATTGAGCTTGTCAGGACACGTGTTTAGCAGAAAGGCACTAAATACTCGTCAAAGTTGGCGTTTTCTTTCTCTATCACCATGATGGCCACGGGAAATGAGTTTTTTATACTTTGGATCGCTGTTGAGCACCTTCATCAACTCCCTGACATCTGGTGATACTACATCTGTTAATTCCTTGTAATGCGAATGCCAATACGGCATGAATAGTGACTGACACTTGACAAAAGGGATCCCTTATCCCAATGGTGGATGGCCCTTACAACCAAAAATTTCATGAGTTCAGCGAATTCATCCTAACCTAGATTCTGTCTACATGAGTAGACACATCTTTGTCAGCAACAGCATCTATAATTCTGCCTTAAGGCCAGGTTTTTACATCAGTACTTGAAAAATAATTATTCATAGAACTAGAGCTTGCGAAATACGAAATAGAAACAATCAAATAGGCGCCTCAGATTTAATCGTTTATTAAATTTCATTGATTTTTCCATTCTAGCAAATATAAGCTCTGAAGAATTGCATCGAAATTAGCTAATCAATCAAATACAAGCATATTAGGGCTTTGGGTATCATTAGGCACTGAAGATTTTGAGGATGGTTTGTCAATCAACATGCGCAGAGAAGAAAATATGTTGGTGCGAAGAAAATAAACATAAAAATCAGCGAATAATGAGAACGTACGCTTCTTAATCATTTCTAAGACAATTTGGTCCAGGAAAATTAAAAGGGCCCAGAAACTTAACTACTTAGAGTTTGTTGCATGTAACAATATTGTACGCTCGCAAGTGTCAAGAGAAACAAAGAAACAAAGTAAGTAATACATTGAAATGAAGACAATAAAGTGGCCTAATAATAAAAAAATAAGAACATTATGGCTATAAGCATTCGTAAGTATGAATTATCGCCAAAAGTTTTAAAAATCTTTAAAATTTTGACAAGTTAAAACATTTTTGGGAGAAAAAATATTTTAAAAAATGTGGCAGACAAATGAATTTCGACAGGAGTACTGTACTTGCAGACGGTAGATAGAAATAAAATTAATAAATTTATACACCAGACCTTTTGACCAGATGAACAGCCCAAGGCACAGGCACAGCTAGCTGCGTGGCGCATCCGAGGGCTGTGTACAGCTGCTCAGTCCTGACGGGCTGGAGGGGCCGCAACACCCACTCTAAATTTACCCAGCTCAAACTGGTACCCGATCTCAGCTGGGTGGACTGAAGCAATGCGGGATTAAGTGCCTTGCTGAATTGCACAAATTGTCTCCTGGGGCCGGGACTCGAACCTACGACTTTCCGGTCATACGACTCCGGTCAGTGAGCTAGGGCAGGCGCCCTAGCCATTAGGCTACAACTCTTATCTGTTAATTCCTTGTGATGTGACGGTAGAGTATAAAGACAACCGCTTTTTGCAATATTTGCTTCGATATAGTCATTATGATTATTTATTATTAGATAATAATAATCAGTAACAATATCAGTATCAGCTTTCAGTCACAAATTACCAACGTAAAGGGCTATAGTTACTCAAGAATGGTTCTATCTTTGAGACGGTTCTTTTCGAATCAAATTGGGACATGCAACTGCAACAAATAGGCTAAATTAAAAGCTCTGAATTAAATTAAAGGCTTGTTAGTCTCCTACAAATGCTAATCACGGACTACTAAGATCCCCTTTTAAGTACTTTTTAACATAGTCAGTCCTTGCTATGAATTCTTTTGCTAACTGTGTCTCTGATAGTTCTTTTTTTATCAACCCGTAGCTGATTTTGCTCATCCAATAAAACTCGTCATACCAACCTGCATATCGAGACTGCCTTGTTCCTTGACTTTGTTGCTCAGCCCTACATCACGTATATTGAAGAGGCACAGATTGCTTGCTAAAAATGGCTGGCCACCCACTAACAGAAATACTGAGTGTCAGATTTCGTACTGAGCTGCGAAAATGGACACTCACAACTGCGCCTCCTGCAGCCATGACGAGACAAGTGTGTCCAGCTCCAATGGCACCATGCTTCGTTTTCAAAGTCCTCCGAGCTTCTATCAGAGCTGATGGTCGCATTCGAGAAGCAATCCACCACAGAGCGAGTCCGCCTGCGCCTAATCCATCCCACAGAGCAGTCGCGGTACCAACCCGACCAGCCAGACCAAGCACACCAAGCCGAGTAAATGGCGCTCTCCTCTTGGCTCACGTTGCTGCCAGCTGGAGACTGAATCCTTGGCTGACAGCCACATTCTCTCCGTCGCAGCCTTGTGAACCTGGTGCCGGGCTCACGGTAGTCACGGGAGTAGAGAGATGCCTTAGTTTGACCGCCATCGTCCGTCCACTCGGTCCAAGCCCTCCAGTTGCACCAGTTCCACTCCTGTTAGAAAAATATTGGATTGTTGACCAATAAGGCAGGTCTACTTTACACAGTTGATGGTTACTGTAAATGCACGCACTCCTAAGTCGCCTCATTATCCTAAAGTCTAACGACGGCCAATTGACGTATTTTCACTAGGCAGGATGGACCAAAGAAAAACATCCTCAGGCCTCAAAGTCATTATGGAGAGGGCCTGGCATGTGATAATCGACAAGACTAAAAGAGAGTAACTTTCCTCCGAAATCAAGCCTGCTAATAAATGATGTATCCACGGTCCGGGCGGGGTATTTTTCGAACTGTCAGCACAGCCTGGACTGTGATGCAGCAGCTGGAGGGAGGGAGCCGGCTCGTCGAGTGGGGCATTTTCGCTCCCATTTCAACGCGCTCCGGCATACACTCCCACAGCCCCACCAGAGCCTGGCTGTCTCCCTCTCTCCTTCTCACCTCGCACCTTCTCCCTCTCCCATTATCACTGCATCAGCCCCTCTTGTACTTTTATTTTTCGGAAAGAGTCTTTAACCTCTGTCACGCGACCTCCTCGCGCTATAGACGCTACTCCACTTTCACCTCCCCTTCATTCACTCATTGTCTGACACCCACCTTTTAGCAGCCTATTGTTCCCTGTTCCCTTTTCCTTTTCCCACAATTGTTCCACTTTACTGATCACCGAATTTTCACAGCTCACAAAATTCCTTATCTAACTCAAGTAATTTATTTTGATTGCGCAACCCCTACTTCTCTACCAGACTCCTTTGCTGCATCACCTGTCTCCCTGAAAATGCGCTCCCTCTCCAAAACCACATTTTCCTCATTTTTCAGACCCCCACTGCCTAAAATAACAGTTTTTACTTGACTTCAGGACACCAGTGTCAAATCGAGGAGAGAGAGTCATGGCAACGGCCTTGGATAAGAATTACGCTCCCATTTTGAGCTGTATTCAAACAGCTTAAAACAACTTCAACATTGGCTCCACTGGAGTGCATCACGTTTTGACTTAGCTTCCTGATGTGTTGGAAGACCGTGAGGAAGACGAACAGTTTTATTCGTATAAGTAATTCGTAGGCAGGCGTGACCTTATCGTCAGCCTTGCTCGTGCTTCTCATTCGTTGTTCGTTATATTTTCCCTAGGCCGCTGGCTTGCGGGCTCTCTTTACAACAGTAATGTGTTAGGAGGTTTTACCCCTAGACACTTCTCACGAGCACAACAAAAAGTAATCGCAGTTAGTACGTAAGTCCATGTCACTTCCCTCTAGGGCTAACGGGTGATTCTACTCCAGCGTTCAGGCCTAGCCCTCGGGCCAGCGTTACCAAAGATCATCTCAGGGCAGAAACACTGTAACCAGAAGCCTTCAGGTCGGTTTAGAATTAAGAGACAGCCCGTAGCTAACTTCGACCTTTTCGGAAGCTTCCCCAGTTCTCTTCTCCACCATTGGGGAAGGCTGGAAAACCGGCCCATACTACATAAAAAATTGTATTCCCGTTTACCTCCTTTACAATGACATCTCAGTATCGCCTTCATAAAGCCCCAAAATAATTTTCCACCTACCTGAGTTATGTTTTCAGCTGATTGTCAGTCGGGCAGGCGCAGCTCCTGGATCTGTGTTTGCTCTGCCAGTTCTCGCACACTTTGGTGCCCTCAGACGAGGCCGTGGCCCACTCGGACCACTCACACCAGCCCATGAAGCTACCCTGAGTCTGCGGTTTGTCTTTGACGCCCTGGCACCAGCCGCTAACCGAGGCTCCATCGTCGGGACAAGTGCACTGACGGACGCGAGTTCGATTCACGGGCTTGTTGCAGATTTGAGAAGTACCGGTTTCTCCAGAAGCAGCGGTCCAGCTTGTCCATGACTGCCAGGTGCAGATGTCTCATGAAATGTGGGGTTAAGGGTGTTTTTAGCAGAAAGGTCACAAATTAGGTATTTGGTAATGAGAATGGAATCAGAAATTTATTTTTCCTCTTCTCGTTTGATCTAAATAAATAAAGGCCTCTAAACAGATTAGTTTCATTCGCTACACACCGTGGTAGAGCTTGACGAAGGACGCGTTTCCAGCGGTGCCGTTGCCAGTCCAGAAGGTCTCGAACTGTCCCTGGTCAGCCAGGTGACACTCAGCCGCACTCCAGTTGTAGTAGTATGCGTGGCACAACCGCCACGCCCTGCACTTTCTCGCGCACTGCAGACTCGCCAGCACTTTCGTGTCCATCCCGACAGGACCGACCAGCGAGTTGAAGCCTGCGCGCAGCTCCACTTTCTCTACGGCGGACTCGCTCGGTCCCGCAGCAGGCGGGGGCAGTCGGTCGGACGCGTTGAAGTGGAACTGCCTGACTGTCAGAGCCTGCTGAGAGGCTACGTTGGACATCCAGGCTGCAGATAGAAGGAGCGTTAAAATCAAATGCTGCATTGCTCTGTATAGAAAAGATGCCTCAACTAACTTTCTTGCAGTTGCGCTGATGGCACTGACTCCCTATTTCAATTTTTTTACCTCAAGCTTTCCCTGCATCTTCTCTGTTTGTGTCATTTGTTCCCATAGCAGCGACCGCTCTGACATCCTGCCAGTGCAGGTTTTCCCTGAACGAGGTAGGAAGAGCGCCTGCCATTGAGGACAAATACGCACTCAGCTTCATTGTCGTGGTGGGCTCTCGCGTTCCATTCCCCTTGGAAAAATCATTGTTTGGAGTCGCCAGAGCTGCAGGGGGAGGAGGCGAGAAACCTGAGTTTTAGTCCCTTTTATTTACGGAGGCTTTTAAGTGTAGAAATTTTCGCACTGGCATCCTTCCTAAATTCTGGTAACAAAAATGACTTGAGCTCGAATGGATTTTTATATGAATAAAAAACTAGTGAAAGATGAGTGCAGACAATAACAATAAAAAATAAGTTAAAACGCCGTAAGCGCCTAATGTGTCATTTTCATCAATTTTCTAAACGCCTTCTTGAAAAAAAGTTGGTGCTGAGAGTAATGTTTTATTTTTTATTCTACGGGATCATGAAAGAGGAATTTTTAAATTTACTAAAGAGGGAAACAATTGCAGTTAGGTCCCAAAGCTAGTCCGAAAACAGTTCATTAATCAGCAAAGATGTACTCGTACAGACTAGAGCTTCCAACGCCCATGCTTACGTCATTCCAGACTAGTGTTCCGGTAAAATTTGACTAAATAGCAGATAAAAAGATGCTAGAAAAATGGTATAGAGGCAAAGGAGGAGAGCAACAAAGTAAAAAGATAAAAGTAGAGAAATATTGAGCCTATGATGCCCAAACTACGAGCGTATATTATACTTACCTCCGGACAGAAAGGTTTGCACGCTCATACTGGTACGAATACGCTCGTACTAGAGAGCTATAGCTACATAATTCTTCAAATCACATTCTTTATAGCTGCTTCTCAACATTTCGAGAGGGAAAATTATATTTGAAAAGATGTTTGAATAGGTTTTGGGGAAAGACAGCAGCTGCCTACTTCATCAGAATCTATTCAACGTGGGAGCAGAGGCCATCCACTTTGCCTCATCCTCAAACAAAAGCAGCAGTGCTTTCCTCTCCTCACCTATTGTTTTCCTTAAACGCAACTCACTGACGTGACTCAAGAGACATTTCCACGAAGTAGCTAAGTGTGGGGACAAGTTGCGATGAATCAAGCGTTAAAGAAGTCTATACGGAGTGGAGTATGCCTCAGCTCTGTTCCTCTTCATGCAAACCTTTAATGTCTTTTCTGACTAGAGGTAAAGGCTCTATAGCTATAATAACTCTTAGTCTTTAACATTCGGTGTCACTTGATTCCAGCATGCATACTCTTACGCGAAATACAAAAAATGTTTTAGATTATTCGAGTCGTTGGCTTGTAAGTTTTTGCTATTTCTTGGGTACAGAACTTTGGGTGCTGCATTTATTTATTGTTGTATAGCGCGATGAAATATGTTAACATTTAGTAGAAAGAATTTTTGTAGGACAAGGAGAAAAAAATTTCAAGAATAAACGTTTGAGCGTATGGCTATAGAAATTATTTAACAAAATAGCTAGATTGCTTTAACTTTGAACTACCTTGCAGGCCTCTACTCGTAAGGTCCCTGTCTGGTTTCTCTCTGTCCCTCTGCGCTCACCGATTGGATACCGAGTTTAACGCTTTACCCAATTGCCTTGTGTGATTGGATGATTTATTTTCTTTATTAGCTATTGTTTACAGATACCACATAAATACGACTCTTTACCGTAAGTGAATCTACGTCTTCCCCTTTTGGGAGATCATTGTCTCAGTTCAGTTAGCAGTTGTTTTTTCAGGTTACTGCTGTGCATATTTTAGTTTTGATGGAACAATAACATCTTAAATAATAATAATAAATTTAGTCACCCGACCTTTCGATCAGATGTAAAGCCAACGGTACAGCCGCAGCTAGTTGCGCGGCGCATCCGAGTGCTGTGTACAGCTTTCAGCCTGACGGGCTGGAGGGGCCGCAACACCCACACTAAATTTACCCAGCTCAAACTAGATCAAGGAAGGCCGTAGAAGTAACCAAAAAGTCTATTATTGTGATCGGAGGACTTTCTGATTAAAGGGATTCGTTTTTCGGCGGGTAGGACGTGGTATTGCGATGCCACTTTAAGCAGCAGATAGTGAAAATACTAAATAGGATTGAAAATGGTAGTGATAATAGTATGAAATATGAGCTTTGATACAGACTGTACATCCGTATCACCTGAAACACTCCCGGGCATGGTAGGCACCCCACTGCCAGCTCCATTTTTTATTTTGAACCTGCCTGACAAATAGTGAATCTTCACTCACAAAGCCGCACAGTGACAGGATAAGATGGGCCTGCTTCAGGATCAGTTATTACCCAGCATATGCTGGTACGCAATCTCAGCTGGTTGGACTGAAGCAATGCGGGATTATTTGCCTTTCTCAAGGGCACAAATTGTCTCCTAGGGGCCGGGACTCGAACCCACTGTATTACCGTAAATATGCTATGTATGTTTGTGTGTATGCACGAGTTCAAAGAATGGAGAGGGTTCGACTACTCTTCAAAGGATGACAAACCTTCTCGAAGGATGTTATATTTCGATATCAGTTCAGTGATGGTAACAAGCGGTACAGATGGTTACTCCTAAGTGTAATAACACCAAGTAGGAAGCAGTTACTTATCTGTTCGATGTCTTCGGGTTGGATTACCGGATATTGGTCCCTTGTTAAAGTCTTTAGGTTTCAGTTAGGATCTGGTTGAGGTTTTGAGTGTGGTAACGAAGGAGTCAGAAAAGGAGTAGGAAAGGAGAGGAAGGATGGAAAAGGTCTGCTTCCTTCTTGTGCTTTGCTTTAAATATTTGATGGTACATGGCTGCTATTGGTTGTTAGCGTTGCAGCGAATTATAAGTCTAGTTGCGCAGAGTGTAAAACGCATTGAGATATTCTATGTAGAGGGGACGACTCTACATTTCGCCCCTTTTTTACGGAGCGAAGGTCTCCGAGCTCTAAACAATTAAAATTAGATGGAAAATTCTATCAGAGCATCAAATTGATGTTACATAAAGATGGTAAAAAGTCCCTGTTTTTGAGTTTTTTGTAAAGTTTTTTGGTATGCAGGCGAAATGAAATCAGAGCAAGCGAAGGAAAGGGATTGCTGTGTGCAACAGTTAGTTCAAAGGAGAGGGTTAGAGAGCGAATGTACGTTAATTGACTGGTGGGTGAAAAAAATTTTTTAATCACGTGAGAGTGGCAAAGCGTAGGTCAGATAGTTAGCTGTGGTTAAAAGTCAATAGCGTGGAGGTGTACATTAATAAATGAGACTAACGCGTGTGAAGTGGAAAGGAAAGGGTTTATGCGTACATTGAAAACGAAAAGGAAAATTGGGGTTAAACAGGTTTTAAATAGGCGAGGCGAGTGAAACAGAAGCTTTATCTCTTGGTCGCTGCGATCTTAACCTAGAATAGTGATAGTTAAGTTTTTGTTTCAGAGTCAATTTGGTAAGCAAATAGTTAGTTTTTTAAGTAATTTTTTAGTTAGTTTTTTCAGGAATAAGCAATTTTTTTTTTTAAACATGGCGTTCGTCCTCGGCCGGGAACAAATCGAGGAGTTGGATGGAGTCGCGTGGGAGGCTCATCTGGGCCTTGTCCTGGCTAGCATCGCGCTTGGATTGGTGGTGCTGCTGCTGTTGTGGCAGTGCTGCTGCTGTTGTCGGCGAGCGTGTCGGCGGTGTCAGGAGCGCGGTCGGCAGGATGAGGCGCAGTGGGCGAGGCGAGCGAGAGCGGTCAGGCGAGTGAGGTCGACGAGGCGAGTGCGGCGGGCGGTGCAGACGAGGCGAAGTGTGCGAGCGAGACAGGCGGAGCAGCCGATTCGGCATACTATGGAGACTGAGGTTTGAAGGTGAAGCTGTAGGAGTAGAAGCAGTAGCAGTAGCAGTAGCAGTAGGCGTAGTTTAGAGGGTCGTGGCGGCCAATTATTGAACGTAATATCGGCCCTTTTCAGGGCCACCACCTTCAATGGTGTTGATGCGTCTTGTTGATGTTGAAGCTGTTGTGTAGAGCTGGGTCACTAGATCAGCTGTAGGACTGGTTGTAGCAGTGTAGTGCAGGGTTGGGCGGGCAATCACGTGACGGTGGGTGTCTCAAAGAGACGAATGGAAAGAGAGCGAGAAAGAATGTATTTTTTAGATCGTTGAAATGTGTGCAGTTGATGCAGAGTGAGTGAAGGTTGTGAAGTAAGATTGGTTAAATATCGAATAGTTCGGCGATAATAATATGTGTAATAATAAGGAATTTGAAGTTGTGGAGTACCTATTTTTGTTGTTTCCTTTCTAGCTAATCTGGTGAAGAAATCTAAGTGACAAAACTTGAAAATTTCATGTAGAAAGTTTGCGTTTCAGCCTAAGAAACAAGTGGTGAAGAGAAAAATTTTCTAGGTAATTATAACAATAATTGAGAAATGGGTAACGAATTCTGCGGCGTTTAAACGAAAGAAAAGGAGTCGATAACTTTTTAGTCTCTTGTTTTAAGGTAAACAATTGAGGGTTGCATTTCATTCATCGCGGTCAGAGGCAGGTACAGCGCGAGAGCGAAGTTGATAGCGAGGTTGTGGTGTTGGTTGTAGTTGCATAGCTGGCTGGTTAGAAGTGTCAGCATCAGTCGGAGTTTCAGTCTGAGTTTCAACGGATTTTTCCATAGGCGGCTTGTGGTTGTAGTGTTCTTGTTGAGGTGTCTGGCGGAAGTGCGGCAGGTGCGATTCGTGAAGAATCTTCTGGTACAGATCCGGCGATTTCTTTAGTTTCGAGGCGTGGACTGTGAATGGCGGTTCATGCGGTTTATTGATGTCTTGTACAACCGCGTTCTGTGGTGAGATCCATTTGATGACGCGAAGTGGGCCTCGATAAGGGTTGTCGAACTTTGATTTCTGAGCGGAGTTCAGCAAGTAACAACGGGAGCCAGTTGGTGGAAGTTTTGGCTTTGGTCGTTGGTTGTTGAGATAGTTTGTTCGAAGGTCAGCTGTCTGATGTAGATGGTGTAGCGCAACCTCACGTGCTAGAGAGATGCCAGAGCAGATTGTGCTGATTGGTTCAATTGTGTCGGCGTACACTGATAGTTGGCGCTCAAGGATTCGAGTGCTAGGAGCGAGAAAGTCGCGGGCGAAGAATAGATAAAACGGTGATTCGCGTAGGAAGGTGTGCGCTGCTGTGTTAATAGCCAGTGTAACGGCAGGTAGATAATCGATCCACTTGTCTGGTTGATTGTGGACGAATGCAGTTAGAGTTTCCTTCAGCGTTTTGTGAGCGCGTTCAACAGGGTTGCTAGAAGGTTGGTAATATGACGTGTAGAGCAGTTGGATTCCAAGTGTTCCCATGTAGTCGCGGAATTCAGTTGAGGTGAATTGCGGGCCGTTGTCCGAGATGATGTGTGCTGGTAGTCCTGCGATGGAAAAGACGTAACGGAAAAGGTTTTCGCACACAGTTGTTGTCGTTGTATCGGCCAATGGGATGGTGAATAGATATTTGCTGGTGCCGCATTGGGCTGTAAGGATGTACTTGTACACGTCACGTTGATGGTGCGCTGGTGGTAGTGGTCCAACCAGGTCGATGGCGAGGTGTGACCAAATCGTTGTGTACTTCACGGAGCGCGTTTCAGGATGGAGTCGTTGTCCTGATTTGGCTCTGTGGCAGATTTCGCATTTGCGGATGTACATTTCAAGATCTGGTCGGCAACGTGGCCAGTAGTAGAAACGGGAGAGTCGTTGCCAAGATTTTGCAAAGCCGAGATGTCCTCCGATAGGTGAGGAGTGACATTCATGGAGTATGGCTGTTGTATATTCGAATGGTATGACCAGTCTGGGGTTGCCCATTGAAGGACTTGGTCTGGAGGATGTTGGAGGCTCGTAATATAGAGCGTCGTTGGTGTAGGCAAAGGTGTGGATGTTGTCACGAATGAAGCGTTGTTCTTTCGCGCTTAGTTGCGAGTGCAAGTTGCGTGTGGGGCCTCCCAGCATAGCGATGATGGTTGAATAGAGTGGTGTTTGTTGGATGGCCTCTTTGAGGTTTTCGAACGCTGGTATTGGGTGTAGTAATGTGACTGCCGGTATTCTTGAGAGGCAGTCCGCGACGGTGTTTGTTTTGCCAGTGATGTATCGTAGGGTAAAGTTGTAGTCTTGGAGGTGGAGAATCCATTTTTGTAGTCGTTTCGATAACGGATTCTTGTCGGTGAAGAGCGACTGTAACGGTTGATGGTCTGTGTAGATGGTGAAGGGTTGATAGGAGGCGTATAAGAAGACGTGGAGCTTCTTAACAGCCCAATAGATGGCGAAGGCTTCGCGTTCTATGGCTGGATAGCGTTGTTCCGCAGCCGATAGTGTTTTCGATAAAAACGCGACAGGTTTGAGGTTGCCTTTTGAGTTTGCTTGCGATAGTACAGCACCAATGGCTGTGTCTGAGGCATCGGTGTGTAGAACGTAGGGTTTGTTTGGATCTGGGTGTACTAGGCGGATGTCTGTTGTTAGTAGAGATTTCAATTTTTCGAAAGCTGTTTGTTGAGGTTCAAGCCAATTGATTTTCTTTGTCTTTGTCGCTTGGCGTAGGGCGTAGAGTAATGGCGCGGCAACTACTGAATATCCTTTGATGTGTGTTCGGTAGAAGTTGGCCATTCCGAGAAAGGATTGTAGTTGTTTCACTGTTGTTGGCGGCGGAAACTTTTGGATTTTCTCGACTAGTGAAGGTGCCGGCTTGATGCCTTTGTCAGAGACACAGAAGCCTAGATATTGGACTTCCGATTTGGCGAAGACGCATTTTCGCAGGGATATCTTCAATCCATGTTGTCGGAGTTTCCGAAGGAAGCGGTCTAGTTCGTTGAGCATGCCGAGAAAATCTGTCGAAATCAGTAGGATGTCGTCGAGATAGGCGATCAAGTTTGGTGAGTCTGTTGTCAGCATTGATGCTAAGCGACACATGATGCTAGGACTAGACTTGAGGCCTTGTGGTAGGCGATTGAATTGCCAAAGAAGACCATTCGGTGCGATGAAAGCGGTGTACTTTGAGCTTTCTGGGTCCAATTTGACTTGATAGAAGGCGTCTGCTAGGTCGCACAGCGAAAAGAGTTTAGCGTTGCGTAGTCGGTGTAGTAGATCCGGAATTTTTGGTGGGCGGATGCTGGGTGCGTTGATGATTCGGTTTAGTCGGCGGAAATCAGCAACGAGACGGAGCTGTCTGCGGCCTTGATCATCCAGTGTCTTCTTTTCAACCAGAAGGCAAGGGCTGGAGTACTCAGATTCGCTGGGACTGAGGATGCCCTTTTGGACGAAGTTGTCAATTAATTCGTTGAATCGGTCTTGCAAGCCGTGTGCGATCGGAAATGGTCGTGACGTTATTGGTTCTGCATGGGGCTGTACGCTGATTTTAGCAGTGTACTGTGTGGTGCATCCCATGTCAGTGGGTAGTAGCGCGAGTGTGTCTCGGAATTTTAGCAGTATTTGAATGATCTGCTGTCGTTGATCCGGCGTGAGATGTTTGTTCTGTTGATCTAGTTGTTCGCTGATGAGTTCTGCGTCGGATTTCTGGTGGTTTGGATTTGTAGCTATCGCGTTGAGTTGCGGTTGTCGAGGTGGCGTAGCTAAGCTGTACTCGGCAGGGTCGGAAATTGTTCCGACGTGAGTGTTAGCATAGAGCTTGACACATTTTAGGTTTGGATTTGGGATTTGTATGAAAATCGATTTTCCAGTGTCGTCAGTTTGGCATAGCATTGCTGGTAGCGGTAGTTTGTACCGTTGCATTGTGTGATCGTTCGGTATGAACAACACGGGTTGTCGAGGTGCGCAGTAGGACGATAGTGAGACTATAGTCGAAACGGTTGATTGTGCTGGAATGTAGACATCAGCTGGAAGGTTTACTTCAGTTGTTACCGTTTTTGGCGTGAGAGAGTTAATCATTGGAAATCGCGTGCCAGCGATGTGTGCTTCTGCTTTGTCATAGTCAATGGATAGAGGTATCTTGAGGGATTTGAATGTTTCAACACCAAGAATTAGGTCGTACTCATCGGACATATCCTTTAGAAGGAATGCGGTCATGTTAAGTTCGTTGGTGCCGACGTGGATATAAAAGTCTGCTTGTTCCTTGATGTGGATCAGTTGTCCTCCCGCACATTGGACGTGCAATGAACAAGGCGTTAGTGTGGCTTTTATTTTGTGAGCGAAAGCCGGGGAGATGCAACTGATGGAAGCTCCACTGTCGATTAGAGCTGTGCATTTGTATTTGGTTGTTCGCGGGGTGGAACACCATAGGATCACCAGAGTGCGTGTTGTTAGATGTTTTAACACGGTGTTGTATGCAATAGGCCAATAAGGAACCATCGGAGCCGGTGTTGGCTTGCGAGCTGATCGTGTAGCTGTCGATGTTGAGGCAGGTGGGTTTGTTTCCGTTCTGGGTGGCGCGATAGTGTCAGCTGGGGGTGCCGTTGGGGTGACACGCGGCGTTGGATGTTGTTGCGCGGTTGTGGTAGGTTCCATTTGTATTTGTACCGTTTGCTGGTCGGTTGCTAAGGGATGGCGTTGTTCATCTGAGCTGGCTACTGTTCTTAGGACGGCTAATCTGTGTGTGCGGCCGAATTGGACTGTGCTGGCGACACAGAGTCGTCCTATGTTGCAAACGAATATCAGTAATGCAGTGTAGACAATGACGGCAGAGCTGAATAGGAATTTCTCCATGTGACTGTTACGGAAGCGATCCCAATTGAAGATAGTTGTGCTCCAAAGGTTGTGGAACGCTTGTAGGGCGTCTAATGGAGATGTGGGTGTGTCCGTCAAGGCATTGCGGCTGGTGTCGTTTTTAAGTTTAAAGACTGTGATGAGGAAGTCGCGCGTCTGTAGAAATTGTTCCATCATGTCTGTCACTGTGACTGGACTGCGTAAGGAACTGTAATTTACATCTCCTATGGGAGTGAAGATGCTACGCTTGATGTTGGTGTAAAGCGATTTTAGTAGATAGGTTTCGTCAGTGACGTTGTGAGACGCTAATTCCTGGACTGCGGTGAAGTTGTTGTTGATTTTGTAGAGAAGTTCGCCTTTTGAGATGTAGTAGCCGTCTTGATATTGACACGGGATTTGTGGAGGTCTTGCTGTGGTAGCAATATGCGTTGTTGTGTCTAGGTAGGCGAGAATGCTGTTGTTTTGAAGTTGAAATTTTATGGGAGGTCTAGTGTAGCACTTGTTCTTCTTGATATCAGGTTGAACCAATGTGTAGTCATAGATTGGTTTACATTGGTGTACAAAAAGGTGTCCGGCTATCGATCGGGCGTATAGGAAGCGGTCGGTAAATAGTTGTCGAGCGGCGAACGTCGGATTGGTATAGTATAGTGTGCGACTGTAGCGTAGATTGAGAGCATACATTTTGCACTGCGTTTTGGTTATTTGACTGTGGACCGATTTTAGGTCGAGATTGAACTTCATTTCTAGAGCCTGAAGGCGGCTGGAAAGGAGTTCTGAAGAAGCTAAATTGGTTGAGAGCTGTAGTGTTGAATTTTTTGGTACCGTGCTGTTAGGAGATCGGCGTAGTCGGCGTCTCTGAGTAGGAAGAGTGTTCTGTTGCAAGAACGGTATCTCCAGTGGGTCGTGACGGTATTGTTGAGTAGTAGTTGTGGTTTCGCCAGTGGTAGCGGTTGTTGGTTGATCAGTCGTCGTCTTCGTCTGTCGTTTTGTAGTTGTTGAAGGCCTTGTTGTAGGCAAGGTCATAGTGGTAGTCGGTTTCATGAGCACTGTTGTTGGCGTTGGAGGTGGCGTCGAGGTTGTTGTAGTCATCGTTTTTGTCGTAGGGATTGTATTTGTGGTTGGTTGGGTGACCGTTGGAGTCGTCGTTGGTGTTGTCTGGATATCCGTCGTCGTTGTTGTCTCGATTGTTGGATAGTTCGTTGTGGTCGAATTTAAAGGTGTCGAATCTTTTATTGTGGTTTCCAGAGTTGATTGAGCAGTTGAGAGTGTTGTTGTAAAAGTCGTTGTGGTCGTCGTCAGGTGTGGAGTGGACGTAGTTGGCTTGGTGGTCGTTGGTAGCGTCGTGCTGGCTGGAGGGTGGATTGAGCGGCTTGGACGTGTTTTTGTTACGGCAGCATTCGGCGCGATTTGTTGTCTAGGCAGGAGTTTGGTTTGATCAGTGATCATGTCGAGGAAATTGCTCTCGTTGCCCATTACTTCAACGTAAAGGCCTTGATCGGAGAAATAAAGCGTCTTTGTACCTGCTGAGCAGCTGAGTGATTGACGTGTGGGCGGCGTTGAAAAGGTGAGAGCTAGGGTTTGTTCGTCATTTATGAAAAAATTTGAATGTTGGCGTCCATTCATCGTGCGGAAAGGGATCAGTGGGCAGTCAGATTGCAGTGGTACTGCCCAGGTCAGCGTTAGCCGTCTTTGGCCTGCGGCGTGTATGGTGGTGATTGTCGGCTCTGTTAATGATGCCCAAGCTGTGGTGAGTAGCTGGTGTGGCAGATTATAGCGAGCCATTTGTTCCAGAGTCGTTGGTATGATACATCCTTTTGTTGGATAGCTGCAATGTTTTATCGGAAAGGCTAGAGATTCCATTGGATCTGTCGGACTTCCGAAGGCAAGGATGTTGGTTATTAGTGAAGAAACCATTAAGGTATTTTTCGTATGAGCCAAGCAGTGGTCAATGATTGTTGTTGGTACTATCGAACGAAGCAGCTGTTGTCCAGAGGTGGTAGTTACTACTTGTAGTTGTCCGTCTGGCGAATTGTGCGATTCACTCCATTGTTGACATTGCGAGGGTGTTACCTCAAGTGGTTGGACAGTTATCTTTGCTTCGCGGAAGGTCTGGAGTTTTGTTCCGATTCGCGTACATTCGATTGTAATGGTTTCTCTGTAACATACATTGAACATAATTCTTGTTTTAGCCAAGTTTGATGTGTATAGTTGAAGAGTCATTGGAGCTGCTGGTGTGTTTCGAGGATTGAACATTTCGCATTGGATCTCCGTTGGGATTTTGAATATCCGAATTGGGCCGTCAAGCGGGCAGATCATTGGAGTATCCAGAAACTGCGAATAGTCCAGCTGTGTTTCCGTGCCACTGGTTTCGGCAGTAGCGATTGTCATCGCGAGTATTAGTCCGAACAGTAAAGCGATTGGACGGAGCTGTGGCAGTGGTGGAATGAGGTACGCTAGATTGTTGATCGTTTTTCCTCGGTGGGGTGTGGCGACTGCGCAGGTCGTTGGCGTCGGTGTGGGGTCCCACGAGATGACTCGGAGTCCACAAATCTCTGGCTGCTGTGGCCGTTTTTGCTTTTTCAATGCTCGTAGCAGGCCATATTGGTCACCTGTGCCGGTGAATCGTAGCGTCTGATCGTTTTGATATTGTGGAGTAGCTATTTCGGCTGGCTGCATTGTATGTTGGCTGAGCGGAGTGACTTGGATTGCGTTTATTTGCGGTGTGGTCGGTGTCGGCGATTGCGATCGGGATCGAGCGTGTTGAGGCGGTTTCGATTGACCGTAGTTGGATTGCCTATTCGTGTTGAAATGAACTTGGCGATTGTTAGCTCTTTGGCGTTGTAGCGTCTTGCATTCTCTGGTGTCGTGTGTGTACACTTTATGAAAAGAGCAGTATTGTTTTGGTGGACGGTCGCTTGGTGTCGGTGAGGCCGATCGTTGATATCCGTTGGCTTGTTCGGCTTTTCGCTTATTGCAATTTGATGAGAAGTGTCCAAGTTTTCCGCAGTAGTGACACTTGCGGGTGTTTTTGTTGTTAGCCTGTTGATGCATGGCAGCTACGTGAGGTGTTGTTGGTTTCGAGACAGTTGATTCGAGTGTTGCAAGTCGTTTGGTCAGTTCGATGACGTCTGGGGTTGTTGATTGAGTTAGATCGGCTATTTGTTCGGTGCGCATGGCAATGCTGAGTAGTTCTTGTTCAGTGCGAATGGGCGTGCGTAGCAGCTCGTTGCGGATGCGAGGCAGGGCACCGCCGAGAATGTTAGCGATAAGTGTCGTCGTAAAGTCTGCGTTACGCTGTCTAATCATGCCTTGATTAGGGGGTTCGTCTTCCCCGTCAGGTATTGGTAATGGCGCGATTTCTGGATAGACGGTGCGTAGTTTGCGTCGAACATCCGTGAAGTATTGGATGAATTTTTCGCCGTCAAGCTGTTTGCGATTGGCTATTTGGTGTAGTAGAGATGTGGAACCGACAGTCAAGGTGTGGATTCTGTTGCGCATAGCCGCGATCATGCCGTGATATGTGGCCTGTTGTTCGGCCGTCAGGTTGGCGAATTCGACTTTAAGTAATTCATTTAAGAATCGCGGGAAGATTCGTAGTTTGTTGTTGTCTTCCATATTGAATGTTCGGGTGGCGAGGTCAAATTCGGCAACGAAGGTGTCGAAATCATAGAGTTGATCGATGTCCTTCAGAGCGGCGCGGATCTCAGTGATGGTCGACGAGGAGACTGTCTGTGGTTGGCGGAGACCTTGTTGGTTTGCTTGCAAGTGTTGCAGGAGTTGTTCTTGTCGTTCGTTCTGGACATTGTTGTTTTGTTGTTGCTGATTGATAAGACCTTGTATGCCTCCAAGAAGGTCTTGTAGTTGTTGGGCTTCCATGGTCAGTGGTGGTTGTCGTTCGTGTGGTACTGTTTGTTGCCGAGTCGGCGTCAGAGCTATAGGCACGAACGGTGGCAGTCCTGATGCGGCAGATAAGTCGAGGGAGATATGGCGTCGTCGACTAGACGGTCTGAGTGGGACAGGTGTGGGTGAACTGTCCTGGTCTGATTGTATTGGAGTTTGCTGTTCTAGCGGCGGCGTTTGTGGATTGCTTGAAGTTGTGCTGTGTTGAACTGACGATGCTCTGCGAGTAAGTCGTTGTCGAGGCGGCGGAGATGCGGAATTCTTCCTGTTGCCTGAGCGTAACTGCATACAATTCTAATCCTGCTTGTAGAGGATTGTCTGGGTTGCGGCGAGGGCGATTGGTGAATAACAAATAAATTAGAAAAGATACTGGGCATTTAGCGTCTGGGTCGTGTGTCGTGGTATCCCGTCGGTCATCTTTTTTAAGTTAAATAATCGTTGTATGGATTTTGAATGGCTTGCAAAATAATATGCAACAGTAGACTACTGTGGAAGTAGTGTGGCAGGTGTTCATCGAAGAACATGTAAAGTGTATATCGCTAAGTGGTGAGAACCACTGTATATATCAGGTAATGCGAAATTGAAGCGAAGTGATAATAGTATATTAGAATAAGTGTGGCGCGGAGCCGTATTGATCACGATTGGATAGGCTATTGATTAGCAGTTTTGGAAAACGGATAGCAGCGTGGAGCTGTGACAGAAATGAATTGTTGAATTGCGACGATTGAAGTCGAGAGTAGCGTGAAATGGCGTAGTTAGCCGAGATATAAATTGTCACAAGGACATTCAAGGCAGCGCGGGGCTATATCAGAGAGCAATAATTCGGAATTCTGTGAAATCGCAAGGAAAATTGAGAACGGCGCGGAGCTGCGTTGGTGAGTGTTCGTCACTGGAACGATAAGAACAGTACTGAGCTGTGTGGATAAAACCATCGATGAGTGAGGTATTGCAGCACGGAGCTGGTTAATCAGTGGAGAATTATAGCGCGGAGCTTGAAAGTCGATAGAGAACTGCAGCGCGGAGCTGGGAATGCGATAAGAGATTGCAGCGCGGGGCTGAAAATTCGATAATAAACTGCAGCACGGAGCTGGGAAATTCGATAAATGATTGCAGCGCGGAGCTGAAAAATTGATAAGGGATTGCAGCGCGGAGCTGAAAATTCGATAATGAACGACCTGTGAGAAAAGCCACGAACCAATAAATCTCATCATGTCTGAGCATGACAGGAGATCCTACAAGGGCAGAGCCAAGTAGGTGCTAGCTAGCGAAAACGGAAACAAAACGGATGTACAAGAAGAGGTTCAGCGTCCTGAACAATATCCGTGTCTGCTACGGCCCTACCCTGTAGTGCTTGAGGCCGAGGTGTGGTGACAGGGCAGATGAAAACGACATATTTTTGTAATTTTTTGTAATTTTTGAATTTTTTCTTTTTGATTATTGAGGTATGACTGAGTTTGTAATGAATCGGCGCTCTCGTCACGAAGGGTGGGTTTGTACGACGGAGGGACGGACCCTGTACCCTGACTTGAGGAAGAGTATCAGAAAGACCGGTGGAAAGTTCTCATACGTATGAGGGAAATCCCCTAGTCTACTGATTCCCGACTCCAAGAAGGGTGGTCGCCGCAGCGTATGTGGCTAGGTCGTGTAAGTAAACTGACTGTGAAAGTCGACAGGTTAACTATGAGACGCGGTCTGAGCGCGTGAATTGAATATAGCAGGTAAGTAGTGTTTACAGTAGAAGATTGTAAGACAGTTGTAAGAAGGAGGAGCAAGTGCGAGGATGTTACTGATAAGGGTAGTGATTATTGGTGGAGTTCTTCTTCAGAAACTTCTTCTTCTTCTAAACCTTCAGTGGAGTCCTCGTAAAAGGTCTGGGGGTGGTCAGTGAAGTCTTCGTCGTAGATGCCTTTTTCTCTCGGAGGGTAGCCGTGAGGATACAACCGGAGGGGTGGGCCATATTGGGCAAGGGGATCCTGTTGTGTTGCGATGAGGTCGTGAGGATGGACTGGCTGTAGTTCTTCCGGGGTTAGTGGTCCAGGTCGCGGGTCGCTCCATTGGTGGGCTCTGAATCTGTCGTCGATGTTGTCGATGTTGAACGTGTGTGCAGGTGCGGGATGATTACGAAAGAGTGTGTAGAGTGTGGGTTCACGACGAACGAAGGTTTGTAGGGGGTCAAAACCTTGAGGTGGTGTGTAGGGTGTGAGAAGGAGATCCGAGAGATAAGGGGTTCCAATGATGAGCTGGCGGATGGCTCTTGGGGCATGTGCTATTTGGTTTTCTATCTGTTGTCCTATGGGGGTTCCTCTGTGTCGTGTCCAACGTGTCCAGAAGGTGCGGCGAGCGAACGAAGAAAGTTTGGGGGGGGGGACCTGCGGACGGACCATAATTCGAAGGGTTGAGGAATGCGGACTCCAGATCGTAGGATGTAGGGCCTGCTGCCTACGTTGCTTGGTTGATCGTAGCTGATGATAAGATCCCTAATAGCGAGGCGATTTTGGTACTCTGGAGCAGATTCATCGAAGTAGTTTGGTAGGAGATCGAAGATTGGATAGAGTAGATATTCGACGGTGAATGCGGTACAAGGTTGGAAGGAGCTACAGCGAAGAGCGACGAAGAGAGATTGAGGATCAGATTTTAGGATCGCTGTGAAGATTGCTGCTGAGTTGAATCGAGGATGTTGTCCTTCGTAGAGGAGTCCGGCTGTGTGGAAGAGTAAGGCGTCTACCACGGGAGCTATTTGTGGAATGCCGTTGAGCTCGTATAAATCGTAAAGAATAGTTGAGAATAGGCCAGTGTGTGCGCGTCGGATACTAAAGATTGATGTAAATGTTTTATCGTTAAACGGCCATGGGTTGATCCATGGGAATAAGAGAGGGAGTAGATGAGTTGGAGAGCAATAAAATGGTTGATACGTAATTCGTTCGTGTGGACGAGTTGTAGGCATGGTGTGATTGTAGATAGTAGAATAGAATAGGCTTACCGTTGGAGCTTGAAGTCGTCTGGTGTCGAGCGTTGGTGAGGAGCTGTTTGCTAAAGCGGGATGCTATATGGGGGCCAGTCTATGCACTACTAAAGATGTCAGAGTAGGGCCATCATTGGCCAGTCTCTTCGATGTTAGCTTGGGGTGCAGTGGAAGAAGCTTTTTTTTTTTTTTTTTTTTTTTTTTTTTTTTGATTCAGAAGAATTGAGTTTCGACGGACTAGTTGGGAAAAGTTTGTTGATGGAGAGGTATTGAGTGTCAATGGACTAATTGGGAAAAAGTTTGTTGATGAAGAGGGATTGTATTTCGACAAACGAATCAGAAAAGTTTTTTGAGCAAGAGGGATTGGACAAATCCTCAGGAAATTTGATGCGTGAGAGCGAAAAAGTTTTTTGCTGAATTGTCATTAGTCCTGTGAAAGGAGAATTTTTGATGAGTTGTCGATCGGTAACTAAGTCAACAGAAAGTGGGTTGCTAGGAAGAATCCTACGAGCTGGATTCGTTAAACACAACTGAAAAGTTGTCTAAAATTCGTGAGGTTTCTGGAATAGGAGCAGTCGTGAGGTTTGACTGAAAGTAGAATAAAATAGGTGTAAAACGTAAATGGTGTGCACACATTTTTATCTTTTTTTTGAAAGTTTTGTTATGTTTTTTGTGTTTTCTGATTTTGTGTTGTTTTTTGGTGATGACCTCGGGGATACTCTACACGCCCATAGCTATGCCCAGTTGTTGTTTACCCCAGCATTGATATGCCGGGCATGTTTACGAAAATTGTTTGCCAAGGCTGAAGAGTTGGTCAGGGAACCAGTGTATTACCGTAAATATGCTATGTATGTTTGTGTGTATGCACGAGTTCAAAGAATGGAGAGGGTTCGACTACTCTTCAAAGGATGACAAACCTTCTCGAAGGATGTTATATTTCGATATCAGTTCAGTGATGGTAACAAGCGGTACAGATGGTTACTCCTAAGTGTAATAACACCAAGTAGGAAGCAGTTACTTATCTGTTCGATGTCTTCGGGTTGGATTACCGGATATTGGTCCCTTGTTAAAGTCTTTAGGTTTCAGTTAGGATCTGGTTGAGGTTTTGAGTGTGGTAACGAAGGAGTCAGAAAAGGAGTAGGAAAGGAGAGGAAGGATGGAAAAGGTCTGCTTCCTTCTTGTGCTTTGCTTTAAATATTTGATGGTACATGGCTGCTATTGGTTGTTAGCGTTGCAGCGAATTATAAGTCTAGTTGCGCAGAGTGTAAAACGCATTGAGATATTCTATGTAGAGGGGACGACTCTACACCACGACCTTGCGGTCATAAGGCAGGCGCCCTAGCCACTAGGCTACAACAAAATTGAGTAGCCGGCAACAAGTCAGTGAATCATTGCTAGAAAGCCAAATTGAGCAACGTGGCGGTGTTCCTAGAAAATCATAAGTCAGCGAACTCAGTGATTCATTGGAAGATAAAATAAACCCATAAGAGCTTGAGCAGTGGGTGTCCCCATCTGTTTTGGTGGCTTTAATTACAGTTAGCATCCAGAGCTATTGACTTGTCTCCGGAGGTGAAGCAAATCATGTCGATGAGTGGGTCGGTGAATATAAGGCATCACTTTGACCAAAAAGTTTAAAAGATGTCTTGCGTAAAATATTTTTCTCACGCACTAATTTAAAAACCAATTTTTACTCTAGACAGTTATCGTAAATTCATTTACACGGGAAAGATTGTCAGCTAAAGTAAAATATTTGACCAAGGTCTGCTTTTTTACGGAATCTACGAGTAAATACTTAATTTAAAAATCCAATATTTTGATAATAGATCATTTAGTCTTATCCTCTTAATACTTGCTGCGAAATGCTACTGGCTTATAAAATTCTTCTTCGACAATTCCTGTGATTTTTAAGGCTTATTCTATCGAATCTGATTGTAGCTACTTTACCCAATGAAATAGATTGTAATTAATTTGTTTCTGGAGCCAAATAATATTATACCTTTCACTTTTACCCGATTCAAAAAGTTCCAGAATACTTTATTTTTGTTTTGGAAGTGATTCTCTTCCATTATATTTTCATACTATTGATTTAAGGGCTTGCACGATGCCCAAGCATAAGCTTAAAACATTGCATCATAACTAACAACGACCCTGAGTGATAAAATTTGAGCGTATATAATCTATTCTGTTGGTAATTTTCTGTACTTTTTCCTTTTTTCTCTTCCTGTCCCCCAATAACTTTTGTACTCCAAGTTTAAACAAAGTTTCGCTGCAAATAAAATAATTAAAACTCGGCACCCGATTGGCGTACTCATAATAATAATAATAATAATAATAATAATAATAATAATAATAATAATAATAATAATAATAATAATAATAACAATAATAATCATAATAATAACTTGCACGTTGCAGTTACAAAAACCCCAGCTTTCCATTGCTATTATCTCTACCAAGCCCTTTTTGAGGAAACTTCTGTCAGTTTGTGTAGTCTTCTTAGAGGATTTTCAAGCCTTTCGGTTTAAATTTTGCATCCTAAGAGGCTCCAAAACAAGTTGCTACTGACAATGAGGTCAATGGCTCGATGACTCAAGAGGCTTCTCCCGCGACGCTTCTTTAGCGGGCCTAAAAGGGGCATCTGACCCTAGCAGAGACCCTGACTAATTGCATTACAGATTTTACAAATGGCTGCTAAAAGTAAGTCAGGGCTCACTCTGAAAATGAAATGTCACTTTTCTATCGTTGCTTTTGATGAAATTATGCCGTTGTGCGCTCTTGCTGTATGGCAGCTAACTAGTTATCATACAGAAATTTAAGTTTTCAAAATTCATCTTTTGCAAATGCAATCTCGATAGTTTTTTTATTTCTCAGTAAAATAACATTTTTTCCATGTAGCTCCAAAGCCGATCTCCTTTTTGGCTGTCTTCTAATTTCCGTCTGATTAAACGCTTACACATGATAACCATCATAATGCTCTTAATTATATTTACACAGCTCTCTCAAATCCCTAAATAAACACTAGATTTGATAACTATACGCGGTACACTGAGCTCACTACATACCTACTATTTTCCCTGCGCAATAAAATTGACAGCTGTGATTCCTGTGAATTTTGCTTAAGCGAAAAAATAATTCCAGCAAAAAATTTTAGATAGCTCAACACCTTTGCATAAAGTAAAATTCTACCATAAGAGCTACATCTAGCTACATTGGGAGCTGCCATTGATAACCATCTTTACCCGTCAAAGCGACCTACATTGCTTGACTTAACTGCTTGAATTAGAGGCTGAAGTGACGTTAAAGCAGAAAGCTTATTTTTTGTCGTAAAGTGAACGTGAGCAAAATGTTGTTGATTCTTTTACTTTAACTGAATATCACAAAGTATAATTGTGCGATATTTAATATTACAATGTTACTGTACCACAATATGAATATTACACAATTTTTCTCCGCAGGCCTTGTGAGTGGCACATTATCAGTTCGCCTCTGTTCAAACGGCTCAACTGGCTGCGAAAATGCATTATTAAAGAATATTTGAAAAAGGTTTTAACTAAAAGTAACTGACTGATGCAGTTGTAGCTTTCGCTGAAAAAGACATTAAATTCATTTTATTCGCCCACGAACCCACTCTTTTGTCTGCCTCCCAGCTCTTTCTGCATAGAAACTTGATAACTCCATTCGACGAATTTTCTGACTTTTCTTTCCTGACTACCTCCATTAATTTGCTTCCCAAAAAAGTATTCATATTTGGGGAGATTGCGTGATGCTTTCACATACGGCCTGCCTTGCATCGTTTGGTAGCTTTTCGTCTCTGGAGCGGGAAGGACATTTTCGTACAGGCAGTGAGACCCTCCCGTAACCTAGCAGCGAGGTAAGCAAATAAAGCTCAAACACAGCTGAAAAATTGGGGGTGGGGAAGGAATCTGATGCTGCCTATTAAGGAATCGCCATCTAGCCTGGCAAATCGTGTCTTTTAGACCCTGCAGTCCATTGTGCTTCTTGTCCGAGATCATGGAGCAAATGATCGCGACTCTGCTTCTCACCGTAGCCTGGATGCCCCAAGTGGCAGTTCAGCAGGCGGTCACCGTCGCGCAGTTCCACTTCAACGCGTCCGACCGACTGCCCCCGACTGCCCCCGCCGGACCGAGCGAGTCCGCCGTAGAGAAAGTGGAGCTGCGCGCGGGCTTCAACTCGCTGGTCGGTCCTGTCGGGATGGACGCGAAAGTGCTGGCGAGTCTGCAGTGCGCGAGAAAGTGCAGGGCGTGGCGGTTGTGCCACGCATACTACTACGACTGGAGTGCGGCTGAGTGTCATCTGGCTGACCAGGGACAGTTCGAGACCTTCTGGACTGGCAACGGCACCGTTGGAAACGCGTCCTTCGTCAAGCTCTACCACGGTGAGTAGCTTCTGTCTATCTACAAGCCATCAATCAATCAATCAATCATTCTACCTATCTATCTATGTATCCATCTAAGAATATATATTCATTTATTTGGTATTTTGCAGCCTATATATATTATCGAATATCGCTCTATTTTATTCTTTACTTTTTTGATCATCTAATTTTCTTTTTGTCACTCCTTTATTCTCCCTATTGTTATCTTTCCTTCACAGTTTATTTATCAATATGTCTAAATATGACTCTCAAGCATGTTTGTTCATTTTTTTTGTGTGCCAGTTTTCTGAAGATGCCTAGGCTTTTTTAATCAAAAACCCAATAAACGAAAGATGAACCAGGAGCAGCAACGGCAGCAGTTTCGCGTGCCTGAGGAATCAGAAAGTTGGTCTTAGGTTCCGGTTCGTGTTAGTTAATGCGGGAGCTATCAGAGCGATAAAACGTTGCACCTCCCTCATTCCTGTTTCGGTGCGCTAATCCAGCCAGTAAGTTCTATGCGTCAATATATGCGACGCGTCATCAAATTGCATTTTATTTGCTCATCTGCATTCGATCCGTTTTTCCGCGAAATTTCGTGCTAGAATGAAGCCTAGCTCTTTAGCAAGCAGTAATATATTTTTACTCACTGGTGCAAGCATTAGAAAAATTCTAAAAAAACAACCTGCATTCTTTCGAGTTATGACGGATGACAGGATTTAAAATTTACTAGAATAAGCTTCTCCCCTTGGACCAAACTCTACAGACACGAAAACTCCTAAGCTGGGTCATGCTTAGCAATAAACAAAGTTTTAGTCAGGTTTTACAAATATTTACATGCTACATGTAGTTTTGAGCCTCCCTCATCCTGGGTTGGTATCAGGTGCAGGCAGGCGGGCTCTTCCCATCCTTCGCCCCCACAGTGCTGCTGCCTTAACTCCCTTCGTTCACGCGCCTCTTGGCGACATTTGATGAAACCCGAAAAAATGACTTTCAACCCAAACAGACATCTGCAGCTGGCAGTCATGGACGAGCTGGACCGCTGCTTCTAGACAAGCCGACGCTTCTCAAATCTGCAACAAGCCTGTGAATCGAACTCGCGTCCGTCAGTGCACCTGTCCTGACGATGGAGCCTCGGTTAGCGGCTGGTGTCAGAGAGTCAAAGACAAACCGCAGACGCAGCTCCGCTTCATGGGCTGGTGTGAGTGGTCGGAGTGGGCCACGGACTCGTCAGAGGGCACAAAAAAGTGCGAGAACTGGCAGAGCAAAAGCAGATCCAGGACGTGCGACTGCCCGACTGACAATCAGCCTACTGAGCCTACAATCGATAATACTGCTGTTGAGAACATAACTCAGGTGCGTGGGCAAATTAATTCGGAGCCCTATGAAAGGCGACACTTTACAAGAGATATCATTATTCAAAATATACTTAGGGTAGTGAATCTTTTTATTTTATAAACATGCCTGCTTCAAAAAGGAAGTAACTCTCACAAGGTCTTTTATATTGTTATCTTTTATCTTTTCTTCTACCTTGATGGCAAGGTATCCAATATTTTTTCATCAGGAGTGGAACTGGTGCAACTGGAAGGCTTGGACCGAGTGGACGGACGATGGCGGTCAAACTAAGGCGTCTCTCTACTCCCGTGACTACCGTGAGCCCGGCACCAGGTTCACAAGGCTGCGACGGAGAGAATGCGGCTGTCAGACAAGGATCCAGTCTCCAGCTGGCAGCAACGAGAGCCAAGAGGTGAGCGCCATTTACTCGGCTTGGTGTGCTTGGTCTGGCTGGTCGGGTTGGTACCGCGACTGCAATGCGAGACGGATTAGGCGCAGGCGGACTCGCTCTGTGGTGGATTGCTTCACGAATGCGACCATCAGCTCTGATAGACGCTCGGAGGACTTTGAAAACGAAGCATGGTGCCATTGGAGCGGGAGGTACAGATATCGTAATGGCTGCTGGAGGCGCAGATGTAAGTGTCCATTTTCGCAGCTCAGAACAAAATCTGACACGCAGCATTTCTGATAGTGGATGGCCTCATCAACTATTAGATTTTTTAGCTATGCTTGACACGGCTGTTTGCGCAGTGTAGGACTGGGCATCTTAACTACAAGGACTTCTAGAGTAGAAAGACGCTACACTCCAAAAAGTGACTTCTGGTGGTCCTTGCTTAATTATGGAGCATGGCCGTCTTGGCTGCACTCTGTTTTGGCGCGTCCAGAAATAGTGGATGAGAAAAAGCAGCTTCCAATAGACAAGAGAAAAAAATAATTAAAAAATACCCGGTTAAATTTAACTGCACTAATATGGGCCAAAGTACCTGGGCAGAAGTATCTAATCATCTAAGCTTAGTAGACCAATCTAATTTTCAAAGTAAATTATTTTATTAATCATTAATTACTAGGATAGATCGCATGGAACCAACCTTTTTCTCGAAGCTTTATTATTTTCAAGCTAAAGTTAATACTACGCTCGTATGGTCAAAACTTTTTGCGAAATTTTCGACTAAAACGCTTGGAACGCAGAAATTTTATTTAAGACTTTTCAACTTTTTCACCAGTTACTCTCACTTTTTAAATACCATAAATCTATATTCAATAGTAACGTTTCTGAATTTACTTAACTTCTTTTGGTTCCCGTGCACTTTCATCGAAGTCTTTTGTTGTCATAGCTGCATGTAGCGATGTTTTAGTTTATTTTTTTAAATGCTTTTGTTTCTTGAAAAGCCTGAGTTTCCTTTATATGTAATTTCCTCTAAGTCGTCATTTTTGGGCAGAATGCGAGGGCACTTGAACCAAAATGTAAAAAAATTGTTGCTGACACAATTATTTCTGAGCAAAATCAACGTCCGTAACCCAAACTGTACTCCATCGAAATTATTCTGCATTACATTGCCAATCCTTATAGCCTGAAAGGATAATATACGCTTGTGACAGTAAAAAACCAAAAATTTGGCATGCCTCTGTAAGGGGTATGTAATTTTTCTTGATTTTTTCGTCACACAGTCAGGGAATGGTGAGCCAGTTTTATTGGAAATTCCTGTGCTTTTTCTGGCGTCCATTTGGTGTGCTGCGTTCTGGTTTCTTACTTTACGGATAATCTGGTGACCTGTACTCAGTGTGAAATCCGAACTCGCAAAAAATATTATTATTCCAGTAAATTCGATAACTTAGTCTTGGTCAGGTCTAGGAAACAAGGTAATAGTGAATCACACTATTTATAAGAGTAAAACAGAGATTAAGGTAGCAGTAAACGTAAATATAGTACTAGCCATCAATCAAAAGTCAACTGATAACTATTTTTGACAACCAATTGATTGGAATCCTCATGCGTTTGACTCTAAATTGTCAAGCCAAAGCCTTAGAGGCGGATAACTTTTGTCAAGTGTCAGTCAGTTGCCATATACGCCATATTGGCATTCTCGCATCCCAAAGAATAAACAGAAAGTACTATCACCAGATGTCAGGGAGCTGACAAACGGGATTCAAAAGCAATATAAAATATAAAATACGCTTTTCCTGAGGCCACCATTGTGACGGAGAAAGAAACTGACAACTTTGACGAGTATTTAATACCATTCAGCTAAACACGAAAGCCCGAAAGCTCAATTGTTCAGGAGCTGCTTCTCAAGAAAACGACGTGCCTAAAATTTCCAAAATGTCAGTAAATTATCCACGGAAAAAAGACGCTTTCCCCCGCATTTCTGTAATGCAAGGAAAAAATTGTCTGCATCCCCCCCTGAGGGCGAATGATATGTTGCTCTGTACAAACGATGTTGGCAGTTGCTGCTATGGAAACAAAATCTACACAAAAAGTGTCTGTAATGCGGGAAGAGCTTGACAGAAAGCAAAAGAAAGGAAGACGTGAGAATTAAGGCATCTTTTGCATCCACAAATCATGGAGCGAATGATCGCGACGCTGCTTCTCACCGTAGCCTGGATGCCCCAAGTGGCAGTTCAGCAAGCGGTCACCGTCGCGCAGTTCCACTTCAACGCGTCCGACCGACTGCCCCCGACTGCCCCCGCCGGACCGAGCGAGTCCGCCGTAGAGAAAGCGGAGCTGCGCGCGGGCTTCAACTCGCTGGTCGGTCCTGTCGGGATGGACGCGAAGGTGCTGGCGAGTCTGCAGTGCGCGAGAAAGTGCAGGACGTGGCGGCTGTGCCACGCATACTACTACAACTGGAGTGCGGCTGAGTGTCACCTGGCTGACCAGGGACAGTTCGAGACCTTCTGGACTGGCAACGGCACCGCTGGAAACGCGTCCTTCGTCAAGCTCTTCCACGGTGACTCACAGCCTAAAGGATTTCTTTTTAAATTACTACTTTCACGACATATCTATGGGCTACGAATGGGACTTAAAAAAATTGTGTAGACAGCGGTTACACAGCAAGTTAAAAAGATTGGTGGTTGGACATTTTAAATTGTCCCTTTAAAGTCTTTCCTGTAATTGTCTCCGTCTCCCAAATCCTCTCACAGAAGTCTGCCATTCTAAATGCGTCCACCTCCAAAATACATCATTCAGAAATAAGCTACACTAAAATTTGACACTATTTTGACCCCGGTTCCTAACTTTAAAATCTTAATTTTCATGCATAAAAAGTTTTTGGTTGTTTTTAGCACAGTAAAATTACCGCCAAAAGTGACAGGCTCCAGCGCACTGTGCATCTCGGTTTAAAAAATAAAAAGCTGAACCCTCAATGCTCTGCATTCCACCAGACATCTGCAGCTGGCAGTCATGGACGAGCTGGACCGCTGCTTCTGGAGAAACCGATGCTTCTCAAATCTGCAACAAGCCTGTGAATCGAACTCGCGTCCGTCAGTGCACTTGTCCCGACGATGGAGCCTCGGTTAGCGGCTGGTGTCAGGGCGTCAAAGACAAACCGCAGACTCAGGGTAGCTTCATGGGCTGGTGTGAGTGGTCGGAGTGGGCCAAGGACTCGTCTGATGGCACAAAAAAGTGCGAGAACTGGCAGAGCAAAAGCAGATCCAGGACGTGCGACTGCCCGACTCGGAACGAACCTGCTCATATTCAGACGGTCTACTTTGAGCGAATAAACAAGGTTTGCATTGTGAATATCGTTGAAAAAATGATTAGGCTATTGGGAATCTGTCAGCCTCTGATCATTCATCAACTCCTAGTAATTATTGGTCGAAACTGAGGAAATCAAAGCGTTTGAGAGCTTCCAGTACCGAGTACCATCTAACGAAAATTGAACCGCTATTTCAGCGACTTGCTAGTAAATAGTCACAAAGCGACTTTTCTTTCTATTTTATAAAGCAGCAAATGTTTACTCTTTTCAATTTCATGAAGACCTGGAGCTGGTGCAGCTGGATGGCCTGGACCGAGTGGACTGACGGCTTTGGATGGCGGAAAAGCTGGTTTTACGACAAGAACTTCGACCCCGGCTTGAACAGGCGCTTCACGCGCAGGCGATCTCGCAACTGCGGCTGCTCCACCCGAACCCCTGCGAATGCCTCAGCTGTCGTCAGCAGTGAGTCAGATGAGGTGTACACTGCCTGGTGCGATTGGTCCAACTGGAGCAGCTGGCTAAAGGACTGCAACAGGCTGGACAAAATTTGGCGAAAGCGAACTCGCTCTGTGAAGGACTGCACGGCTAAGGAGAGAAGCTCGGTCGGAGGCGAAACAATTGATTTTGATGTCACTGAATCCGTTTGCAGCTGGGGGGAATGGAGCAGCTGGCAAGGTAGCAAATACTGTGGGTCTAAATCTGTGAGAAAGCGCCACTGCCGCTGCGATTACGAAAAGTCCTACAGGGCCGAAGCTCTTACCAGCTCTCAATGTAAGAGGTCTCGGAAAGGATAGTAAGATGGAAAGAAGTCAAGCCTTCAAGCAGCAAATAAAAATTTATTTAAAAGGCTGTAAATTTAATTTAAAACATTAAATTTGTATAATCAACTTAAAAATATTACTGGGAGTAGCTAGAAAAACAAAGCAGAAGAAAGTAGTTAGATAGTTGCATATTTAACAAACGCATGGATGCAAGCAAGCATCTGAACTATCTGTGAACTGAATTTTCATTGTCCACGTGTAGCTCGTACATTCTTCTTCGATTTTCTCGGCTATCAATTTTCATTTTCCTTTTGATAATGATTCTTATTCTGCAAACATTATTGTTTGCAATTCTACACAGAAGGCAAAGATTTTAGTGGCGATTAAGAACAAGTTAGTTTAAAAGATTAAGATGACTATTCAAATTTTTTACTACTTTAATAACCATAATTTCCTCTAGCTCAGCTATTGACTGCCTTCATTCTATTTTTCGCACAGTCCGGAGTGTGTAAGCGTAAGGATACTGCAATTTTCTCAGTCGCAGGGGTTACAATTGTTAAGTTTTTCTAGAAATCAACTAAAGCAACTGGTTTAAACTCGTCACTTGGCGTTTTTCAGTGGCCGCCCAAAGACCAAGTGTTTCGAGTCCGTATAATCAGTGCCACGGAAAAACTTGATGAGCTTAGGGGATAGAAAGACTTGGTTTTGTGGACCAATTACTTGATTAGCAATGTTTTTTCCCCAGATTCCCCTAGATTCCATATTCTCAAGTTATGACTGCGTGACCTCAATAGAAGCCGAGCAGTGAGTGGCCCCTATTTTTGGCTGTCTGTCTGTCTTCCCTGTCAGCTAATAAAGCGCATCAAACAGCAAGACGGCTTCGATGCTCAAAAGCTATTTTTGGCCAGCTAGAGGGATCGATTCTGACTCAAAGACCGGACTAAAAAAGACACGACAGCAGCTGGTAGGTCAGGCGTGCCCTCACGTCATCGCTACTTTCGGGGTGATGTGGCACCTTCACTTAAAAACCGAATTCCCTCCAGGCTCGACTCCAAGTAGCCACTACATTTACTTGCAAATTTTACACCGGATGATTGTTATCACTACATGCATTTCCTCTCAGCTCTTTCCCCGTTGTGATACTGCGGAACTGTGACTTGCATGTTTCCCACTTTGCTTTCTTTCCCACTGACAAAGTATCTAACGGGAACGCATTGCAGGAGACAAAAGTGTTGGCAATTCCATACGCTGGAAGTATTATGTATCAGCTTCCAGTACAGTAACAGACTCGATGCTGATTTATCAACGAGGTAGAAATTCAACTCATTTTATTTGCCAACCCTCTTGCTTCGCTCGCCATCCAGCTCTCCTGCCTTGCTTGCCCGCTCCGCCCACGTTGTTTGAAGGGTGTCAAAACCCATCAAGTTTGGATGCATCTGTTTAAACAAACGGAGTTAAATCGCTTAGGGAAAGAAAATAAATTCTGAGACTAGTGCAATCTGTTTCTCACTCCATGCCTTGAACCCGTCAATTTTTCCCCTATCGCTAAAATGATGGACTTAAGAGAAGCTTCAAGTGCATTTTCCATTCCTGTTCTTCTCTGTTGCAAGAAGTCAGTTGGGACAAAGTTTTAGGCCCATACACGCAAAAGGAAACAGACAAAACTGGCCCGAAAGCACTTGACCCAGTCAGGAGTAGGCCAGGCTCCAAAAACTGGACGTGAACTGCATTAAATGTACCTCTTCGGAATGCCTTCCCATTTGGTGGCAAACAGTTTCAAGTGCTATATTTTCCTTCCTGGGTAGCGTCCATAAATACTTGCAGCTTACTATTGTCTTTCGATGCTTTATGGTAGTCGGTACCTGTGTTTCGATGAACTTTCGATAGTCGGAATGAGTTAAATCTTTTAAAATTGGGTTGTAATTTTTCGGTGCAACTGGCGCAAAAAGGGAACAGCAGCAGCGGCTCATCCTCTTGTGCACCTTGGTGCTGACTTTGTCGAATGATTCGCTCCAATTCATGACAGCACTCGATCAAATGCGTTGACTTTGGCCCAGCCATGTTCAACGTCCGTTTCAGGCCGTTAAACTCGACTCGACACAATTAAATTGAGTGGCCAAGGTGATTATAAAATAAGTTAGCATGCAGTCTGACACCAGCTCTTTTCCCCTATGCTCATTGTCCCATAACTCCTTTGTCAGCTTCTGCAGCACTTTCTCAATATTCGATACACTAAATCCCATGGCTCTATCAGAGGGAGATAAAATTTCTGGTTGTTTTCCAAGAGAGATGGCTTCCGATTGGAAATACTTCAAGGAAAAAACCCAGTGTCACACCCGATACGATTTTAGACCCCAGCTTTCCCTCGCTTTTATCTCAACCATGCATCTTGAGGCCACCATTAAAAGGAGAAAAGTATTGTCAGCTGCGAGAAGCAATTGCAGGCCATTCGGCCAAAATCTTGAATACTAAGAAGCTCCTCATCAATTTTCTGCTGACAAAGAGGTCAATGGCATCGAGAAGAGTGGCTTCAGCCGCATCATTTCTTCAACAGGACAAAAAGGGGTCGGGTATCTCACTCTGACAAGGAGCCGGATTTGACAAGACAGCGCGGCCGCTGCTATGGAAACGATATCCACACAAAATGCATACAAAATGCATGAAGAGCTTTGCGGGAAAGAAATAGGAAGGAAGACTCCCCTTGCCGTGAAAAAACTACAAGGGGAAGACTTTAGGCATCTGTTGTATCTTGTCCGAGATCATGGAGCGAATGATCGCGACGCTGCTTCTCACCGTCGCCTGGACGTCCAAAGTGGCAGTTCAGCAGGCGGTCACCGTCGCGCAGTTCCACTTCAACGCGTCCGACCGACTGCCCCCGACTGCCCCCGCCGGACCGAGCGAGTCCGCCGTAGAGAAAGTGGAGCTGCGCGCGGGCTTCAACTCGCTGGTCGGTCCTGTCGGGATGGACGCGAAGGTGCTGGCGAGTCTGCAGTGCGCGAGAAAGTGCAGGGCGTGGCGGTTGTGCCACGCATACTACTACAACTGGAGTGCGGCTGAGTGTCACCTGGCTGACCAGGGACAGTTCGAGACCTTCTGGACTGGCAACGGCACCGCTAGAAACGCGTCCTTCGTCAAGCTCTACCACGGTAAGCAGCGACCAAAACCTATGGTGTCTGCAGGCTTTATTCATTGAGATCAAACGAGGAGACAAAAAATATATTTCTTATTTCATTGCCATAACCAAATACTTAATATGTGACCTTTCAGCTAAAAAACCTTGACCCCACATCTCATTAGACATCTGCATCTGGCAGTCATGGACGAGCTGGACCGCTGCTTCTGGAGAAACCGACCCTTCTCAAATCTGCAACAAGCCCGTGAATCGAACTCGCGTCCGTCAGTGCACTTGTCCCGACGATGGAGCCTCGGTTAGCGGCTGGTGCCGGGACGTCAAAGACAAACCACAGACTCAGGGTAGCTTCATGGGCTGGTGTGAGTGGTCGGAGTGGGCCACGGACTCGTCTGATGGTACAAAAAAGTGCGAGAACTGGCAGAGCAAACACAAATCCAGGAGCTGCGCCTGCCCGACTCGGAACGAACCTGATAACATCGATAATACCGCTGCCGAGTACATTAACAAGGTAGAGTTAATCAAAGCTTACTTCGTTTTTGAGATGTAAGAACATTTTTTGTTAAAACAAAACCATATCTGATTGGTCTTATTAATTAACTGCAGTAGCAAATCCAAATTTAACCGTTAGGTCCTTAATTTTCTTTAGGTAATTATTTGCGGTTTATATATCAATGTAGGTAAAGTTTTAAATTCCAATAAAGTTTGGCATGCGTCTCGTGAACCTTCTAAAGTATTTCACACGCTTCCTTTTAATTTGCGTAAATCATTGTAGTTTGCTTGTTTTGCATAAATTTTATTAGACACCATTAGTTTGTTAGTTTGTCATAATACTCAATTTTCATTGATCGCAAGACCTGGAGCTGGTGCAGCTGGATGGCCTGGACCGAGTGGACAGATGACGCAGGCAGGCAGAAAAGCCGGCTCTACGCCATGAACTTCGACCCCGGTTTGAACAGGCGCTTCACGCGCAGGCGATCTCGCAACTGCGGCTGCTCCACCCGAACCCCTGCGAATGCCTCAGCTGACGTCAGCAGTGAGTCGGACGTGGTGTACACTGCTTGGTGCCATTGGTCCAACTGGGGCAGATGGCTAAAGGACTGCAACAGGCTGGGCAAAATTTGGCGAAAGCGAACTCGCTCTGTGAAGGACTGCACCGCCAAAAATAAAAGCCCAGTTAGTGGCAGCTCGGAGGATTTTGATGTGACTGAATCTGCTTGTAGCTGGGAGAGATGGCAATTAAGGCATGAACCGCATAATAGATATTGCAGGTCCAATAGTTTTAAATTGCGCCCCTGCAGATGTATTAATGAAGATTCTTATAAAGCTAACTCGTTTGTTCTAATTCAATGCTTATTTAGGTGATAAGAAATGAAAGGAGGAATAGGAAAAGGCAGAACAGGCATCAACTCATCTACCATTCTATTTTAAGGGAACATTCCTGAAAGCCATTAAAAATTGAAGTTCCAGCGGCCGCAATTTTTCTAGCTAGTAATTTAGGGTAACTAATAAAGTATATTTAATTACTAGTTAGCGGATAAGATATGAAGATGAATATCTGAGGTTAGCTTGTAATAAAAAACGAGTCGAGTGAGGGTGCTGAAGACAGGGCTTGAAATGTAATTGTATTTACATTTGCAACAAAACGAATTCCAAATCTTTTTATTACGAGCGTACAGACAAACCCCCAAAATGTTCTCTTACGAGGTACACAAAACCCGTGGCCTTAGTCTTAATTTTAATAGGGAATTCATACATGTATTATTAACCGTCGACTCTGGTTTTTGACTATTCCAGTAAATTCAATTCAATTTTTTACAATTTTTATCGTTACGAACTATTTTCTAGACTTACACTATAATCTGCTTTTTTAATTTTATTATTTTTATCAGGGCTGTTAGGAAAACCTAGACAAAAATGAAAATATTTAATCACTGAAAAGTGACAGTTTACGAGCTATATTATTATTTTTAACTAAAGTGCATCCCCATTTTAGGCTATAACAATTTGTTGGTCAAATTTGAGATTATCTGTTATTAGGAGGATTTTTATGGAGCTGAAAATACTATGCCATCCCACTCCATCTAATTAATTTTCAAGGCGCTTATTGTTATTTGCTATTTGCAACTTGTAGCTTTGCTATTCTTTATTTTTGTAGCTAGGTACTCGTAAACACTCGGGATCTTTTTTCTCGAATTCAAATATTTCACTCATATTCTTTAAATTACTGCTTGTACGACGGATCACTAGGAGTCACTTTTTTAAGATGGACGTTACAAAAAATTGAAGGCCAAATATGCACTGTAAGTAATCTAGTAGTCCTTGGTTTTAACTCCAACAAATGATCGAAATTGACAATGCGCCTGATTATCTTAATGTTTCAACAATGCCTATTTTTCGCCTTTGTGTATCCTAAATGCTCGGAATCTTTTATCTCAGCAGATACTGTGACAGCATTAGTTACTAGAAGTAGAGTACAACGTCAATTGACTGAAAAAAATTATCGATATTATTGTGAATCCCAAAAACCTAAATCCATCTTTTTCTTTTCTTTGTTATTTGTGCTATCTTCAGCAATGAAATTCGAAAAAAATTCGATTGGGTGAGATTGTGATAGCTCTGCCTTGAAGTTTTAAGAACTTTCGTGCTCCGAGAATATTCGCTACTGAAATTTTTGCTGACTCCGCTCTATTTTATTTTTTAGTAAGTTTTACAATTAATTTTAAACGCTTAACTTATGCTAGTTAATCTTGCTTTGAATGAAACGTTTTAGTCATCAATATGCTACACAAAAACAGAGCCTGCTCTTGAAAATCACAGCTAATGCTTTGCTTGTCAGCTCAATCATTTTTTCTAGCTAAAATGAATTTTTTATCTCACCAATCAATTCAGGGAAAGTCATAAAGTTCTGCACGGATGTTTCAAAGCAGATTTACAGATTGAATTACCCATAGCAACACACCCAAAAACAAAGAACGGATGGCGACAGAATTTTTGAAAAAATTCAGTTTTTTCCTTGCCAGTCTACCAGTGCTTCCTGTGTCTTCATGAGGTTATAAAAACTAGGCATTTTCGATGCATTGATTCCCTCAAATTTTTTTATAAGCAACTCCTGCGCATAATGTACTAAAAATCTTCTTTTAAGTGGTGGCATCGGTGCTTGGGGCCGAATTTTTTTTCCTGACTACCTGCTTGATCGATCACCTCTGATCCCATTTATTTATCCACCTTTATATTCTTTTGTAAAAGCGAATTAATAACTCATGCATCAGTGATCGCTAATTGGTAATTGGCTTCATCTGTAACTTAAGGGTAGTGTAATTGATTGTGACTATAGTCATGTCCGCATGAGCGATTCCAGCAGATGTCTTCAACTTAAGGATGCGGTCTGGAGCAGTTGCAGCAAACGGATGGCTGCACTCCAGTAGGTTCGCAATGAGACACACAGGCAGCCGCATGACTATTCACGCATTTATTTCATGCATTAGACTCGCTTTCGACAGCAGAATGCGTAGTCTGCATGCAATTCATAGGAATTTCCTAGAAATACACTCATCTAAATAGGGGATGCACAGCCAGCTGTACAGCCCCCGTGACACAGGCACAGCTAGCTAATCGGCGCTTGTGTATACGAGTAACACCTGTGTACAGCTGCTCACACTCGTACCCGATCACAGCCGTAGCATCGGTAATGAGTCCGTAGCATAAGGGCTTCCATATCCCCCCCATTTACTTGTCTATTTAGGAAATCTTACCATAGCAAAAGCACGTAAAGTGCAAATGTCACTCTCTTACCTGAATTTTTCAAAAACAAACGCAGATCTCAGCAGTAGCCTTTTGCTTGCATTAACATGCAACATTTACATTAGAATGTACTGCTTATTATTCACAATGTTCCATATTCTATAATCCAGGCAGCATCGAAGAAATAAAATTTTATGAAATTAAGGCTGCTAAATTCATGAAAATTCATCGCCTATTTACTGAAATGGAAATCAGCAAATAATAGATGCAAAAGGAACGGAAAGCACACAAGCTTTAGAAACAGAGAAAGAGAGAACCTATAGAAACAAAAGAAGATACGCTATATTTATCTAGGTCACCGAACCACTCGGCTCGGGTTTATCACTGAGGCTAAGACTGGCACAGAAAAAGAGTCTGTCAGGTCCGTTCTTAGATCTGGGAAATTCAGAATCCGCACAAAAAGAGCCCGGATCATGCGTCACGCGTGAGCGAAACACGCGACCTTGAACCGTAAAGCCATTTCTCAGTGACATCAGCGAGAGGGCAGATGTGATGAGTCATGCAATACGAGAACTTAAATACCGAGCAAGGGGGTTGGGATTTTAGTAATAGGGATAAATCATCCCAAGGGTCAGGGAGCCAGGGAAAGGTTTTTGGGGCTAAGAAAAAGTTTTGAGTGCCTACAGAAGTTACAATTAATAATAAAATCTCCCTGAGCGGCTGCTGCATCAATAGCTGCCTCGGTTTGCCCAGATTGGAAAAGGGTTTATGATCCCATGAAAGGTTACAACAATAAAAATAAAAAGGATGCCTTCAGTTAGCAGAGGGGTAAAATTTTTGTTAGCTTTGAAAAAAAGCCACACTGTTTGCGAGTTTCTATGGAAATCTAAAAAACGAATTCAATGAAAAATTAAAACAATAAAAAATGTATTGTAAATATTTTTAATGCTATTTTATTGAAGGCAATTGGTGCTTAGAAACCACGGATTTCTAAACATAACACCTGGATTGAAAGCTATTTACGCTGCCTAGTGTGCCACTGGTCCAGGTTTGACCCCGCGTTTTAGGATGGCTATTTTCCCTAGCGCGGTTTCGCGTGCAGGGTCACATTAATTTGGGGCCTTGTGCAAGAATTAGTTGTGCTATGGGACAGCTGTGCAATTTACGCCCATGAGAGAAACCCCCAAGGCATGTACATTCCTGGAATTACCAGTTTGTACACCCTATGTGAGTGCGTGACTGGGTGCCGGCCTGTGTGTGTGTCTATGCCTGCATACGGTATTTAGTGTGACTGAACGCGCTTCAGGAGTCAACGCAATGGGCAGTCATGGGACGATGTCGCTTTAAGAGTCAAAGGGCCTCCTACAGCCCTCCTGCAGATTTGGCTTTAGATTTGAAGAAACTGTAAGTACTCGTAAAATACGCTCGTATGTCAGCATCGACTTTTGTTTATAAACATAGTTTTGCATCTGAAATAGGACAACCTATAACGCCTCTTCTTGATGAGCTAAGCTCATTTATGCTACTCATTCTTTTAAATTAAAACTTAATACTTATTTCCTGAAAACAGTCCCTCTTGATAACAAGTTGATTAGACACTTGATAAAAAGACTTGCTTCAATTACAGATTCTTGAGGTTTAGACTTCCATGGCTATAAAAGATCTATAACAATCCTATTTCATAACCAATTACCCTATGGGAGAAGTTAAAACGGATCAACTTTGTCAGCAAATCAGGCGGCAGTTACATGTATTTGTGATGAATTAAAATTCTGAGAATGGAATGACAAATACTAAGTCCTAATTCTATTGGACCGCCCTCTTTTTGACTGGTTGGATATAAAGAAAATTGTGTAGCAAAGCCTGGCAACTACAAAAGTCAAATTATTGCAACAGCAGTCTCAAAATGCACCTTGGAATAAAATATTATCTGATCGTGGATTTCACGCTCCTGCTTGGGTTGCAGCTCATAGTTCAGCAGGCTTCATCGTCCGGCATAGTCTCGGTGATGCAAGTCGTATCGAAATGTCCATCGCCAACCAATCTCGACCAACTCCCAAGCTTTTCGAATGTTAAACATGTCGAGATTTGCATCGTCACCTGTCACCAGTCCGACTCGTGCCACGCTGTCTACTACTCGTCTGTTGAATCGGTTTGTTACCATGGAAACACTGACCAGTGGGCCGCTTATTGGAATCATAACACTGACAATTGCATTAGTTACATCAAGGATAAAAGCGATATGCAAGCCGCCACCGAAGTGCCAAATAGCCCATCGAGTACGGTAACTCCTGAGCCGACCACAACAACTCAAGCTAGCAACATACCTGGCCTAAGCGCCGGTTTGGCTTCAAAGTTATTGATTTTCTTCGACTTTCGACAGAGCTTCACCAACCTGGCCGACCCGACCAAGTTTTCAGCCACCCCGTTCGGCGGCGTCGTACGCGACAGTCAGGGCGCCTGGTTTCCAGGAAACACACCGGACTACATCGAGGTGGACACGGCTAGCAACACCCTGGTGACGGAGAATCTCGACTATTCGAACAATTTCACCTTCTACGCCAGAATAATCAGGCAGGCTTGGTCACACCAGAACTATCACTACTTTCACAATTGTTCCGGAAACTTGCGGGCTGAATTTGCCGATCACAACGGCATGCTGTGGTCGAGCCACGCATTCTCCAGCCAAGCCTCGCTGGTGGAGACCACCGAGACCGTACAGTCCGTGGCAAGCAATCTTGTCACCAATGATAACACGCCGATGCACGTTTCCGCAGCTGCTGTGTACACTGGAATCCATTTCAACAAGTTCTACTTCAATGGTACAACCACCGCCGCTAGTTCCGATCTGAACTATGCGTTCCAGGGTCTCCCAGTGTGTCTTCGTCTTGGCTATCACACGGCAGTTAACCATCCACTTAGGGGCCGATTTATCTGTTACGCAATTGCCAAGGCAGCTTTGAGTGCCATTGAGGTCGTCGAACTCGGAAACTATTGCGCTGTGTGACCACAAGCAACATCTATTTCTTAGGATGCTTTATTTTAGGATTAAAATTTACGAGCTAATAATAATTATTTTTTCCAATGCAATAAGCTTGGAAAGTGGACTCTAAAAGTACTCAAGGCAAATCCAAGCGTCTGTGCTAACAATGGAAAAAATCAAGCCTTAATTTGATTGATAGCTAAATCTGGTGAAACTATCAAATTCTTTTTTTCAATGTTAATCCCCAGCAAACAACATTCTACGCATTGCTTTTTGAGGAACAAATAAAGCAGCTGTTAATAATCGATGCATCTTTTAACACTGTTATCTTAAAGAAACTAAAAATCCAAAACCAGCGGAACACATCTTGGTTTTAGTCTTGATATAGATTTATGATTTATAACTTCCTTTGCATGTATTTACATCGTTAAAAACTTTATCAATATAAAAATTTGTTAATGCTACTTTAAGTAGTTATCTGGCGTTAATGCACTCTTAAATGAGCAAAATTTTTAGCTATTGTTCTCAAATTCAAAAGAATTACTCTTGATAATGAAAGGTTTGAATCATGAAAGGGTAGAAAAAGAGACTGCGAGCTGCATCGCATGGCTATGAGCTATAACAAAACAGCAAAAAACGCCAATTTTTGAAATGTCTTCAGCAAAACGTTTGCCGAGGGGCTCTGCGTTGTATATACTTTTTCCGAAGAAATATATAAGAAAGTAATCCTGGATTTTCGCAAAAGCTTTTGTACAACTTATTAGAAAACCGGGATTATTCTCAGTGTGGATTGTTATATAGTGAGTAGCAGGGAAGTTTTAAATGTGAAATAAAATCACCTCAAAGCTATTCGAATAAAACAAGCAAACAATTCAGCATGAGACCATTCTGCTTGCTACTAACTCAATCGTTCTTACTGGTTGCATTGTCCACGGTAATGGCTGGCATACATCACAGCAATCCCTCCGTAGCCAAATGCCTGAGCAGATGCTCCTCGCGAGTTAACTTTGTCTCCTCGCTGACGGACGGCTCTACCGCAACGGTTGCCACGCAAGGTGCAATGGAAACCAGAGCTATCGCCTTGGCTACTGTCCAAGAATGCTGTGCCGATGTTTAATGATGGTTGTTAGGCGATGCGCTTATGGAATGGACATAAACGGCTGTTTCTCTTGTCAGTCTATTCCCCGATACGAGATCTACGCGGGCTGGTGCTTCCAATCCGACGGCGAGCCAGTATGCGGAAGTAACAATCGCACCTATAGAAATGAATGTTTCGCCTGGTGCAATCAGGATTGGCTGACCACGCCGGGTACTTGTAGGCCCTGGACGCGATACGTTCCGTGATCGGGGCTTTTGGACTTCAGATTGAGGATGCCACTTAAAATAAAACTGAAAAGAAATGTTATTATTAAGTAACCTGCTTCTAACATGAGTTTTTTTTATTGTTTTCTTATTAACTGAAGCTGGAAAATTGTTTAAAAATAGCAAAACATAATGTTTTATTGGCGTTTGTTAACTAACTTCTTTTTGAGAACAAATAAATCTACCACATGGGAGCGTGGGCGTCAAATTCTTTAACAAAGACTAGCTAATCAAGATGGCCTTGATCATAAGTTAATTAAAAACACCTATCATTTTGCAGTGCAAAATCGAGTAAAATTACTCTGACTTTGTTCATCTGTAAATGCGTAATTTACAACCGATAATAATAATAATAATAATAATAACAGACGCTGACAGGTAAACCTGTAGCGCGGGTGCTGATGCAGGTGAAGACTGCACACCCGTTGCACCTGAAACACTCTCGGGCATGGTAGGCACCCCACTGCCAGCTCCATTTTTTATTTTGAACCTGCCTGGCGAACAGTGAATCTTCACTCACAAAGCCGAACAGTGACAGGATAAGATTGGCCTGCTTCAGGATCAGTTATTACCCAGCTTATGCTGGTACCCAATCTCAGCTGGTTGGACTGAAGCAATTCGGGATTCAGTGCCTTGCTCAAGGGCACAAATTGTCTCCTAGGGGCCGGGACTCGAACCCACGACCTTGCGGTCATAAGGCAGGCGCCCTAGCCACTAGGCTACAACTCCCTAATCTTAAAGGGAGTTAATCTTACAACCGATAGGTTGGATTAGACGTTGTTGAGGCGCGCGAGGACTTTAGGGTGCCTCGGCTCTGTGGTGCTTAGCCCAGACTCCAACAGAAGGACTCAGGGCTGACGCTGTACAGCATGGAGGCAGTCCCGATGATCGTCACGGGAGAACAAACCCTGGAGACGCTGCCGTCCAGAGATCTGATGGCTCGTGCCGGTGGCCCAGCACCCTGAGCAACACCCAGTAACACCCACCTGCTGCACCAGTCCACTGAGAACGCTAACGCCGCGGCCAAGCCCTAACTGTTTCATAATGTAATGCACTTTCACAGCGATTACAGCTAAACCAATAGAAATTATTGTTTTTGTGTTCTCAAATTTTTAAAAGCTTTTTTCATTTATACATACCAAGAACTGCAAGAGCACTGATTAAAAGAAGTAAATATATTGTAGTTATTAGTAATCATGCTAATATTGCTAGTAAATCAGATCAGTCTCAAATACAGAGAGAGGAAATTAAATTACAATAAAATTAAATAATTTAAGATTCTGTCCTTAAAACAGCTCTCGACTTTGAGGATGCAGGTTGTTATAACAAAAAAACAAAGTATCTTGAATCAAAGTTGAAACATAAGTCGCAGAAGCGCGCAATAGAATGACGTCACGCAAGTACCCTAAAATGACGTCACTGATCAATCAGAAGCTGAGCCAATCAGAAGCGTCGCAGGAAGTTCCAAACAGCCGCTGGGCAGGCCCCCTTCTCATAGTCCTTCACTCCGCGACAATGGGCGTAGCAGGAGTTTCGGTAGGTCTTCCCGTTGGCACACACCGGCCTAATCCAGTGGGTGCAGGCTGAGCAGCCAGTCTTTTTCGAGCAGCTTCCAGAGGTGAAGGTCAAGGCCCCGGCGCACTTGGCGTAGCAGGAGTTTTGATAAGTCCTGCCCAACCTGGTGGAGCAGACTGGATTCAGTCCAAGCGGGCACAGGCAGAGGCAGCGGCCGCGGTAGAAGCTGACAAAACCGGAGCACCTGGCTAGGCAGGCGTTGCGAAATGTGCGACCAGCGGCGCACACGGGCCGGTAGCTTCGGGTGCAACGGCTGCAGTCGCCGAATGAAGCGTCGGCCAAGTGGAGTTGCAGCAAGGCCAAGGCTAACAAGCCAACTAGCTGGTGAAGCTTCATTTGCGAATGTCGCTCAGACAATTCAAAGATAGCCAGAAATGCTTCTATGTTTAGCTGACTGGTTTTAGGTTGGATACTCAAACTGGCTATTTTATAGCAAGCCGAAAGAGAGAGAAAGGTAGGATACAAAGATAGAAATAAAATCATTCTAGTTAAACAACGAGACAAGCTGGCAACTGCAACTGGTTTCTCTGCCATAAAGGTAAATGGCAACATAGATGGGGGCGGTTACTTAGAATAATGCATTTTTGTCTGAAAAGAACAAGACAGACTCTGTACTGCTTATACGAGGGCCACGAGCTGTGGAGCGCTCGTTGCTTATAGCTGTAGGCGCAAATTTAGCATATACGCCACAATAAGCATTTTAAAAGCAAAGACCTTGACAGTAAGTTTCTTTTCAACGCTATTTTACTATAGGTTACTGAGAAAAATTTTAAGAGATGTCTTCGCCCCTTTGTGTAGCCTTGGCCCCAGAGAAGATAAAGCACCTACAAGTCTATAACTGGAAGGGTAATGACTGTGAGCTGCTCATGCCCCCTTTAGTACCTTGCGAATCCGCCGAAAGAAAGAATGAAGTCTTTAAGGTTGCGATGACCTGAGAGCGAGGCCCTGCGTCTTTCCTACTTGATGGCAGGCCATGTGTGACCTCGCGTTAAAAAAAAGCTAAATCTGCTGGAGGGCTGTAGGCACTTTGACGCTGAAAGCGACATCGTCCCACAACCAGCGACGGGGCATGACTGTCCATTGCGCTGACTCCTGAAGCGCGTTCAGTCACACTAACTACGGTATGCAGGCATAGACACACACAGGCCGGCACCCAGTCACGCACTCACATATGGTGTACAAGCGGCGGTTCCGGGGATGTACACTCTCTATGCCTTGGGGGGTTGCCCTTATGGGCGCAAATCATACAACTCGCCCATAGCCAACCCATTCGTGCACAAGGCCCCAAATTAATGTGACCCTGCACACGAAACCGCACTTGGGAAAATAGCAAATACAACGCGGGGTCAAACCTGGACCAGTGGCACACAAGGCAGACGCGCTAGACCGCCGAGCCACTCGCCCATGTGTGACCTGGCGCACCTGGATTATCCTTCAAGGCCTGTGACGAAGCAAAAACTCCACCCGAGTCCGTAGATCAGAAGTGTTAGCTAAAGATAGGAAAATAAGCAACTGACTTTTTGTACGGGGGATTCTTCGAAACGGTGTGGAGACATACTACTAACAGTAGTAACGGTGAGAAAATATACTCTGATAGTTCTGAACGCTTCAGTGCGATGTCGACATTGGAGGCCCAAAGGGTCTCAAATCATTAGAAGACTGGAGCTTAAAAGTGACCGTGGCTAAACATTGGCCCCAGAATTCAAAATGGCCGCCATCTCGACGCCGTCACCATGGTTCCCTCGCTCCGCTACGAGAACATAAAATGGGCATAGGAAAAACATGTGGTGACGCAATCTGGGGCAAAGAGAGGGGCTACGAGGAGGTAAGAATTCCCCAAAATGTAAAAAAAACACGCAGCATGATCCTCAGAGAAATAATACGGCATGATTTGGATTAAGAGACCAGAATCGCATGTAAACCTATCCCATCCCGTGAAATTTGAGAACGCCACACAATAGCTGTAGGCAAGTATAATATAAATCAGTACTATGAAGATTCTTCGTCGCATTGACTACACGGGAGCTAGACTTGTACGCAGTGTATTCCAGCGATGCTTGCGTGCTGTGTATAGAGCAAGTACGAGCTATAGCTAGCCGAGGATTTTAAAGGTAGGGCGGTGGATTTTTGCGATGAATAGGCAAATACGAGTATATATTCTATTTAGGGAGAAGATGGCACTGCTTAATTCCGTTACTATGCGCCTAGCAACTTAGTGAGAGCTGACACGGAGCATGGAGAGACTGCAGCTGCAGAGTAAGGGAGAAATCAAGCGTGCGGCATGCTTGTACATCACGCGCCTAAGTATATTGGAACCGGCCAAAGGTGGAATGGAATTGGCCCACGACTATGTAGAGAAGTGAAGAGGCAGTGACTGAGGAGAGGAGATAGACACACAGCGGGGATGCGGGAATCCAAGGGCGCAGACAATGCAGGGGATATAAACAGCCAATACCCACCAGCACAGCTAGTTAGTTGTCAGAGTCAGAGAGATCAAAAGTGTTAGTTCCAAGCGGAGAGGACTTCTTTTTTCTAAACACCCTTGAATCTTCTGGTAGCAGCAACCATGTCAAAGCAGCAGCAGCAACAGAAAAAGCCAACGCAACGGCAGCAGCATCAATCATCGTCGTCCTCGTCATCGCAGAAGAAGAAATCCGGCGGCCTTGCTTTTGAAGTGCCGCTAGACGATGGAAATGTGACGCCAAGAAGTAAGAAGCCGCATCATTTGGACAGGAGGCTGGGCGACGAGGCGAGGCCAACAACGCCCGACCTGATTGCCAAGAGGCAGCGTGAGGCTGAGGCCAGGAGAAAGGTTAGCGAGCGGCTGTTTAGCCTCTAAAGAAATACTTAAAATAAAAATCATTTCGTTTCTACTGATAGTAGCAACATGAACAGATTTTTATCTCGGTTGCCGTTTCGATCTTGAAATACGTAAAGCGCATCAGACATTTTACCAATTACTCGTATTCCCAAAATTATTATCCGATTGATTCTCAAGATTATTATCCGAGTGATTCTCAAGATTATTATCGGAATGATTCTCAAGATTATAAACGGAATGATTCTCAAGATTCTAATCCGAGTGATTCCAAAGATTATTATCCTAGATTATCATCGGAGTGATTCTCAAGATTATCATCGGAGTGATTCTCAAGATTATCATCGGAATGATTCTCAAGATTATTATCTGAGCGATTCTCAAGATTATTATCCGATTGATTCTCAAGATTATTATCGGAATGATTCTCAAGATTATTATCTGAGCGATTCTCAAGATTATTATCCGATTGATTCTCAAGATTATCATCGGAATGATTCTCAAGATTATTATCTGAGTGATTCTCAAGATTATTATCCGATTGATTCTCAAGATTATTATCGGAATGATTCTCAAGATTATTATCTGAGCGATTCTCAAGATTATCATCGGAGTGATTCTCAAGATTATCATCGGAGTGATTCTCAAGATTATCATCGGAATGATTCTCAAGATTACTATCCGAGTGATTCTTAAGATTACCGTCAGAGTGATTCTCAAGATTATCATTCGAGTGATTCTCAAGATTATCCTTGAGTTATGTGTTAACTGATTGTTAACACAATTATAAGATAGCTTTTCAAGACTATTATTCTGAATTGTCTAGCAATTATACTTAACCCAGATCCGCCCATTAAGTCTCAACTTGCAATTTCGACATCAACTTGCAGAAACAGGAAGCGGAGACGCTCAAGCGAGTTGGCGAGCACAATGACAGAGTGGAGCGGCTGGCTCGGGAGGCCGAGCAACGAAAAAAGGAGGAAAACAATTGAATGGGAATGGGCGGCTAAACGAGAGTGAATTTATAAATACTATTATTTACACTTATTTACTTGCCTTGTTAAATTAGCTAGGTATAAATACAGTAGGTTAGTAAAGGCGTTATTAAAGCACAATTATAAGCTTTCATTCAGTGATCACGTGATTTCTCATAGTTAATTTTTTACTTTTCAACTCCTACCACAGCGTTGCATGCCATGCTTGTGTCAGTCCTATTCTACCTATACTACTACTACTAAGTAGCAATATTATGATTTTTACTTCAGATTTTTTGTTTTACTATCAAAAAATTAAAGCACTTTGCGTATTCTACTATAAGTAATATAAAATCAGATCAAGTAACAATTAAAAACTGTCGTTTTCTTTTTAACACAATTTAGAATATAGTTGTTACCCGCTTCAATCAAACGGCATTATTTATTTTATACAATTCCTAATATAATAAAATGATTAAAAAAGCACGCATTCACGCAAATATATATTACAGCGAGATAGCATAACAATGAGAAGCAACTAAGCGTTAAAACCAGCAGGTTTAGAGTAAAAACACAAATAAACATAAACTTTGTGTTCCAAATAAGTCAACACAGATAAGCTAAGCCAGCAAGTAAATTATGAAAAAAAATTTAAATTTCACCCTGAATGATTTATTTAGCTGCAACTAAGGGACATTTTATAATACACAAATAACAAATAATGCAGTAGAGGTATGAAAAAATGACACGAAATAAAAACAACACAATTTGCTTCTAGTATTACTATAAGTAGGATAGACTTTTAAATGTAATAATAGTGCAAGCCTAATAATTCTAAGAGGCAAAGTTCCTTATTGTGTCTTTGTTTAAAAGTATATTCCTTCAATTTAAAAAAATAACAAAAACAAACTGAAAACAAAACAGCTTTTGTTCAATAGTTCACAAATTGACAACAGCAACAATCATATTATTATACACAAATTAACTAGGTTAACAAACACTATTTGAACAAAAACATCGAAGCTTGTATTGCTACTGTTAGCAGTCTAATACCAGTAGTTAATTAGCAATTTAACCAATAGATTAAAACAATGTAGAAAACAAGCAATTAATTGCAAGCAGTAGGGAATATTTTTAAGGCGCTTTCGAGCAAATCGCCTACTCAACACACGCAGTATAAATTGATAAAATACACAGAGTAACACAGTAATAAACTAACACAGGTATAGATTTATTATTCACTACTGGTCTGACAAACCAGACAGATCCTGAACGCCCTGTTCGGCATACTCTGCACTGCTGGTGCGAACGACTAAATCGCTGCAACCGCCGGCAGTCAGGAAGCAGTTGGTGATGTCTAGCGGCCCTCTTCCGGCGGACGGTTTGGGTAAAGTTGGGCCTCGCGACGCTTGCCTGAAGGATGCGAGATTTTTATTAGCTGAATTGACTGGCTTGATTGACATGTGTCCGCCTCCTAGCTCCTCCGCTACCTTCGGGTTCCTCCCCTACGATAAGCCCTTAGTCCTTTCTCTTCGATCCGTCCTTAGTTCCTCGCCCAAAGTTCCTCCCCAATCCGCCCCTAGTTCCTCCTCTCCAATCCGCCCTTAGCTCCTCCCCTCCAATCCGCCCCTAGCTCCTCCTCTCCAATCCGCCCCTAGCTCCTCCTCTCCAATCCGCCCTTAGCTCCTCCCCTCCAATCCGCCCCTAGCTCCTCCCCTCCAATCCGCCCTTAGCTCCTCCCCTCCAATCCGCCCCTAGCTCCTCCCCTCCAATCCGCCCTTAGCTCCTCCCCTCCAATCCGCCCTTAGCTCCTCCCCTCCAATCCGCCCTTAGCTCCTCCCCTCCAATCCGCCCCTAGCTCCTCCCCTCCGATCCGCCCTTAGCTCCTCCCCTCCAATCCGCCCCTCGCTCAGCCCCTCCGATTCGCCACTAGCCCCCCCATAGAAAAAATTTACTCACCTAGTTCCTCCCACGCTCGGTCCGGAAAAGTGCGCGCTCAATTGTGCCAAATCAAAATTACGCTCCCGCAGCGCCGCCAAATCGATGTACCGACCGCTGGTGGGCCCGCCCCCGCCCCCAATCCCGCCATTCCTGGCCGAGTTGTCGTCCTTGCTGGGACTCGATAATCCGCCCAGACGGGAAGAATCGGCTGTGCCCGACATCTGAATAAAAAATAAATCGATATTTGATTGATACTACTACTAGTAGAATTAACATGGCCTATTATCTAAATAGGCATGCTTTTGTATTATCTCACATCAAGATCAGCAGCGGCGCCGCAACCCATGTGACCGGTGTGACGAAAATCCACGGGATCGCCAATCATGCTGGGGTCGATTGGACGACGCTGAAATCCCATTGGGCGTGAAGGGGGATCACAGAATTAATTTTATTAATTTTATTGCACGAAAAAATCTAGGAATGCCTAATTTGACAAGTGGGTGGGTGCGTACTTCTGATTTAAGGGATTTGGTAGGCATGTCACTGTTAGGCATTTAGTTAGGGATGTTAATTTTAGGGATTTGGTTAGGGATGTTAATTTTAGGGAATTTGGTTAGGGATGTTACTTTTGGG
>CATNEM010000297.1:355000-625000 GCA_950096795.1 Macrostomum cliftonense | reverse complement strand
TTGAATTCTGTGACGCACTTTTTATTTTGTTTCTAGGTAATTATTAGAACTGGTGGTCTCTTTCTTAGAAAAATATTTTTGGACAATTTTTATTTTAAGGTCCAAATAGCGGCGAAATTTCAAATGCCATTTTGTTTTAAATTGAGTGATTTCTTAGAAAAAGCTTGTCTATTTAAATGGGTTGGTTTTTTCTTAGAAAGTACTGATTTTCTATTCATTGAGATTGGAGATATTTTTCTGGGCCGATTTTAACAAGAAACTATATGGCTTCAGGTGATTTGCAAAAAAATTTTATAGGTTGCAACTGTACTTTTTCTTAGAGTCTTAGTAGGCGCCAATTTTTAGTAACATAAAGCTATTATGTAGAGCTATTAGCTATTATCGTCCCAAAGAGGAGGCCGCTTCACCCATTATGCGTAACTCCTGATTGGCACACACCCGACTGTACGCAGGCATACGCTCAAATAGGTGTACATCTGCCTGAACAATTTCTCATGGTCAGGTAGTGTACATTATGTGTGGCTCGGGGTGTGGCTCTCATGGGCGTACATTGTACACCATTCCTGACCTGCCCTCTCTGAGAAACCCCCCTCAAAAATGACCACTGCACCACGCTTAAGGTTGTAAAAATAAAGCCAACATTAAGTGTGAAATAATGTTCATCAGATTTTTTATGTAAATTGCAATTTGTAAGGTAAACGGTTTTCTAAGTTTACACTATTTTGAGTAGACTTTTGTCTACCTGAATTCTACCTGAATAGGTTTCAGATTTTTCTCCTTTAAAAATGCAATCCAACAGCCGCACCCAATCCTAACCAAACAACGGTGGAAAAAAGCGCCAAAAAATTGATCAAGAGCCAGAAATTCTAATCAAGGCGTTGATTGGGGCAGACTTTTTTGCGAGCTCCCAGCCAGGCACTTCATTCGCACCGTGGAATCAATGCCCCAGTCTTCCCTGCCAGTTCCGATCAATAATAACAGAAAAAGAGAAGATGAAGAAAGACCATTTCGCCGCCTTGCTCAGGGCGTACTAAATAAGTGGGAAAAACTCTAAACTGGTTTCGGTCGAATGGCGAGAAAATTACCCCTATCGAGAAAATGAGACAGTACTGAAGGTTCCGCGCTTGCGATTTAAGCATGGTTTCTTGTGGCCAAATGTACTGAGTGTATATTATTTTTAAATTCAATTACATAGAGCTTCCCAATTCACGCCGTGTCTTTCAGCCTTAATATTCATTTTGCTCTTTGAAAAATGTTGAAGGTCATTCTAAGCTCGGCTCTGTGTTTTCTAAGAAGGCTACTGCATCCTACAGGAATGGCTACTGCCCCAACAGTCTATCAGGAATGGCTACTGCCCCAACAGTCTGTCAGGAATAGCTACTGCCCCAACAGTCTGTCAGGAATGGCTACTGCCCCAACAGTCTGTCAGGAATAGCTACTGCCCCCACAGTCTGTCAGGAATGGCTACTGCCCCAACAGTCTGTCAGGAATGGCTACTGCCCCAACAGTCTGTCAGGAATGGCTACTGCCTCAACAGTCTGTCAGGAATGGCTACTGCCCCAACAGTCTGTCAGGAATAGCTACTGCCCCCACAGTCTGTCAGGAATAGCTACTGCCCCCACAGTCTGTCAGGAATGGCTACTGCCCCAACAGTCTGTCAGGAATGGCTACTGCCCCAACAGTCTGTCAGGAATGGCTACTGCCCCAACAGTCTGTCAGGAATGGCTACTGCCCCAACAGTCTGTCAGGAATGGCTACTGCCCCAACAGTCTGTCAGGAATAGCTACTGCCCCCACAGTCTGTCAGGAATGGCTACTGCCCCCACAGTCTGTCAGGAATGGCTACTGCCCCAACAGTCTGTCAGGAATGGCTACTGCCCCAACAGTCTGTCAGGAATGGCTACTGCCCCAACAGTCTGTCAGGAATGGCTACTGCCCCAACAGTCTGTCAGGAATGGCTACTGCCCCAACAGTCTGTCAGGAATGGCTACTGCCCCCACAGTCTGTCAGGAATGGCTACTGCCCCAACAGTCTGTCAGGAATGGCTACTGCCCCAACAGTCTGTCAGGAATGGCTACTGCCCCAACAGTCTATCAGGAATGGCTACTGCCCCAACAGTCTGTCAGGAATGGCTACTGCCCCAACAGTCTATCAGGAATGGCTACTGCCCCAACAGTCTGTCAGGAATAGCTACTGCCCCAACAGTCTATCAGGAATAGCTACTGCCCCAACAGTCTGTCAGGAATGGCTACTGCCCCAACAGTCTGTCAGGAATGGCTACTGCCCCCACAGTCTGTCAGGAATAGCTACTGCCCCAACAGTCTGTCAGGAATAGCTACTGCCCCCACAGTCTGTCAGGAATAGCTACTGCCCCAACAGTCTGTCAGGAATAGCTACTGCCCCAACAGTCTGTCAGGAATAGCTACTGCCCCAACAGTCTGTCAGGAATGGCTACTGCCCCAACAGTCTGTCAGCAATAGCTTCTGTCCCCAGTTTTTCAGAGACAGTCACAAGCCAAGCCGCAAGCAGCGGAGTACGATAAGTACACAGTGTGCACAGATCGTACTACGACTAACAATAATTACACAGTCTGCAAGGGCACTACTTCCCCCCTCCCAATTTTCCCCAAAGACTCGAACTCAACCCAGAAACGAAACCGCCTTCCCCTAGCCCTCCTCAGACGCCGCAAGAATTAATCATTTATGTGAGTCAGCGCGCCATCTTTCTAGCAAGCTCGAATAGGAAATTGGCTGTCTGCTCGGTAATGTTGGGATATTTATAAAGATATTCTGCTATATAGGCATCCCTATAGGCGCATTACATCCCTAAATTTACAGCATAGCTACACAAAGCGAAAGCATTCGGAGCTGCAGAGTTATTCACGCGTGCCCCTAGCTGATTGGGTTGTCTGCCCGAGAAGCTTTTATCGGCTTATTTCTGTAGAAAAAGTGCCGCTTGCAAAGGCCGCTTCAAAGGGTTTTTTTAGTAGGGTTTGGATGTTCAAGAAGGTAGCCGTGTGTTTGCGAGGAGGCGGCCTCTGAAAGGCGTCATAAATTAAATGGGGAAAATCTTTCTCGTCAAAGGAAATGAGGAAGAAAGTTGCCGAGGGAGGAAATAAATTCGTCCTCTAAGCTGGATGATGGACAGGCGAGTCGGGAAACTGGGAAAATCTCTTGCAGCACATGCAGCCACTGCGCTGGGGAAAATATGACTGAACTGAGAGACTGGCCAAGTGACATGGGACTAATTTAATCAATCCGCGTCTTGGTGTCGGATATTTCCCGGAGTCCCGAGTCTCTGGGCTGCACTCTCTCACGCTGCTTCTCGGGTTCATTTTCACTACCACTATCTATCTATCCATATATCTATCTATCTATCTATCTATCTATCTATCTATCTATCTATCTGTCTATCTATCTATCTATCTATCTATCTATCTATCTATCTATCTATCTATCTATCTATCTATCTATCTATCTATCTATCTATCTATCTATCTATCTATCTATCTATCTATCTATCTATCTATCTATCTATCTATCTATCTATCTATCTATCTATCTATCTATCTATCTATCTATCTATCTATCTATCTATCTATCTATCTATCTATCTATCTATCTATCTATCTATCTATCTATCTATCTATCTATCTATCTATCTATCTATCTATCTATCTGTCTATCTATCTATCTATCTGTCTATCTATCTATCTATCTATCTATCTATCTATCTATCTATCTATCTATCTATCTATCTATCTATCTATCTATCTATCTATCTATCTATCTATCTATCTGTCTATCTGTCTATCTATCTATCTATCTATCTATCTATCTATCTATCTATCTATCTATCTATCTATCTATCTATCTACCTGTCTATCTATCTATCTATCTATCTATCTATCTATCTATCTATCTATCTATCTATCTATCTATCTATCTATCTATCTATCTATCTATCTATCTATCTTTTTTCTTTCTTTCTTTCTTTCTTTCTATCTATCTATCTATTTGTCAGTGTATCAATCCCCTTGTAACTATCCATCTCTTATTGTAGCTGTCCCTTCCATATTCTCTATTTTAACCGATCAATTGCGATTTGGGGAATACTGGTTAATATAAAAAGACAGTGCCAACATATAGTGATTGAAGTCAATCTACTCATAGCAGTTCATACATTTGGCATTAATCTTAAGCGCTAGTCGAGGCTTCAATAGCAAACTGATGAATTGACGAGTGTCACCCTTTCACTTTCTTTTCCCAGTTTCCTTCCTCTCCATTCACTCCCATTGTTTGCATCCCTCAGTGTCTACGTCACGCGGGTTTAGCCATCTAAGCCATACTCCGCAGCCTCCACCTTCATCGCGTCCCTCATACTCGAAGCAGAAAGCTGCATCAAAATCGAGCTTTGGTTAATCCCCGCTCCCCTTGCTCCCCTAGGTACCAGTCCGAACCAATCCCGATGCCATTGCATCTCACTACGGTGACCGCGGGCGAAGGGGGAATAAACTCGGATGGGGGATAGCGGGAAGCTGGAAGGGTAGGTGCAGGGAGGATGTTTGGAGACTGGAGGGTGGCAGGGGTCCAACGGTAGTGTGAGACGGGGAGAAAAGGATGAAGAAGAATAAGAGAGAGAGAGAGAGAGAGAGAGAGTTTGTTGAGTGTGGCTTGAGGGCGCTTTGCTTCTACTTTCTACTGGCCCCAGTGCGGGTGTAGGAGGTGGGGATGAAAAGAAATTTGATGTGCATAAAAATCCTACGCTAGCCTCGGTATTAATCTCTAGGGGGACGTTTGAGCAGAAAGCAGCAGAAGCAGCAATCTCCACACCTGTGATTAGAACGCGCATCTAGTTACCTCACGAGCTGTCAAGTTCTCGTTGAATAGTCAGGTGAATTGGCAATTGCAACTGGGGCTGGAGTTAGTCCTGTGTTAATATAAATATTTAAACAATTTTTTGACAATGTTTTCAGTTTCTTATAAGTATCAGATAATTATGAGTTTTTAACTGTTTTTTCAGAGCCCAGGTGGAAGCAACACGACAGCTTGTAGCTGAGCAGCAGGTAGGCCAATTTTAAGCTTTTATTAATTTTAGCTTTTACACATTTGCATTCACCAAACTCTGCAACAGGTTACAGAGTCCTCTAACGGTATTACCGAAGTTTCTACTGAGCAACCGTCTAAATTGTTAGAGCAGCAAGAAATGGACAAGAAAGGAGACATTACTTCCTCTGATGTGAGTTTAATATAATCATTTATCCAATCTTATATTTTACGTAATTTCTCCGTATTTTGATCGATTTATTTTTAAAAATTGGAAAATTGATCGACAACACAATTTAAACTGAAACAAGTAAATGATTGAAGCAGCTCTGATCGATGATAGCAAAACATCAAAGAGTTCAAACGAAATAGAAACTATGCTCGCAGTTGTAACTCATGTGGCTCAGTCAGTCAGTTTTCGAGCTTTGACTTTGAGACGAATGACAATTTATCAATCAATTTTTCTGTCGATATTGCATGTAGAATAAGGTACTTAACATATATTACTAATAATAGCCATATTCAGCTTTTTTGAATCAATGCTTCTTTATATACCATGACGTCTTTGTTTGATTGGAAAGTGGATAAAAACGAAACTTCTGAGAACTAAAGTGAATAAAGTGACGATTGGATTGATTTCACAATGAATTGATTGCTAGAGGTGCAATGTAATGAATTTATTGATATTTATAGATTTACTGCTTATTCAAAGTGCGGTTATGTGAAAATTATCTTGTTATAATGGAAGCGAACTTTATGGTGCTGCTTAAACAGAGCAAATAATGCTTTTTCTGTGTGTTTATTTTGTATGAAAAACCTCGGACAATGTCACCCAAAAAACGGTTCGTACAGTATGAGTATGAGGGATTTGGAACCTCTTTTTTACTGTTTCACATAGTCAGTGGTTACTTAGCAACCGTATCTTTGGCAGATGGCGTGTACGAAGCTTTACCCACAATTACCCATAAAGTCTAGATTTGCATAGCAACTAGAGAGGGACCAGATGTGCAGCTTTTGAACTGCAAACTCGTCCTGGAACTGCGATGGAAGTTCCTGTACCTCCTTTATGTTGGAAACTATTAGCTAGAACTTGTCGTGCATGCAAAATTGAAGTTAGTTGGACGGTCTGTGCTGCAGAGAGACAGACACCCCGTGGGTACGGCAGTCACCACCAGCGCTTACCTCGCCTTTGACGTTCACCCATCCTTATCTATCTATCTGACGAACTTTTGCGAATGCGCACGCGCATCGACAAATTGCATCCTGGACGGACCGAATGGGGAAGAGAACTGGCGAACCAATTCTACAGTGTGTGCGTATTTCAACCATATTAGTAGTGCTTGGGCACTTTCTTCTCCTACTGTTTAATGCAAACAGAGATTGGGAAGCGCGTACAGTGGGGTTTTCCCTCTGCGGATAAATAAGTGTATTTGAAGACAGACTTGGCAGACAGAAATAAACAGAAAAAAAATTCTTGTGGTTTCTAAACCTTGCGGTTGGCGCAGCAACCCGAGAAGCATGCTGTCCTTCATCAAAGGTATCGGCAACGCACTCGGACTTCGTAGACCATCATCTTCGTCAGCTGGATCTGCGACAGCCGGGTCTGTCTCATCGCCGAAACCTGCAAGAGGCGAACAAGATCAGAAGCTGCAGCAACAGAAAACTGCAATAAAAACACGTAGAGTACCAGCAGGTGATGACGGTGCAACGAATTCTGAGCAGCAGCAGCAGCAGCAGTCAAAGTCAGTCAGGTTTAGCGGACAAGTTGATGAAGAGAATGTGGCTGTGCAGCAGTCACCGCCGCCAAGACCGCCTCCACCAAAGAAGTTGCAATCAACGACTGCTAGAACGTCGATCCACGCTCAAGAGGACTATGACAACATACAGGGTCATCCGAATGATTCAACTACTGCTGAAGAGTCTCCAATGACGCCCGCACCTCCCGCATCGGAGCTGTCAATCACCAACTGCTCAGATTGTTGCGAACATAACGAAGAATCTTTGAACACAACGGATTTCTCCGAGCACCTCAACTCTGAGCATTATCCCTCGTTGGAGCTGAGCAACCAGCAGGGTGTGCGTCACGTTACATCGAATTTCGATAGTCTACCATATCAAGGAGCTCATTGGCTGATGCAGCAGCAGCAGATTGATGAGGAACAGAGGCTGATTGACATGAGACAGCTGCAGGAGGAGCAACAGGCGGAGGAGCTCAGGCTGTACATGGAGGAGTTGGATGTTCACGAGAGTATGAAGCTGGACGATGGTGCAGCGGATGTCAGCTGCTGTCAGTTGGTTCGGCCCATTCCGGTGGAGCATTCAGAGCATCCCGTTGATAATCAGTCCGTAGAATCCTACGACAACGAGCTGTCTTGGTATAGGTCTGAGGAGGAGAAGGCGGCCGTTACCATTCAACGGATGATGAAGGGTCACTGCGTAAGAAGTAAATTGGAAAGACAAAAGGTGAGTAAAACGAACTTGTCAAAATTGACTTGGCATAGTAAATTTATAATCTATTAATTGTAAACGCCTTTTTAGACTGCCGCCGTGAAAATTCAAGCTCATTTCAGGGGTTTCCTTACCAGAAAACGCATTCACGAGGCCCAGATGGCAAGTGAATTAATAAATTCGCTACTTTTAATGTCGATGCCACTTTCAATTTTTTTATTTCTCGATCATAATTTTACAGAAACCATCCAATCACCTTGATAGCCCAACATCAGCAGAGCAGGCAAATTTCTTAAAAAGCAACGCCACTACAGAAGCCGCTGAGCATTGCTGCTCAACCATGCAAGCTATGCGTGTTATTCAGTCGAGCGATTCTTTCTACGATCTTTGCGCGTGTTGCTGCAGAGCGGACTCGCAGCCAGCTAGTTCTATGAAATTATCCCCATTAGATCCTGAGGGATTCGTAAGTTATTTGAAGCCTTATGAGAGAATCAGATTAACGTGAACGCATGGTTTGCAGTGAAGTACTAATAAATCTTTTGCGACTCGTCGTCGGACACAGGATGAATCAGGGACAAAATTAGGACTCCGTTTAATCCTTCGTTTAGCAGAAAAACTTGTTAGAATATGGACTAGCACACAGAATAAAAATAGAAGTTGCTTTTGTAACCCAGAGCGTGTTGCAACAGTGACAGACACCCAGAGCGTGTTGCAACAGTGACAGACACCCAGAGCGTGTTGCAACAGTGACAGACACCCAGAGCGTGTTGCAACAGTGACATACACCCAGAGCGTATTGCAGCAGTGACAGGCACCCAGAGCGTGTTGCAACAGTGACAGACACCCAGAGCGTGTTGCAACAGTGACAGACACCCAGAGCGTGTTGCAACAGTGACATACACCCAGAGCGTATTGCAGCAGTGACATACACCCAGAGCGTGTTGCAACAGTGACAGACACCCAGAGCGTGTTGCAACAGTGACAGACACCCAGAGCGTGTTGCAACAGTGACATACACCCAGAGCGTATTGCAGCAGTGACAGGCACCCAGAGCGTGTTGCAACAGTGACAGACACCCAGAGCGTGTTGCAACAGTGACAGACACCCAGAGCGTATTGCAGCAGTGACAGGCACCCAGAGCGTGTTGCAACAGTGACAGACACCCAGAGCGTGTTGCAACAGTGACAGACACCCAGAGCGTGTTGCAACAGTGACAGACACCCAGAGCGTGTTGCAACAGTGACAGACACCCAGAGCGTGTTGCAACAGTGACAAACACCCAGAGCGTGTTGCAGCAGTGGCAGAGACACAGCGTGCTAAAGCAGTGACAAAAACCAGCATATGTTACTCCAAAACTACAAAATTTTGTTTTTGCTTATAGTTTCTTGCTTTTAATTAAAGTTATTAATGCTCTTTGAATGCTACTTTTATGCGAAAAAGTAGTATATCCCACTTCAAAGTCAGCCATCAATTTCTTAATAGCTAAAATTAGCGAAGCATTACTGACTGGAGCACTCTTGGGAGTTAAATTATAATCAACGTCTTAGTTATCCCTAAATTAACAATACATTACCGAGATCAGATGAGTAGGACAAAGAAAGAAAGAGTACCCACATGGGAATACAGGCTACTGGATATGGGACACCTGAGGTCCGACAAATTTTTAACGGCCAGATGGAGACTGTACATATTGGATTGAACAGTCGCTAAAGTCAGACTCGTCATTAATTATTGATGCAATCTCTATTTTTTTCTAACCCTAGTCAACGTTTTCCCCTTAGCGTTCCCTAATTAGCTTTTGCTTGGAGCTCAAGATGTTGAGACGGGCTCAGGGAAACTGACCATGAAATAAGAGAAATGCTCAACTGAGTAAGGTTTGGCCTTGATTATCTTGATGACTAGCCACATTTTTGTCTCATCATTACTTAGAGCCTAAATTCATGTGGCAACGGGCTATAAGGCTAAAAGTACAAATGTCGACAGAATCCACTAATCCTCAACATCCTATCCATAAAGGAAATTAAATTTCTCTGTCACCAAAATGTTCTGTGCGAGCAATATATGCTAATTGCCCTCCGAGTTGCCGTTCTAAAACTCGCGGGCACATTTCGAATAGGAAAAATTTACATATTTTCAACAAAATAGCTAGTGGCGTGGTAGACAGCTACTCGTATGTGCAGTGCGTTTTTACGAGCTATATAGTGAAAAAAAATAAATTATTGCCGTATGTATTATTTCTGTTTAAAATTAGGGCTTGTTAATGTACCAAATTTACATCTTGCAGGTTGCATGCACACTTGACTGAAGTAAAAAAATCATGATTTCACAGAAAAGTAGAAAATGTTTTTCACCATAAGCAAACAATTTTGGGCCTTGTATTTATTTGATGAAAATGACTGGTTTATATTACGAGCTAAAAGCACGATTTTATGAAATTTAAAAAATAATACGACCTTGGTGCGGAGCTTCACAGTCTTTCTATTTGCACTTCGACTGCGAAAAAGTTCCCGCAGCAGGAAATATCTCCAAATCCATTCGGTCAGAAAAAGTCAGCCAAAAATTAATTCATCCATTTTTTTCGAGCTGTCTCCACCGAGCTCATGGCCACTTCCCTGGCCCAGAAAAAAATATATCGAATCTCCTGTGGCCCGTGGCTGTTTTAGCCGGAAAAAATATGGTTAGAAAAATCTGGCGCCAAGCAGACTACTCGTATGGAGGAAAAGTCCAAGAGTGAGTCTCGGACTGGGGGAGGGTCATATCGGATCGCAAGGCTAGTCTGCACATTACTAAAGTAAATCGGGTTGATTTATAAGCGGGGTAGCTGAGACGGCAGACCGCACTCACAGTCCTCGCTTATCTAGTGTAGGGGCCGACGCGGGTTGGGGTTTTTAGTTGCTGGGTTGCACATTGCGGGAAATCAGGGAAGAACTCTTTGGCAGTTTTTTGGTGGGATTTTAGCTAGTTGAGACAGAGAGGGGAGGAAGAGAGGATACTGTAGCGAGAATGCATGCAGGCATTAATGTAACAAACGTACTCGGGCAAGCTCAGCAACCCAACCCCAATCTACAGCCTGTGTGTTTCTTTAGTGCCACATTTAGGCTTTAGACTTGTCTCCTCAAAGTAGAAGACTTGTCGTTATGAGTGAGACTTTGAATCAGAGGGAAGGAATTGTGCAGTGAAAGAAACTGCCTGACAGAGTGAGGGGATGCACGATTGAGCTCAAGCTTAATGGAATAATGCTCAACGTCCAACCAATCCCCAAGCGAGGAAGCGATCCCTGGAATAAGGGAGATCCGCAAATGGGATATTGTAGCCATAGCCAACCTCCTCCAACATTGAGGGGTCGGCTTTTTTCCCTTCTTGCCTCCATTTTCTTCCTTGTCCAACACTGCTCAACTGCATGCGTTGCGCCACCCCAGGCCCCAAATGTCCGGCCTGTCTTTCCTTCAATCCTTGTGTCCCAAACGTCCGCGGGCGGCGTCTTCTCGGTCCCCCCCACGCCCCATCCCCGATTTTGGGCTACGGCAACCGACCTACTCTTGCAATAAAAAAACTGCCATCCCCACACAGAGCCATTCCGGAGTCAAACAATCCCCAACCCGGCCAGCCAATTCCTATCCAAACGTCCCTCCCACCCACCTCCTCGCCCCCAAAATCGGTCCCGTCAGTCAAATCCCCTTTTTTACCAGCAGCTCCGCCAGCATACCAAAGTCTCCATTCTCTTCTACTGCGCCGAATTGAGTAGCTTCGCGCACGCTCAGACACACCACACACAAACGACTCTCTTAGCCTTTCCTTTCCTCTTTGCCACCTCGCCTCCGGAGTAGCAGTTGATCTTGCGCACTGTGCAAAGAAAGAAACAGAAGAGCCGAAAGCCGAGGGAGAAAAATAGGAGAAAAAAAGTGAGAGTGCAGACCCGAGAGTGAGTACGGATCGCCGACGGCCAACAAAGCGAGCCCAACCAACCCCGAAGCACGTATAGCTAATAGGGCGAAAGAGCCAACGACAGAAAAAGTGAATAAAGTGGTAAACACACCGCGGAGAGTCGAGCCAAGGGAAGAGACGAACAAAAAGAATAGCTAGTTTAAACAGTCCAAGCAGAACGAAGCCGGCAACAAGAATTCCTTCTGCCACGCTGCCACGCTACCGTCCCTCGGAACACTTCTGTTCACCCAAGACGAAAGGGAAACCAAAGTCTAAAGTGAGCGAACAAAAAACTCCGCCGCGATTGTAACGCAAAAACCGAAACAGACTCAGCTACAGCAATGCCATTCGGCTGCTTTGGAAAGCGCAAGAAACCGGAACGGGCAGATAAGCCCAATGATAAGACGGCCATTGATGGAGCAGTGAATAATAGTAGCCCAGTTGACGGTGAAATCGTTGTCACCAAGCCTGTGGAAGACAAGCGCGCCGACGAAGAAGTCAACGAGTCCATCACAGTGGCTCGGGCTCACAGTCTGCACGCATCGGCGCCAAATTCAGTCGAACATCGGCACACAACTATTGGCATACAGAAATCGGCCACTCTGGCTCGTTACGATTTTCTAAGAAAGAGCGATTACACGAACACGGCCGATCGTTGGGCCGCGCTAAAGCAGCAGTACCTGGCTCCGCATGCTGGTCAGAATGGTTCAGCTGGCGGAGCTGGTCGCAACGCGGCTGATGCCAGAGTGAAACAACGGGCCGCAATGAGTCTGCCGAGGCAATTCGCGCCGACTAACAGTGCCAGCTCAGTGGTCAGATTCTCCCAGTGGTTCTACGAGCGTCAGACAATGGAAGCCGATGCCCGACGAGAATTTCACGAACGCGAGGAGAAAACTAGGGTAAATTTGACGATGATTTCTGGGCGGAATTCCCCGAAACGCACCAGCGAGAAAGCCCACGGATGTAGCTCGTACGTAGTATAGCATCTTAAGCTTTTCGAAGTGGTTACGAATTCAGTTAGTTTCAAGCGCTTCAATGCGTTCAACTACTTGTCAGTCAAGTTTATGCCGTGTTGTTTTCGTATTGGTGCGTGCAACCCTGGACAAGATTGCTAGATTTGAGAGCAAGCTTAGGGATCCTACAGACATACCCATTATGACAATCCGATTTGGGGAAGCCTGTTTTTGAGGTGGGAAGCAAGTAATCGCATGTTTTGGGGGTTGGCTGAGTTAGCAAAAATAGGCGCACGAAACAGTCCAACCTGAAGGAATAAGTTTCAGGTTGTTGGGATTTGGGTAATACTGAGCAATACAGTTTTTCAGATTGGGAGGTGTGTCCCACCGTTTACTGAATAGTTGGCTGTTTAGAGAGACACACACAGTGCAGGCTAATGCCTGGAGACTCGTTTCTGACGCCTGTTTTCCACTCAACGCTGCCTTCAAAGCTTGAAAAATTGCCTACCCAGCAAACCGTCCATTTAGGACCACAGGGGGAAGAGGCAGAGTGGGAGAAGAGGGCAGAGAATGCGAGACCGGGTTCTCACTGTTCTTCTCAACGGTCCTAGTTTGGTCGACGGGCCAACACCGCTCTATGCACTGTCTAATTTTGCCTCACCGATCGATACTGCAATTTTTTTTCTGGGAAGAGGAGTTTTCCCGTGCCCAAGCCCATGCAGAGTCTAAACTCCAATCCAGAGCAGCCAATCACAAACTAGCGCTGAACTTGCGTACTGTCATATCCGCAATCGGCCTGTCAGCTTGCAACTATAGCTTATAATTAAAGCTTGCAAACTGCATATTGTAGAAGTTGTTAGACGGTGTTGTTAACGCCGACAACTCAATACCGGAAAAGTCGATCAAAGGGCCAGAAATTGGCGCCAATAGTAGAGAAGGCGATGTACAGCCTGAGCAGGCTGGGGTGAGATCTCGAGACCTATGATGAAGTGATTTTTTTCTCCCCAAATTTTTGTACAATCCATCAACTGGTGGCCGACGGTGATCTGTCTATGCGCTTATTTACTTGATGTGGTGCTTTTTGTGCTGTGTCTGTCTGTATCTAATCTGGCTATACTTTCATATAGACTCAAAATATTACGGAAAACAACTGATTGCAAAACAACAAAGTGAAAATCTTAAAAAAAAATTGGAAAAAAAGCATCGATCAACTGCTTCAATCATCGACTTGAAAAAAATGATACAGAAAGTTTATCTGAATGAAAAAAAATGATTTCACTAATTTCCTCAATCCTCGAACTATTCGCCGCTAAAACCTTGGCAGCAAAACGCGGTCGCTAAGACTGTTGCGTCATCGGCTGGCGCAGCTGAGGACGAGGAGCCCATCGATATTGACTTGAACGATCCGGAAGTGCAGGCGGCTGCGGCCAAGATTCAAAAGGGTTGGGGAAATAGGCGGGCCGCTAAAAGTCAGCCGTCGGAACAGCTGTCGCAGCAGCAGCAGGAGCAGCCCGATTCGAAGACACCAGCTGACAAAAAGCCGAATGATGAAGCAGAGGAGGTGGTTGACATTGATTTGAACGATCCTGAAGTTCAAGCCGCGGCCGCGAAGATTCAGAAAGGCTGGGGAACTCGCAAACTGGCTGCCAAAAAGCAGCAGCAGGTACCTCCAAGAAATTCAATCGACCAATATTAGGTAGTTTTAGGCACATTTACCGGGTCTTGAATTTTAATTTATGGGGATAATAGATGCCATATTGCTATGATGTGGGTTCAAATTAATCAAATTAAATTTTAGTGGTGTTAGCCAAACCTCAACCAGGCTACTAATTCATCCAACAAAGTTCAGTAGTATGTTGAGGATCAAAAAAACTTTGCCTGATAAAAATTGTAGGCTCCGCAGTGAAAACACACAGTGCGCGATATGGACTCACGCGCGTACTACTCGTATTTGGCCTTGAATACGAGCGGCAATGATTGAATACAGCGCTAGTTTCAGCGCTAATGATTAAACAAAAGAATTTAACGGCACTTGTAGAAATAAACATATTGTAGAAAATCTGACAGACAATTAAAAACTTTTCTAAGAATCTACGAGAAGAATCGTAATCTAAGAATCGTAAAAAACCGTTAAGGGTAAATTTTGTTGCAGCCTTCTATAGCGATCACCAAGGAATTTAAATATCATTTTAGCTAATAAAACGGAAAATAAGCACGTTTAAACAACAAATTAAAACAAAAAATTCAATTTGATTTAGAGTTTGTTTTATTGTTGGTGAAACTTCAAAAATACGAGCTATAAAAGTACAGCAATTTGAACCGCTCGCAGTCTTGCTTAGTAACAACACCCTAGAAAAAAAGATATGCGAGTTTTTTGCATGAAAATTAGTTGCTATGTGGCGACTGAAGTGTTCCACTTTGCACATCTTATAATTTTGATACAACAATCTATCTGCATAGTTAACTGGATTTAATATCGATATTTTTGCATACAATTAGTCGGTGTTTTGTTTCCGTATCCCGTACTGTTTGTCTAGCTCGTACACTCTTCTTCTGCACAAAATTATCGATAGTAATCATTAAGCATTCTATCCTGAATAGAGTAGTAAGTATAGCATACCTAAATGCATCTAGATAAGTTAATCGTCTTTTGAAATTAGCTAGTTTCTTTTCCCACGCAACGTGTATATTCGTCAAATGTTTATTAATTTAACATTTTTTCGTGAATCCCAGTTTAAAAAATACCAATTTAAAAGATCATGTAGTTTTTAACATTAGCATACCTGCTTCGTTTGTATTTTCGAATTAATTACCGTCAATTTGTTCATTTTTTAATTTTTCAAACTCAAAAATCCAACAGGCAAACGACACAGCTTCCACTGAGCAAATAGATGAAGAGAAAGCAGAAGAGGCTGATGTACAACTTGAAAGAGTCGTTGAAGATGCAGAGGTGGTCAATTCCTCGCCTGCAAAGGAAGCCCTAGAACAGGTAAATGTGGCTCTATGGTTACTAGTCTTATTATCTAATATCGATATTGATCTCTATCTCACAGCTTCATCACTCCTACATCTCAGCTTCGTCACTCATACATCTACTACAGTTTCGTCATTCATATATCACACTGCTTCGTCACTCATGCATCTCAGAGCTTGGTCACTCATATATCACACTGCTTCGTCACTCCTACATCTCAGAGCTTGGTCACTCATTTATCACACTGCTTCGTCACTCATGCATCTCAGAGCTTGGTCACTCATATATCACACTGCTTCGTCACTCCAACATCTCAGAGCTTGGTCACTCATTTATCACACTGCTTCGTCACTCATGCATCTCAGAGCTTGGTCACTCATATATCACACTGCTTCGTCACTCATGCATCTCAGAGCTTGGTCACTCATATATCACACTGCTTCGTCACTCATGCATCTCAGAGCTTGGTCACTCATATATCACACTGCTTCGTCACTCCTACATCTCAGAGCTTGGTCACTCATTTATCACACTGCTTCGTCACTCATGCATCTCAGAGCTTGGTCACTCATATATCACACTGCTTCGTCACTCATGCATCTCAGAGCTTGGTCACTCATATATCACACTGCTTCGTCACTCCTACATCTCAGAGCTTGGTCACTCATTTATCACACTGCTTCGTCACTCATGCATCTCAGAGCTTGGTCACTCATATATCACACTGCTTCGTCACTCTTACATCTCAGAGCTTGGTCACTCATATATCACACTGCTTCGTCACTCTTACATCTCAGAGCTTGGTCACTCAGATATCACTCTGTATGATCCTTGCTTTTGTGTTCAGTTCTTAGTCTTATTGTTCTTAGTTCATGTCGGATCAACTCCGTCACTCTTACATCTTACAGCTTCGTCACCCATACGCCTCACTGCTTCGTCACTTATACATATCAAAGCTTCGTCACTCATGCATCTCAGACATTTATCACCTAATCTTAATATTGTATATTATTGATGATTTTATTTATTATTCAGCCTACGGCGGACTCCGAAGCAGAAGTCACAAACGCTGCTAAAGAGGTTGAGAGTGACCAAACTGGTGAGGAAGAGCCCGTGGAGAAGCCAGACGATTCTGTTGCGCAAGATACACTAAAAGAGGAAGATACAAGACCAATTAAAAATGATGAAGCGGATGCCAACACAGAGGAAGATCATCGTGAGGAGATTGTAAGAAAGCAATTTTTATAGTTTTTTTACGTTAGATAATGAACTTTATTTGTTCATTATACTCGATAAAAGTACTTGTAAATGCAAGTTGAAACCTTTTGTGACATCCTAAATTGAAAATTTGGCGTAGCTACTCTTTCTGTTTACATAAATTTTTTTAAGTTGAACAATTTTAGCCCCTCACCTTTACATACCCCATTCTCCTTTGTTCATTCGTTGCTTGCAGCCCCTAGCAGGAAGCCCAAACAGCCCTCGCCTCGAAGACAGCTCTGGCCATGTTGTGCCGCCAGCAGTCAAACCCGAATCCCCATCCCAGGAACCGGATCGGACTGAGCTCAGCTCAGAGCAGTCTGGCGACAGTAGCTCAAAAACCGATCGCGGATTTGTAATCATAGAGGAAACTTTAGCCATGCAATATAGCGCAGAGCAGGAAGCTGGGGTAGCTGCATCGAAAGATTTTGAAGTGGTTGCCGAAACTGAGCAAAGGTGGGATAATTTGGAAGAAATGACGATTGAGAAAGAGAAGGAAGAGACTGCCGAGCAAAGGCTTGAAGAAGCAGTTGCAGAGGAGAAGCCTGAAGAAGCAGTTGCAGAGGAGAAGCCTGAAGAAGCAGTTGCAGAGGAGAAGCCTGAAGAAGCAGTTGCAGAAGAGAAGCCTGAAGAAGCAGTTGCAGAAGAGAAGCCTGAAGAAGCAGTTGCAGAAGAGAAGCCTGAAGAAGCAGTTGCAGAAGAGAAGCCTGAAGAAGCAGTTGCAGAAGAGAAGACGGGAGAAGAGGTTGCAGAGGAGAAGACTGAAGAAAAAGTGAGTGAAGAGCAGCCTAAGGAAAAGCAGGAAGAAGAACTTGCAGAGAAGAGGCTTGTAGAAGAAGTTTCAGAAGAGAAGCCGATAGAAGGATTTTCAGAAGTGAAGCCGGGGGAAGAAGTTGCAGAGGAGAAGCCTGAGGGGAAGCAGGACGAAACTGAGGAGCAGACTGAAAAGAAGCAGAAAGAAGAAGTTGCAGAAGAGAAGCCGAAAGAAGTTGCTAAGAAGCAGCCTGAGGAGAAGCAAGAAGATACTGAAGAGCAGTCTGAGGAGAGGCAGGAAGATACTGAAGGGCAATCTGAAGGGAAACAGGCAGAAAAAGAAGGGCATTCTGAAGAGAAAAAGGAAGATAATGAGGTCGAGCAGCCTGAGGAAAAGCAGGAAGAAGTCGCAGAGAAGAAGCCCGAGGGGAAACCGGAAGAAGAACTTGCTTATAAGCAGCCCGAGGAGAAGCAGGAAGATGGTGAAGAGCAGCCTGAAGAAAAGCAGGAGAAAACTGAGGAGCAGCCTGAAAAGAAGCAGGAAGATGTTGAGGAGCAGCCTGAGGAAAAGCAGGAAGATGGTAAAGATCAGCCTGAGAAGAAGCAGGAGGAAACTGAGGAGCACCCTGAGGAGCAGCCTGAGGAGCAGCCCGAGGAGCAGCCTGAAAAGAAGCAGGAAGATGCTGAGGAGCATAGTGAGGAGAAGCAGGAAGATGGTGAGGAGCATAGTGAGGAGAAGCAGGAAGATGGTGAAGAGCAGCCTGAGGAGAAGCAGGAAGAAACTGAGCAGCAGCCTGAGGAGAAGCAGGAAGATGCTGAAGGGCAGCCTGAGGAGAAGCAGGAAGAAACTGAGGAGCAGCCTGAGGAGAAGCAGGACGAAGAAGTTGCAGAGGATAAAGTTAGAGAAGAAGTTGAAGGGTACAACCTGGAAGAAGACATTTCAGGAGAGAAGCCGGAAGAAAAAAATGGAGCGAAGAAGCCTGAAGAAGAAGTGACTAAGGAGAAGCCTGAGGAGAAGCAAGAAGAACTTGCAGAGGAGAATTTAGCAGAAGAAGTTATAGAGGACAAGCCGAGAGAAGACATTGCAGGAGAGAACCCCCAAGAAGTTGCAGAAAAGAATCTGGAAGGAGAATTTGCAGAAAAGCCTGAAGAAGAAGTTGTTGAGGAGCAGCCTGAGGAGAAGCAGGAAGATGCTGAAGAGAAGCCTGAGGATAAGCAGGAGGAAACTGAGCAGCAGCCTGAGGAGAACCAGGAGGAAACTGAAAAGCAGCCTGAGGAGCAGCCTAAAGAGAAGCAGGAAGAAACTGAAGAGCAGCCTGAGGAGAAGCAGGAAGATGCTGAAGAGAAGCCTGAAGAGAAGCAGGAAGATGCTGAAGAGAAGCCTGAAGATAAGCAGGAGGAAACTGAGCAGCAGCCTGAGGAGCAGCCTGAGAAGAAGCAGGAGGAAACTGAAAAGCAGCCTGAGGAGCAGCCTGAAGAGAAGCAGGAAGATGCTGAAGAGAAGCCTGAAGAGAAGCAGGAAGATGCTGAAGAGAAGCCTGAAGATAAGCAGGAGGAAACTGAGCAGCAGCCTGAGGAGCAGCCTGAGAAGAAGCAGGAGGAAACTGAAAAGCAGCCTGAGGAGCAGCCTGAAGAGAAGCAGGAGGAAACTGCGGAGCAGCCTGAGGAGAAGCAGGAAGATGCTGAAGAGAAGCCTGAAGATAAGCAGGAGGAAACTGAGCAGCAGCCTGAGGAGAAGCAGGAAGGTACTGAAGAGCAGCCTGAGGAGAAGCAGGAAGATGCTGAAGAGAAGCCTGAGAATAAGCAGGAGGAAACTGAGCAGCAGCCTGAGGAGAAGCAGGAAGATGGTGAAGAGCAGCCTGAGGAGAACCAGGAGGAAACTGAGCAGCAGCCTGAGGAGAAGCAGGAAGATGCTGAAGAGAAGCCTGAAGATAAGCAGGAGGAAACTGAGCAGCAGCCTGAGGAGCAGCCTGAGGAAAAGCAGGGAGATGCTGAAGAGCAGCCTAAGGAGAAGCTGGAGGAAACTGAGGAGCAGCCTGAGCAGAAGCAGGGAGATGCTGAAGAGCAGCCTGAGGAGAAGCAGGAGGAAACGGAGGAGCAGCCTGAGGAGAAGCAGGAGGAAACTGAAGAGCAGCCTGAGGAGAAACTGGTGGAAACTGAAGCTGAGTTAGAAGCTCTTGCAAAGGATGGGGCTATTTTAGAACCTGTTGATGGTGCAAAAGAACCGGCACAACAATTTGAAGAAGCTCAGGAACAGTTGATGCAGCTGCAGGTAAATTCAGAATCAGCTGATGCAGATCTGCCTATACCTTAAGAATGATAAGCTGCAGCAAGAGAAAAATTTGGTTGATATTTAAATTTAGCCCTAGGGATTGTTTAACTTTCATTGCAAAGCCCGGAGCTTCCTTTTAATTAAAACGGCATAAAATTGCAAAGCTGAGCAGCTGCGGTTTGATTTGCCTTCAGCTTCAAGTTCCCTAAATGTTCTGTTGATATTTTTTATTTATATCAGCTTGCTACGTACTTTTGTTCATCAATATTAATTAGCTACGGAAAGCAAACTCATTTTTTTCATTATGCTTTGTCGTATAAAATGTGTTACAAATGAAACTGAAGCTGTGTTAATTGCTTTTTTGCTTGGCCGCATTCATAAGAAAAGTTGAAAAATTTAAAGATTTTGAAATCTACAAGTTTATCATTAGAAAACCAAGGAAATTTCGTGAAAGCTTTTGGAAAAACTTCTCATAATGGAAATCAAAAGCTACCTTTTTAATTTCTTATGTCAATTACCGGTACATTGGCTTCATTTTGTTTTGACAAAGCATTTTCAATCAAAGCATTATCAACAACTTCATGGTAACAAAATTATTTTTCGGCGTATTTTTCCTAATTAATACCTTAAAAATAAAAATTTGATAAGCTTCCAAATAAAGTGACTTAGGAAAAATGTTTTTCTGGCCTTTTCAAGGTTGAAAAAAGTACGAAACTATCGACCAACAACGCCCATGAGGATCAGTCGACATCGGACAGCGTCGATGGACTAAAAGTCTTGGAGGTCGACAACCCTGAAAATCGTGACTGGTAAGTTCCATACATTTTTAAAAACATACAGCCTTACAAAGTAAAATAGATAGAATTCGACGAATTTAAATAGTTATATGAATTACAAAAAATATGTTGCATTATTGCATCGTATTAAGAGAGAAAGAAACACAATGAGCTAGTAAAAAAACAAAATCTTCCAATCATTTTTCAGAAACGCATTAGCCCTCACAGGGCGAAATTAGACCAGTTTCATTTTTTGCAATCGATCGAGAGCTTCTTGATAGTCAGTCTAGGACGGCTTTATAAATAGAAAAATTCTTGAATTTTTTTTAAAATTTTTATTTAGACAAGCTTAATTCACACATCAAGGACAAGTGCAAAGATACTTTTTCTGCATATATAACGATCCATGTCAGTTGCTTTATTGTTTTTTTAATAATTTACTTGCCTTGCAATTTTATAAACATAATTTTAAACACATTAAAAAATTTAACTAGACTTATTGTGATACAGACTAGAATATTGTTTTAGTTAAAAAACCTTGATAATTTACTTGCTTGGTCATTGGTGTGAACTTTTACTCGATGCAAATGTTTTCTAATGCCTTTTCTTGTTATACTTTATGCTATTTTAAAACGCCGCTGCAGTCACTGAGAATTCCTCTTTGCTTGTTTATTTTACAATTGCATCGCAGTTAAGCTGTATATTTTTACAATGGTCAGTATATGCCTAATATAAGCCTCGTTACAATCTTCATTTAGCTAAAGCTATAATTTAAGCAGCTCTAAGCATAACATAGAAATGGATTAATATCCCCTAAAAATCTATTGCACCGTTATAATATTTGACTATTTGTTTGTTTCTCTTAATACTTATTTCGTACAAAAGCTTGTTAAATAGCAGTTTGAATACCATTATTCAGCTTCCATAATTTTTTGCAACCGTCAAGTGGACACAAAAGTTTACGTAGGTTTCTTGACATTTTTAATGGCCTAGTTGAAAAATAAAAAGTTTGCGTTATTTTACGTAGGTAAAAATATATTTTGTTAAAGTAATAAATGCATTCGATTGCAAGTTAAGAAGCAGTTATTTGACAGAAGTTTAACTTCAGGGTAAGAATTTAGCCCTGATTTATTCATTTAAAAATTTTCACAAGAAAAATTTTAGAAGCTAAAAATCTGGGTTAGGAAAGTTGGGTCGAAGTCTGTTAAGTTTGGTACAGCAGTTCTCAATTTTTTTTCTCCCTTATATTTAATGCAAGTACATATAATTAGCCTATCGCAATATTTTTGCCATAAAATACTTCATTCATATAGTGTTCGCCCATTTTTTCCTTAAGCTCACCGCTTAACGCTGCCTTACATAGCAAGAAATTTTCAATTTTTTAAGAAACGAACGCGATTTTTGTTTAAAAAAGCTGATAATATATTGATATTATGAATTTCATTTTTATTGTTTATTTAAAATTATTCCCGGGTTTAAGATCGCAGTCGAAGTCGTGTTCTCGATTGACTTACTACGTATTTATGCACTAAGTGCTTCAGCTTTTGTATAAAAAAACAATATTTTTAAATCAATGCAATGTTACAATACGACCATTTTGAGCGAATGAAACGTCAATAACGCCTTTTTTCGTCCGCTTGTCAGCTGCTCTGCACACTCGTTGCGCCAGTTTTTGCAAATCTCATTGTTAAATGTCAATCCAAGAATGGCTAGGCGCCAAGAAAAGGACTGAATACCCAATTTTAATAGACTTTTATTACAATACATCATGCTAGCAAGCTCGGATTCCGGCATAAATTTATTTTCGAGCTAATTTTTACGAGTTTTAGCTTCTAAAAAATGTCTGTTTTTTAGCAGCATGTCATGCCATCTACTCTGAGAGCAAAAATAATAAACTACATTAGCTATTGCTGTCATTTCGACGCTTTAAAAAGTTGTCTTTTTTGTTATATTTTTTTAGTAACTTTCGCTGAAAGCTGCAACCTAACTGCATAAACATTATGAAAAGTGAAGTTTAATTGGCCTGCCAAATTTTAAAACTGTCATAGCTAATCTCTTTGATTCCTGAGTCCACTTAAGGCTGTTACGTACAGAAAGTACGTAAAAATACAATTTTAAAATGATTGTTAAAGTGTTTAAGTTAGTCCAATGCACACCCTAAATAGATTAGAAAATCAACGAAAACGGACTGCAAAGAAAAACTGTTTTATGAATTAGAGTCACTTTAGGTGACATAAAGGCATAAAAAATTGTTCGGCAATAGGACAGAACTTGTCCATTTTACTTAGCCCTGTGTATTTTACACTAAATCTGAGTGCCAAATTAAGCATTAACAGAGATAAAATAAATACACAATCCTCAAAACACAAAACAGTTAAACATTTAGAGTTAAAAAAACGAGGGTACAATTAGCAGGTTGGATTATGTGTTCGTAAAGTCGAGGCAAACGACACAAAAACAAGATAAATTAACTCTAAATTTTAGTTCTACTAACTGCACAGCTTTTTTGTTAGTAACAAAAAAATAAAATAATTCGAATATAAAAAAAAACTCCAACTAGACAGTCTGTTTAGTGCAAGCACGCACTGTTTTGTTTATTCTGAGACTCTTAATTTTGAGGTCAAACACAGCTAATCACGCGGACACAGAAGCATAAGGGCTCGTACAGGTATTAGAAACACAGAAAGCACACATAAAAGCTCCATTTTATAAAACACCGATATAAAAAATTTGATACGTAATTTTTATTACAATACGGTACTGAAATGTGTTTGAATAAGCGCTGGTAATTTGAACAAAAAACGCGAGCCTTAACTCTTACTTGCGGGTCGGTTGATACTAGAAAAAATTGGAAACCAATATAGAGAAGCAAAACACTTAGTAATACAAATAATTAGATTTTTTATCAAAGTATTAAGACTTAAAAGGTTTCTCTTTCTCCGAAACCCAAATATTCTGTTTGCCTTGAAGAGTTTTAAAAAATACTGAAAAAATAAAGAGCGACAAAAACTTGCGCGAACAAAACAACTATGATAATGTCAATCATGAATCAATGACAGTTACAATGAATTACAACGAAATTACTGAGACAGATGATAATTAATACTCAAGCAGAGGTTATGCAGTATATACGAGATCGTAACTAGATCAGTAGTTGAGGCATTAATGAGCAATGTAAATTTGACTCTTGTGAAATAACTTTAATATTTCTTACTAAATGTAAACCGCGGTTAAATATTCAAATTCTTTCTTTTACTCACACAAACAGATTAACAAATTACGTAATAAACAGAAAGACACAAAAACAAAAACTGATTTTTGCTTAACTAAGCTCGAAAAATTCACTCAAAAATTCACTGCAGGTAGGGGCTATCAGCTCTGGCTGTAGGAAGTGGCGGGGGCGGTTGAGTGGGCGGCGGCGGCTGCGTAGGCGGCGGGGGCGGCGGCGTGAAAGTCAACGGCAGCGAAGAGCCAGAAGGAGTAGGGCGCCCATAATCGGTTAGACCGCGAATTCGAGGCGGCTGTAGCTGCTGCTGCTGCTGCTGCTGATGATGATGCTGTGCAGACACTGAACTGACAGATCGATGCAGCCCCGACGCCGGCTGCTGCGAAGGAGGAGGCGGCGGCGGCGGTGCAAAGAATGCTGGCAGCATCAGCTCTTCGGGGCGCTCGTAGACTTCGCCTGAATAATTAAAAAAATAAATAAATCGTTGTTTGAATACTGAAAGGGAAAAGGGCGCTGGAATGACTAATCCTACATACTAAATTACTTGCACTCAGAAGATCCGAATTTTTAGTAAAGAAGATAGGAAAAAATGAAAAAATGGGGGCTGGAATGACTAATCCTACATACTAAATTACTTGCACTCAGAAGATCCGAATTTTTAGTAAAGAAGATAGGAAAAAATGAAAAAATGAAAAAATGGGGGCTGGAATCACTAATCCTACATACTAAATTGCTTGCACTCAGAAGATCCGAATTTTTTGCAAAGAAGATAGGAAAAAATGAAAAAATGGGGGCTGGAATCACTAATCCTACATACTAAATTGCTTGCACTCAGAAGATCCGAATTTTTTGTAAAGAAGATAGGAAAAAATGAAAAAATGGGGGCTGGAATCACTAATCCTACATACTAAATTGCTTGCACTCAGAAGATCCGAATTTCTTGTAAAGAAGATAGGAAAAAATGAAAAAATGGGGGCTGGAATTAACTATCCTATATACTTAAATCCAAAATCCAAAATACTAAAGTAACCTAGACTAAAAACTTGATTAGCTTTAATAAAGTTATAAAGTAGCTCGTATTCGGTTCTTAAATGTCTCGACTAAATACTCTAAGCACGAAAAAAGACACACGAATCCCAAGTACAAATCATCAAGTTATTTATAAAACTATAAAGTAGACATTCACTTACAGTTGATCCTACTCTGCGACAAATAAATCGGCCTCTGCAGCGAAGGCGTTATAGGAATTGGAGGCTGTAACTTCATCATTGGCGCCACTAGTGGTTCGGCGCCAACGCTGGTGCCATTTAGCGCCGCGGTGGTAGCCCGACGCGGTCGTCGTTTGCGCCGCTGTTGCGGCTGAGACTGCAGCAGAAGTTGCTGCTGCTGTTGCTGCTGCTGCGACTGCTGCTGTAGATGATTCAGCCTAGGCCTGCTACCGCAGTCCAGAGTGGCGCTGTTGTAAAACCGACCAGGGCCGGCGGTGTAAACCGAGTCGAAATCCGCATCGGCATCGGGTCCGTCGTCCAAGTCACTATCGCCACCGCCGCTCGGAGGCTGGCGATAAACTCCATACGGACAGGCAGTTGAGCCGGCAGCGGCGGAATTATTTTCTTCATAGGCCATCTGCAGCGCTTGCTGCTGCTGATAATAGTAGTCTGGCGGGAATTGCTGCTGCTGCATCTGATAGTAGTGCTGCAGAGGCGACGAATTTTGCTGCTGCTGCTGCTGCTGCTGCTGTTGAAGCAGAGGAACAACCCCGCTGCGCAGCGACGCGTACTGTCCGTAGGGCGCCGGTCGATAGCCCATCGCCGGCTGCGTCAATGGCGGCGGAGCCTGGTAGTGGCCAAGCTTAGGAGTGGCCATCGCGCTAGATGGCGGCGGATAGCCACCGTATGTTGATTTGAGCAGCGTTGCCGAGTCCATGGGCGGTGGAAATCCCGGAGGCACGTGGGTAGCTGGATGGTTTCGATTGGAAGTATTATTGTTTGAATGCAGCTTAATGGCACCAAATCAACTAAACGGTCACCCGCAACAGATGATAATTAATACTCAAGCAGTCAATTGACGTATAAAAAACAACAATAGCTCGTAACCGAAACAAAAATATGAATGCTAACTTAAACGCTACTGGTGAGATTCGCGTCGAAAAAATCATAATACGTCATAATAGTAATGTCAAGGAGGGCTGCAGGCACCCTGATTCTTGTAGCTAAATTGTCCCACAGCTAGCGACGGGGCATTGCTGTCCATTGAGTTGAATCCTAAAGCGTGTGCAGCCATACTAAATACCGTATGCTGGCATTGACACATACACAGGGTGTAAAATGGAATTCCACCACCCAGTCAAGCACCCACAAAGGCTGTACAAGCGGTTATCCAGGCGTGTACATTCTTTATGGCTGAGGGTTGCACTCATCGGCGTAAATTTCGCGACTATGCTCGTAGCCTAGAGTTCAAATTAATATGATCCTAGACACCAAACCACGCTAGCAAGAATTCTCAAACTTAGAATTTCATAGAAAATAATCTGATCATAGGGCCTTCTGATAGTTGTGCAGACACAGGATTTCGACCGCTTCAACTACAAGCGCATTTAAGACGCAGAATTCTAAAACTAGCGACTTGAGATAAATTACCAAGATTAACTTGTTAATATAACTACTAAAATAGTGGATAGATTAAAAATGCGATTGTAGTTTGAGAAAGTAAAGAAACAATCACCAAAAATAAAAGACAAAATTAACTTAAGAAAGAAGCCAAATAAAAATAATTAGAGCTACTATTTCTTTTAAGACCCTAAACGCAAAAATAACGCAACAGTGACAACACTAATATTAAGACACAACGAATTCTTAAGTACCGATGCCTCCTTAGCCTCACCATATGTTATGTTATTGCTCCACGAGTCGTCTGTAGAGATGAAGCAAATATTTTAACATGTATGCAGATGACTATTTTGAATAATAATGAGGCATGCAAAATAGACAGGTTGCGAGCAATACTCGTTATTTCGTAAGTTACTTACTAGGCAAACGCGATCGACGTAGCTTGTTGCGACGCTTTCGAAACATAAAAAAGCCAAGTAGACCCAAAGCTATTAAAACTAGTAAAACAGATAAACCGCCAATAACGAATAGTAAAAGCATTGTTCTACTACTGGGACCAGCTTGTGACACGTCGCTACGGTTGTTGTTGTTATTGTTGTTGTTCCGATTGCTAGTGGCAGTGCCAGTCGATCGTACCGGCAACCGAAGGCTGACCGCGGCACTATCTGGCGATCTCAATATCCGATCGTCAGAATCGTCTGAACTGCTCAACTGCAGAGCCGCAAACATGCGCAGAGTGTACAGGAAGCCGGGTTGCAAATCGTAGAAATAATACTGCCTTGCGGAGCCGTTGTCCACCCGATACTTAGTGTACTGATTGCTGCCATTCTCAAGCTGGCGTCTTGCCCAGATAACAAATCCAACAGCGGCAGCGTGCGACGAGGCGTCGTAGGTCCATTTTAAAGGCTCGTCGGGACTGCGCTTAGGCACGTCGGTTATCTATTGATGAGTAAGTGGATTGATAGCATCACGATTATAATAGAAGCAAGACCTCAAAAAGGCTACAGTCGGATTTAGAAATGGGTCACCTCATCGTTGAAACCCAAGTAGAAAAGTTGGCACTCACCACAGGCGGCGGACCGACAATATCAGCAAAGCTAACCGGCGGCTGGCTCCAACCAGTCAGTCCGAATTGTGGCCGACCAGATGGAGCTGCCAAATGAAAAGCCAAACGGAATTGGTAGAGTCGGCCTGGCCGGGCGCCGGCCCAGACGACGTGCATTCGACGACGAATTGCCGGCACCGTGTCGTCTAGGATGCGAATTTCGCCGGGACAATCGACACCGCCAATGCCAGCCAGCTGTCCATCAGCCGACGGGGAGAAATCGCAATACTGTACGCGGTAGAATTTAACCAGAAGCTGTTGAGGGTTCCACCAGCTGATATTAACAACCATGCTGCGTTCGATACGTCGAGCGTCCGGTGCTTTGGAATCTGTTTTACATGTAAAAATGTAAGTTAAAGTAAATCCCACCGCTGCCACCACTTTCAAGATAAAAATATTTATTGAACTCACATTCGGCGGGAAATTCTCCGCCAATTCCACCGCTTCCATCCGACGATCCGCCACCACTCGGAGGCATTCCAGTGGGCCGCGGCGCAGGGGACACAGCAGAATTTTGTCCAGGGACTTGTTCCGGTTCTGGTGTTTTAAACGTGTAGATAAATCGACATTATATTGAAGCTACTATTTTGCAATGCACAAAATTTACCTAAATTGAGTTTGAAAAAAAGCATGTTAGAAGAAAACTACTGGTAATTTTACTGACCATACACTCACCATAACTGACATAAGTAATCTGAACAAACAATAGGCGATTAGTAGTCCGATCAGTAACTCGGCATTGGTAAACACCCTGGTACAGTCCGTTTTTACCCGACCTGCCAGCCTGTACCAGACCGAGTACGTTATTAAACTGCATATACAGCTTGCCACTTGTACGGGAGCTTTCACTCATATCTAACAAACGATTGTCCTTGTAAAATGTGAATTGATGTGTCTCGCCGGCGTCGAACTGGCTGCCGCAGTGGATCTGGGCAAAATATTCGTTAGGCTTTAAAACTTTGTAGGCAACGCCTGTTGTACTATTGAAGGCTTCGCCGCCGGTGCTCGGTGGACGAGTGACGCCTCCGCCGATACCAAAAGGCGGTTTAACAGTTGTTGGCACCACTGCAAATTGTTTTTATTAAAAAACTTTAGTAGCCATTAAGTATCATTTCGCATCAAATAGTGATTGCAGTAGGGGTCAATTTAGGAAGCAAAAGTACGAGCGTACAGCAATGGGAGTTATCCCTAGGATTCGACAAGCTATTAATAACTTCACTTGTTACTATCCATTAGTAGACCATAGGGGACTATAGTCGGGCATTAGGCAGGTTAGTTAGGGGTTATTTGGGCCCTAGTGCAGTTTTGCCTATCTCAATAGTGCATTCGTTTATAACGGCAAAATGTGTAGAGATTGCAACCAGGGAGGGTTCTCCACGGGAATTCCATGGGGCCCTGAAAACGGCGAGTGCACAAGCGAGTCTATTACTAATAAGGGAGTCTAGCCCACGCACATCCTAAAGGAGTCAAGCTTTACGGACTAGGACATAATAGGGAATTAGGGTGTGACAAATCAATTTTGTATGTTACTCATTATTTTTTTCATGGAACCATTTCAAATAAAAATTTACTTGAATTGGAGTTGTACTTATTATTCCTTTACTCTTACTGCTTCGGGATTAGTAACCACAAAACTGGTGGCAGCATCTACCAAACCATTAGTTATGGAGCCTAATAGGGATTAGGAAGATTAGTAATCTGATAATCACTAGTAATTAATAAACCAGTAGTCTACGCCGCAGGTCGACCAATCCTATCTTTTGGATAAATATTGGCTTGTTGAATTGTTTAAACCAACAGACAGACGAAATCCCCAAACCTGGCGGTTCAGTCCTGCGCTGCAGTGTGTCGCCGCGCACAGTTAACAAGGCCTGGGCGCTCTCCCAAATACCGGCCGCTGGGTCGCTGGCAACGCATTGGAATATTCCCCGAGTTGAGGGATGCAGTCGAGGCACCAGAATAGTGGACACTGCATTATTGAAAAACACAATAATTAAAAAAACGTTACAACAAGAAACTTTTAAACTATAGTAAAAAATGAAAAATGAAAATAACGTCTCACATCCTGGATCTGAAGTTTGGTCTGAAATATTTAAAGAATTAATTCAAAGTGTAGTAAAAATGTAGTTTTAAGCAACAAATTAAAAAGTATTATTATTTTATTACATACCTTGAATCAGCAAACCCTCAGTGTCCCGGGAACTGACAAACCGGCCATTGTTATACCACAACGGTGAAACACTGGTTGCACCGCCCGCGATACGGCAGATGAAGCTAGCGGAGGAGTCTGGCGACTCCATCATCACGTCGGCTGGTTTTACAACAATAGAAAGACGCTCTGAAGTAAATTTCATACGTCGATTTTAACTAGTGTGTATTTTAGAAATAAATCCATCAAACTGACTTTAAAACCGATTCTGAATTACTTTTTACTGTAATATGAAACTTTCTTAACAAAGTCTCGTCTCTGAGATGAGTAGCCGGACTCATGTCGCGCCTGTAGGTGACACGGCACGCGTACTCGCCGCCATCTTCTACTTGAATATTGTTGAACTGCAGCAGACCGAAGCTGCGCTCCTCGCTAGCTGACTGCGGCAGTTGACGTCGGCCCTGATCGCGTAGGTAGGACACCTCGGCAATTGGCGACGATTCCGTGATACAGCTATAGGTGAGATTTTCGCCCTCTGTGACGGTCAGATTGGCTGGCAACGGAGGCGAGACCAGAGTCGGCGGGAACGGCTTCACGGCGGCTGTAGAAACAAATTTTCAAGTAAGTAGACTTTATATATTTTTAGGACAATAATGTTCTACATACTACTAGATTCATTGAAGTCAGTAGGCTAAATTGAACACACACTTTAAATTTTAGATCCATTAGCGAGAATCATAAAATACAGGCCGAAGATTTTTTAAGAATTCTATTGCACCTGCCTTGATCAACCTTGATTTGCAAATTTAAAACAAAACTTATTAGTCAGTTTTACATACTTTTTTTAAATTTTAAGGAAAATAACATGACAAAACACTAAATGAAAAGGCGAATGAATGGACAACACGTAGTCAAAGTGAGTTTTTGCCTAATAATATTGCCTAATATAATCGATAAAGAGTTTCTTAAAATTATTTAGCAAAGAATACTTATTTAATAAATGATTTATCAGAGTTAATTAAATAGTAGTGCAAGTTTTGATTTTGCTTTAATCAAGTGAAGTAATTAAGAATAGCTTTTGAAATATTTTGTTTCTAAGAAATCAGTGCATTAAAAAAGCGACGTAAAATCGTTGATTTTTTTCTATAGAATTTCAGTTGGTAAATTTTGAAGAAGAATTATTAAAAAATTAAAATTAAAAAATTGCTTTACCTGGATATCTCTGACCGTACTGAGCATCTATTAACTTGGGCTCTAGCAATGCGGTTTTTAAGTTAAAATGTGCAAATAATTATTTTTAAAGTGCAACACGTGTGCTGTTTTTAGTTTTGATGAATCAATCAATTGCATGCTCTATCGTTGAAAAATTGCTTCTAAAGAACTAAGTTGGACTAAACTGGATAATATGGATTTACACATTTTTCTAGGTAAGCAAATTAAACAAAAAAGTAAGCCAATAGTACGTATCAGAAAACGAAAGAGAAGAAATTTCCGCATAAGCAACCAAAATAGAAAGTAACTTTTCTACTTAATAGTTTTTTAATTTATAACAAACCAAATACTCACGTGTAACGGTAAGATTGATTAGAACTGGCGACTGCAGAGTTACCCCAGTGAACGGGTTAGTAGCGTTGCATCCGTAGATTTTTCCGCCATCATCAGACAGCACTTTACTAATAATGAGGGCGTGCAAACCGTTAGCAAGTTTCACGGATTTGAATCGATCTGTGGGCGGTTTTCATAGAAATACGGATGATTCCACTTGTAATTTAAAGTACTTTCACGTCCTTTTACTTACATGTGTTAAAAAAGATATTTTTAACTCTTTTCTACCCCAATTTCCATCGCTATTGTAAATGTGCACTCTTTATAGTCGGCCTCACAAAACCCCCTCAAACCCACCCCCAATTTTCTACCCCCCACTCTGTGCGCGTCGGGTATGCAGTTGGCTGGCATGGGTGAGAGGGTCATCCAATTATCGTTCGGCACCCGACCCCAACCTCACCCCATGACTGTACATTGAGACGCACATAGTGTCTAGACAAATTTTATCGACCCATCGGATCTGTACTTAGTTCACGCTGGAGGACAAATAAATTCAATGGTAGAAAAACAACGATAATTCATAAAAAGATTTTTAAAGCCTGCATAATCAAGGAGTACAGCATCAATAAAAGGGATAATATAATATGTAACTAATAATGACTAATAATCAATGGTTTTACTAAAAGCACAGCGGTTAAGCAAATAAACCAATGCCCACAAAATTTATTCCGTATTATATAATGCCGGCAAAATTAGTGACATTAGGTACAAAACTACTGCCAAAAAAATTAACTAGGTGCGCGTTAATCTTTATTGTAATGCTACTGCAGGATGTTTTTTGCATAGCTAAGTGAAATTTTTACCTCTGTCCGTAAAGCTGATTTGAGCTACAAAAAAATATTTTTTAATGGAGAAACAGTGACCAATAAGATATATTTTAACACAGAAAATGAATGTGTAAAAAAGGATTTTAACTCGATTTTACATTGTTAGCCTGACAGCACTGTTTTTACAAGCAATCACTGTATAAGCAGCCATTCCAGGCATCACAGCTTACCAAGCTGCCTCAAAGGTGCCCCATCGGCTGTGAAGACAATATCAGCGGGCGGAACAGACTCAGGCGGCCTGCATTCAAGTTGCACTTTGTTGCCTTTGAATCGTGCCATAGCAACAACGCCAGGCGTTCCTGAGAATGGCTCCATGCCTAGAAATTTTTACGACTCATTCAGTCAATCTAATGGTATATTTCTTTTTATGCTACTTAAAGTAGGAAAAGGTAAATGTATCGAAAATAACTATTTTAACTATCGTTTTGATAAACTCACGCGCAATTCGCACACGAAATGGCCGACTAATCAACGCGAAATTAGAAGCGGACACGGCTTTGCAGAACAGTTCTAGATTGTCTAAATTTGGTGCCATAGCCGGCGTCACCTCGACAGCGTGACGAAGACAGCGGATGCCGGGCAGTAGTTGGGAGCCGCTAGGAGCGAACCGGATGTCCGGCGAGTCCGAACTGGCTCGGTAGCCGCACTGGACCTCGGTGCCGACGGCGGCGGACTGGGGCGGCGCGCAGGGCAGGCGGAGAGGCCGATGCGAGCCGGGCAGAGTGTAGGTGACGGCCGGGGGAGTCGCATCGAATTCGGGCAGAACTGGGGGGATTTTGCCGGACAAAAATGATTATTTCTTTACAACTAACCAGAAAAAATAATTGAGACAGCAGAAAGATTGGTTTATATAGGAAAGTTGAGAAGTTAAATGGGAGGGATTTGTCTATTTCCACTCTACATCTCTTTCCTCTCTCAATATCCGCTCTCTCCATCTCCTTCCTTTCTCTATATCCGCTCTCTCCCTCTCTTTCCTCTCTCTATATCCGCTCTCTCCCTCTCTTTCCTCTCTCTATATCCGCTCTCTCCCTCTCTTTCCTCTCTCTATATCCGCTCCCCCTCACTTTACTCTCTCTATATCCGCTCTCTCCCTCTCTCTATATCCGCTCTCTCCCTCTCTCTATATCCGCTCTCTCCGTCTCTTTCCTCTCTCTATATATCTGCTGTCTTTCCCTCTTTTCTTATTTCCGCTCTCTACCTTTACTGCATCTCATTAATTATTTCCCCCAATCCGCTGTCTCCTTCTTAGGAGGACGAGAGTGGTTATAGGGAGAGAGGAAAAGAAGAAGGAGAGCCTTTGAGAGTGTTCTCCTCTTTTTGTTCAGAGCAGAAAAAGAGAGACAGACAAAGAAACAGAGCAACAAAAAAGAAGAGAATCAGAGCAAAAGTGAGGTTGAGAGAAGAATGTGGGACAGACAGTTCACCACACTAAAGGGATAATACGCGGCACAGCAAACGCGTCAGCCATCTGTCCACCCCAAATAAAGAATCCCCTTAAGAGCGGCAGACACTAAGCAATCGAGAAATGAAAAAGCAATTTTTGATGACGCCACACACGATCGCCTATGACTCTGGTCCATCTCCATTGCTGCGGTCGTTGGCCAACCCCAAGAGAAATCACTTATGCCAATAAACGGGACGGCCCACCCAAGTCGCTTTCATCCATTAGCCCCCCCTCTTGTAGGGAAAATATAGGCTTCTTTCTGTAAGAAAAGTAGTAAAAACTAACAGCTAGGCAACAGACTCTAAGGCGACTCTGGGGGAAAAAAGAGGGGAAAATGAAATCATATACCTTAAGCGGAAACGTTGAGAGGCGCGCGTCATCTAATTAACAATCCCGTCGAGTTGAAATCCCCGAACGATGCTTGCTCTAGGGCAAAGAGGGAATCAAGAAAAATGGGAAAAGAAGGAAAATTAGGGGAAGGCGTGAAAAAAAAGCGAGAACAGAACACTCATTTGCTTAACAGAATTTGCAACTCAGACTACTGATCACTACTGGATCTATCGCACAAATTTACTATGGCAGAGTACCTATATATCACTAGCCCTGTCACAAAGCATTTTTGCTTGCTCAGCATAAGAGTGAGAGAGAGAGAAAGAAAGAGGGAACTCATCAACAAGGCGGATATAGGGGAGGGAGCCTGATGCGATTAATTTCTGCAGGCCCCAAACTGAAAGGCCATACATGACTGATGGAGAAGTGAGCTCGAGTAATAGGGAAGAGACGAGAGAACTCAAAGAATCAGTCGGACTTCCTTATAGGTTCCTTAACTTACTTCTTGCTGGGCTCTCTGTGTGTGTGTGTGCCCGCTGATGCAGTTAACTAAGCAAGGCAGTCGGAGAAAATATATGTATGTATATACGAGCGCGGCTAGGGCTTTGAAATTAACTGAGTCAGTGACGCATCGAGTGGACTAAGGGCGACAGGATGAAAGTGAGAGAGAGAGAGAGAGGGGAACAGAGTGCTGCGCTGCGGTGGTTGAGGAAAGGCGGGTCTTCAATGCAGGGTTTGCATCAGCTCTGGCTCAACAGAGTATCAATGAAGAGTTTTGTTTGTGTTCACCTTAGTCTGTCCGTCTGTGTGTGTTTCTACCTGTCTGTCTGTCTGTGTGTCTGTCTGTATGTCTGTCTGTCTGTCTGTCTGCCTGTCTGTCTGTCTGTCTCTGTGTGTCTGTCAGTCAGTCTTTCTGACTGTCTGTCAGTCAGTCTTTCTGACTGTCTGTCTGTCTGTCAGTCTGTCTGTTTGTCAGTCTGTCTGTCTGTCTGTCTGTCTGTCTGCTTGTTTGTCTGTCTGTCTGTCTGTCTGTCTGTCTGTCTGTCTGTCTGTCTGCCTGTCTGTCTGTCTGTCTGTCTGTCTGTCTCTGTGTGTCTGTCAGTCAGTCTTTCTGACTGTCTGTCAGTCAGTCTTTCTGACTGTCTGTCTGTCTGTCAGTCTGTCTGTTTGTCAGTCTGTCTGTCTGTCTGTCTGCTTGTTTGTCTGTCTGTCTGTCTGTCTGTCTGTCTGTCTGTCTGTCTGTCTGTCTGTCTGTGTCTGCCTGTCTGTCTATCTGTCTGTCTGCCTGTCTGTCTGTCTGTGTCTGTCTGTCTGTCACTGAGCTTCTTAGTATCTGTATGCCACACTACAGGCCAATATTTCTATGGTTGGCTATTGCGCCGTTAACAACTGTATTTGGGAGCGGCAAAACGCCTTGGTCAGAAAAAAACAACAGTAAAAAATAAGCCTTTACTAATGCAAGCAATAAATAAGCTAAACCATGATTAAGTTTACGAGCCAGTCACTTTGTTCCCAACCATAGGCCTATGGCGTTAATAAAGCGCCTACGAAAATGGCTGACTAGTCGCTCTCAATTTTCTTGGCCCATTTCTATTAGACAATTTCCTTAGTTGGAGTCCGCAGTCCATGGGGTCATAAATACTGAACCCACTGGCACACAAGATGATGCCAAGACAGACTATTTCAACGGGTTTAGATAGCAATTTATCCCCTCGCTAATATGGTCAGCCTTCATTGCAGTCCCAGGACCCCGCTAATAAAAGGGATATTGCAGGCGGCCAAAGAGGGAAGGGGGGCCAAAGGGTCATCCAATATAGCCAGTTAATCCTCATTTCTGACCAGACGAGTCAGCCAACTAAAACAAAAAATGGGATTCCAATCCTTCGTTAATTTTTTTTCTCTCAGATTTTTTCTCTGTCGATCTGTTTTGCTGTGCTGTCCGAAATCAAGACAGACAGACAGACGGACAGACGCTAGCACCAATGATTCTGGAACCTTTATGAGACAGCTGATGAAGGTGGATAACCAATCAGCCCATGCAGCCTAGCTGTCGAATTAGATCCAATCCCAAAATGGAAGCAGCAGGCAACAAAAACTAGCGAATATTGATGAGCCCAGATGAATGGATAGATATGGTTTAGATAGATTGCCGACAATGAGGAATAGGCACTTTGTGCGAGAAAACATACGAGGCTGATAGTTCTAGTGCTAGTGCTGTCTTAGACTGGGCCCCCCCCCGTTTGATGAGTCAGTGACTGTCAAATCATTTTCAAAAGACGGCCATTCCCAGCGGATCTTTGATAAGTAGTAAGGAGTGAAGGATAGCGGAGCAGGAAGGCAAGGAGGGGTCGAAAGAAGAACAAGATGGGAATTGATGCAGAAGAGCGAGCAAGAGAGGAGGAAGACCTAGCTAGATAAAATATTAAGGCGAAAGTAAATCTACGCTCGTAACATAATCGGTGAAGCAGACAGAGCAACTTAATGAGTGAGTGAATGAGTTAAAAATGAATGGGCGAGTGAGTGAGTGAGTGGGTGAGTGAGTGAGTGAGTGGGTGAGTGAGTGAGTGAGTGAATGAGTGAGTAAGTGAGTGAAGGAGTGAAGGATTGAGTGAGTGAGTAAAGGAGTGAATGATTGAGTGAGTGAGTAAAGGAGTGAATGATTGAGTGAGTGAGTGAAGGAGTGAATGATTGAGTGAGTGAGTGAAGGAGTGAAGGATTGAGTGAGTGAAGGAGTGAATGATTGAGTGAGTGAGTGAAGGAGTGAATGATTGAGTGAGTGAGTAAAGGAGTAAATGATTGAGTGAGTGAGTGAAGGAGTGAATGACTGAGTGAGTGAGTGAAGGAGTGAATGACTGAGTGAGTGAGTGAAGGAGTGAATGATTGAGTGAGTGAGTGAAGGAGTGAATGATTGAGTGAGTGAGTGAAGGAGTGAATGATTGAGTGAGTGAGTGAAGGAGTGAATGATTGAGTGAGTGAATGAGCGAATGATTGAGTGAGTGAAGGAGTGAATGATTGAGTGAGTGAAGGAGTGAATGATTGATTGAGTGAGTGAAGGAGTGAATGATTGAGTGAGTGAGTGAAGGAGTGAATGACTGAGTGAGTGAGTGAAGGAGTGAATGACTGAGTGAGTGAGTGAAGGAGTGAATGATTGAGTGAGTGAGTGAAGGAGTGAATGATTGAGTGAGTGAGTGAAGGAGTGAATGATTGAGTGAGTGAGTGAAGGAGTGAATGATTGAGTGAGTGAATGAGCGAATGATTGAGTGAGTGAAGGAGTGAATGATTGAGTGAGTGAAGGAGTGAATGATTGATTGAGTGAGTGAAGGAGTGAATGATTGAGTGAGTGAGTAAAGGAGTAAATGATTGAGTGAGTGAGTGAAGGAGTGAATGACTGAGTGAGTGAGTGAAGGAGTGAATGATTGAGTGAGTGAGTGAAGGAGTGAATGATTGAGTGAGTGAGTGAAGGAGTGAATGATTGAGTGAGTGAGTGAAGGAGTGAATGATTGAGTGAGTGAATGAGCGAATGATTGAGTGAGTGAAGGAGTGAATGATTGAGTGAGTGAAGGAGTGAATGATTGATTGAGTGAGTGAAGGAGTGAATGATTGAGTGAGTGAGTAAAGGAGTAAATGATTGAGTGAGTGAGTGAAGGAGTGAATGACTGAGTGAGTGAAGGAGTGAATGATTGAGTGAGTGAGTAAAGGAGTAAATGATTGAGTGAGTGAGTGAAGGAGTGAATGATTGAGTGAGTGAGTGAAGGAGTGAATGATTGAGTGAGTGAGTGAAGGAGTGAATGACTGAGTGAGTGAATGATTGATTAATTGATTTAGTGCTTTAGTGATTGAATCAGTGATTGATTGAGTCAAAAACAAAGATTTTTCTTAGCAAAGAAATAAAAAATTATCTTGAAGTCTAAATATACAGAAAAAAAGTCTCAACGCAAAAGTCAAGATTCGACTACAATAATGCCAGACGGACCAAAACCAGCTTTCATACCCCCCCAAAAAAAGCAAGAATTGATCAGAAAGCTGATATCAAAACAAATTAGTACTGAAAATTGAGGGAAAGCAGAAACTGATAAGTAGGAACCAATTTTTATAGCAATCCTAGGAACGTCTGAAATGTCATCAGATAACAGCAAATCAAATACTAGTAAAGTAGGACTAATAAAATGAATACAAAGAATTCCTTTCCCTTTGCAATACCTTATTATCCAGAAGCATGTATTAAAAAATCTATCTACAACCAAAATGCAGAGGCATTGAAAATCAGCAGATTACAATCTGTCACTATTCAACAATAGATTGCGGAAGTTGCTGCGTGGACAAACGAGAAATGGGAAGCAATAAAAGCCAAATGAAATGGTACTTAGGTCGGTGGTTCGACTAAAGTGTAATTTTGATTGATTAGTTTGATAATTTGTGTCGACTGACAGATATGGTTCCTTTGTTACCTAACTTATATGCTTGTTGAAGGTACTATCCATCAATCAAAGCATCATTGCTGATTGCATTTTACCCTTTAAAACATCGAACAAAAAATTTTGGCATCCAAACTTTCCACCAGATTTAGTAGTACAGCTGCTCAGTCCAGACGGGCTGAAGGGGACGCAATACAAAAGTTTTCCCAGCTCAAACTGGTACGCAATTTCACCTGGATGGACTCAAGCGCACAATTTGTCCCCTAGAGCCGAGGATCGAACCCACGTCTTTACGGTAATAAAACAGACGCCCTAGCAACTAGGCTACAACTCCTCTAACATCGAGGCATAACAATAAATGGCAGACAGAAAGTTAGATAACAGATAGACAGAATTACAGACAGACGGACAGGCAGGCAGACAGACAGACAGACAGACAGACAGACAGACAGACAGACAGACACAGACAGACAGACAGACAGACAGACAGGCAGGCAGGCAGACAGACAGACAGACAGACAGACAGACAGACAGACAGACAGACAGACGGACAGACAGGCAGGTAGACAGACAGACAGACAGACAGACACAGACAGACAGACAGACAGACAGGCAGGCAGGCAGGCAGACAGACAGACAGACACACACACAGAGAGGCAGACAGACACAAGACAGACAGACAGACAGACAGGCAGGCAGGCAGGCAGGCAGACAGACAGACAGACAGACACACACACAGAGAGGCAGACAGACACAAGACAGACAGACAGACAGACAGACAGACAGACAGACAAACAGACAGACAGACAGACAGACTGACAGACAGAATGACAGACAGACAGACAGACAGGCAGATAGGCGGGAAGGCAGACAGACAGACTGAAAGACAGACTTATTCAGAGCGTTAGAAAGAAAACCATGCAGAAGGCTAGAAAACGACACTTTAAAAAACTGAAAAGCATATCATTTGAACAGGCAGGAAAAACTATCAGAAAGACACAAAGACAAAAAAGATCACATTAGATATTAGAGATTTAGTGCAGACTAGAAGAGGCAAATGCCAACATTTTAGCTAAAAATGTATACAAAACTCTCAGCAAAGTCAGCCAAATCTAAAGCTTCCAAATCCATCGATAAAAGAATGCCATTAGCAGCTATTTAGGCAGAGAAATATCTGCGCCAATTAAATTGACTTTAGTTAGAGGGGTAGGCAGCTAATCTCGTGAATGAAATTTCAAGCTCTTGACTGCAGCTCGATAGCCTATAGTTGAGAGATTTTCGAATTCCACAGTTGACCGCTTTTAGAAAGAAAGCAAAAAAAAGACTTCAACGTCAAGGAATGCCCTAGTCGAGTTGAGAGCTTGTGTTTTTTTCTTCTTCTTAAGCTCAGAAGCTGAAGACAAATCCAAGACAAAATAAGATGAGGACCTTCCGGGTTCAGCGGAATTTCAAGAACTCCGGGACTGAAGCGAGGAGGAGAGAGAGAGAGCCCAATGACAGTTAATCTCCCCCTCTACTTATCCTATTCCACTTCTTTAGCCATTTCGCCACAGGGTTAGGCCGCCCATCCCGCCCCTCCGCAAAGTCGATTTTCCTTTTCCCTTCTTCCGCTTTTCTCGTTCCCGATTTTGTCGTCGGGATAATTTTTTTCTATGTCTCTCTTAAAAGTTGGTTTCTCTGTCTTCCGCTCTGTCGCTCTCTTCCTGCTTTTTTTCTATCTCTAGTTTTTTAGGTTAAAATTGACCAGTAAAATCTCTCTCAGGGGGCTGCCGATGCCGCATTAAAAAATAAAAGAATCTGGTCAACGGATTGCGCAACCAGTTTACTTTAGTTTAGAGGACGATGATAATACATGGAGAGCTTTCCGCGCCCGAGGGTAAATAGCTATAAGCTATAGAGCTAGAAGTTAGTTAGCTAGCTAAGGAATCTGTGCCTCCGCTTTACCATTTGTCAATGCTTTAACTCTCTGTTTGGCAGCTGTCCCCGACTGGCCCAATATTGCAGGGGAGCGGAAAAAAATACAGAACATTTACTCTCCCGGGTTTTTTTAGTTTTTTTTAACTGTGTCCATCAAGAGGTCAGACAGAGCGGCGAAACAGGTCAGCAGGGGAGGGCATTCTTAGGGTCAGGAGGCCTTGTCAGTGAGCTAAATCAGTAGATCAGGGAGCTGCGAGGCAGTTTTTTTTCAGTTTAACCTCGCCTGCCGACAGAGAGCGGCACAGGCGGCATCGCTTTTGAAACGAAAAAAATAGGAAGAGAATATTTTTCTCTCTCTCATGTTGACCTATACTGAATCTATCAATCTATCTGTAGGGTCTAGGCCTTTAAGGAAGCTTTCAACCATTGTTGTTGTTGTTGTTACTTGGCTAGCCTGACCAGCTGTTTGGCTTTTAGGAAAGTTACTTGCTTTAGAGACTCTTTGGCAAGAGTATTTTCTTAAACAGAGTCTGTATTTCTGTCGGTATGTTTGTCTGCCTGTACACTACAAGTTTAGGTAGTCTGCTTAACTACCTGAATGATTTACTCAACAGTAAGTTCAATACAATTTAAAGCCATTATGCGTTATAATAGGCCTTTAAAGTCAAGTTAGTTGCCATACAGATAAAGGAATTTCATCCTGAACAATCTTATGCAAGGCTGTTGATTTAAGCGGGGAAAGGTACGAGCGTAGCGTCTTCTTTTTTTCACTTTGTTGGTCACTTAAAACTTGACAGCATACACTTGACTCGCTGCCGACTACTTCATTCCGTTGTCAAGTGGCAGGTGTTTTGTGTTGCCTAAGCAAATGCTTTTGGCACCTCGACCTCTTGGGACAAAGGTAGACAGACAGTTCCTACGTGGGATTATTGTTATAATGAAATCGCCCCACTTGACTTGGTCACTTCATTGATGCGTCATGCATTGGCTTTAACTTTCAACGCTTTGATGTTTTGTTACTATGCAACATACTTTTTTGGGGGAGTATGAAGATTCGCATCTGACGTGATTTTGACACGTTTTAAACATGTAAAGTAAAAAACTTGCTGACGAAACACTTTAAAATGTAGAGATTTTAAGGTTTTCTTGTAATTTCTTACAGTAGCTATTTTGTGTTAGCTTCTGTGCCTTTGGTTGCCTCCTTCCCCACGCGTTTCATGTTTCAGTCAATGTCTTTCGCTCCTAACTCTTTCTTCTTGTGGCGTTAAAATAACACATTGACTAGTTAATGATGTTGCGTTTCTCTTGACTTAATCGCAGAATAACTAAAATGAATATACTTTAAGAAGAGCAGAATAAATTGCATTTTTGCTTTCAATTACTTATGGAATTCCATAATATCCTAAAGAGGGATATTTTATTTCAGGATTATATCCAATTAGATGCATTAAATGATGCAGATAGAGCAAAGATAATTTTCTCCGCAAATTGTTGTTGACTAGTCAAGTTTGGCTAAGACTAATCAATAGAATAAAGAGGATCTGCACAGCTGGGACAAGTCACACTCGAGGAGGTCAAGAGGTTTATCTATTTCCCTCCCTCAGAGAGCCTAATGTAAGCTAGCTGGTCTCAGACTATAAGATCTTGTCGTTTGCTAATTAATTGTGGAATTGGCTGACAAATAATTTTGAATGGCTAATAGCAATGACATTAAGAGTTAAGTATGCAAAGAGAACGATAAAGAGGACAGATACGTAAAACAATGTAAACAAATAAACTCAAAAAGGCAACAGACACGAACAAGAAAATTGATAAATTGTTTTGGTTGTGTATAAACTGTCCGGAGTGAGGTTCCGAGCGTGTGGTGGCGCGGTGTGACGTTCTGAGAGTGTGTTGGGTGTGAGGTTCTGAGAGTGTGTTGGAGCGGTGTGAGGTTCTGAGAGTGTGTTGGAGCGGTGTGAGGTTCTGAGAGTGTGTTGGAGCGGTGTGAGGTTCTGAGAGTGTGTTGGAGCGGTGTGACGTTCTGAGAGTGTGTTGGGTGTGAGGTTCTGAGAGTGTGTTGGAGCGGTGTGAGGTTCTGAGAGTGTGTTGGGTGTGAGGTTCTGAGAGTGTGTTGGAGCGGTGTGAGGTTCTGAGAGTGTGTTGGAGCGGTGTGAGGTTCTGAGAGTGTGTTGGGTGTGAGGTTCTGAGAGTGTGTTGAAGCGGTGTGAGGTTCTGAGAGTGTGTTGGGTGTGAGGTTCTGAAAGTGTGTTGGAGCGGTGTGAGGTTCTGAGAGTGTGTTGGGTGTGAGGTTCTGAGAGTGTGTTGGAGCGGTGTGAGGTTCTGAGAGTGTGTTGGAGCGGTGTGAGGTTCTGAGAGTGTGTTGGGTGTGAGGTTCTGAGAGTGTGTTGGAGCGGTGTGAGGTTCTGAGAGTGTGTTGGAGCGGTGTGACGTTCTGAGAGTGTGTTGGGTGTGAGGTTCTGAGAGTGTGTTGGAGCGGTGTGAGGTTCTGAGAGTGTGTTGGGTGTGAGGTTCTGAGAGTGTGTTGGAGCGGTGTGAGGTTCTGAGAGTGTGTTGGAGCGGTGTGAGGTTCTGAGAGTGTGTTGGGTGTGAGGTTCTGAGAGTGTGTTGAAGCGGTGTGAGGTTCTGAGAGTGTGTTGGGTGTGAGGTTCTGAAAGTGTGTTGGAGCGGTGTGAGGTTCTGAGAGTGTGTTGGGTGTGAGGTTCTGAGAGTGTGTTGGAGCGGTGTGAGGTTCTGAGAGTGTGTTGGAGCGGTGTGAGGTTCTGAGAGTGTGTTGGGTGTGAGGTTCTGAGAGTGTGTTGGGTGTGAGGTTCTGAGAGTGTGTTGGAGCGGTGTGAGGTTCTGAGAGTGTGTTGGAGCGGTGTGAGGTTCTGAGAGTGTGTTGGGTGTGAGGTTCTGAGAGTGTGTTGGAGCGGTGTGAGGTTCTGAGAGTGTGTTGGAGCGGTGTGAGGTTCTGAGAGTGTGTTGGAGCGGTGTGAGGTTCTGAGAGTGTGTTGGAGCGGTGTGAGGTTCTGAGAGTGTGTTGGGTGTGAGGTTCTGAGAGTGTGTTGGGTGTGAGGTTCTGAGAGTGTATTGGTGCGGTGTGAGGTTCTGAGAGTGTGTTGGAGCGGTGTGAGGTTCTGAGAGTGTGTTGGGTGTGAGGTTCTGAGAGTGTGTTGGAGCGGTGTGAGGTTCTGAGAGTGTGTTGGAGCGGTGTGACGTTCTGAGAGTGTGTTGGGTGTGAGGTTCTGAGAGTGTGTTGGAGCGGTGTGAGGTTCTGAGAGTGTGTTGGAGCGGTGTGACGTTCTGAGAGTGTGTTGGGTGTGAGGTTCTGAGAGTGTGTTGGAGCGGTGTGAGGTTCTGAGAGTGTGTTGGGTGTGAGGTTCTGAGAGTGTGTTGGAGCGGTGTGAGGTTCTGAGAGTGTGTTGGGTGTGAGGTTCTGAGAGTGTATTGGTGCGGTGTGAGGTTCTGAGAGTGTATTGGTCTGTTGTGAGGGTCATGGAGTGTGTTGTGCTTTTCTAGAGTTAGGCCCTAAGAGTGTGCTATTTTAATCCCATGGGAAATTAACTTTATTTGCAAAAGATAATTATTGTTCAGCATTAGGACAATTCCAAATTGCCTATAAAAGAGCAGAGCAAAGCAAATGACAGTCAGACACACACAGAAAAATAACAAACATACAGAAGCGCAAAAACTTTTACCCTGTATTTGCCAGCACCTAATAATTAGCGCACTCAATTAGGCATAGCCAGGCATTGTGCTTAAAAAGCAGCAGGAAAAAAATAAGAAAACTAGAAGAGACACAAAAAAGAAGAGTAGCTAACATTAATTGATTAGATTGGTCAGAAAGAATCTTCTAGTAGCAGAAGAGCACAGAGCTCAAGTCTTCTATAGTAGGAAAAACATCAAGAAACTAGTTAATTTGCGCACGCAAGCGAGCAAAAGTGTGTATATACGCCTGTGTGTATTATTAACCTTCTCCTGCTGCTGCTGCTGCGACCTTGATACACAATACAGCTATGTGTATGTTTGTCTAGATCTGTGCATACAATGTACTAGTACATATAAGGTAGATTCGAGGTAGACATTTTTTAGACTCAAATTTGGGTAAAATTATTTAAAGCAATCCTCGAATTAGTTCTTTTTTGCACAGGTTGGCTGGTCTCACACGGTGCAGGTATTCAGGATTTTAGTCATCTGTTGATCTTTTGGATACACGAAGGTTTGTTTTCTTATAAATCAAACAGCATTTTTTGTGTTTTAAATTACCTTCTGCTGTTCTAATGGAAGCTAGAAGATGAAAATTAAAATTCTAGAGGCTACAATTTGGTGCATGCTGGACACTGTAGAAATTCTTGTTTTGAATGTAAATCAAGCGTAGAAATTGAGGCCTTCTGTGTAAAACAGAGAGTAGCTAGATTACAGCGATTAGAAATACAATACTTTAGTTATTTATTATTATTGTATATGATGATTCACGGGCACAGATGGAATTAGAGGGATGTCGGTATGTAGGTAGGTAGGCACGTAGGTAGGTAGGTAGATAGGTAGGTAGATGGGTAGATAGGTAGGTAGATAGGTAGGTAGGTAGGTAGGTAGGTAGGTAGGTAGATAAGAAAGTAGGTAGGTAGGTAGGTAGGTAGGTAGGTAGGTAGGTAGGTAGGTAGGTAGGTAGGTAGGTAGGTAGGTAGGTAGGTAGGTAGGTAGGTAGGTAGGTAGGTAGGTAGGTAGGTATATGAAGCATTAAAGTTTGGTATATTGACGAAAGTAGTAAAAAGTGTCAATTTTATACTTATTATCTTACATTAGAGAAACATTATTGAAAACAATACTAACGATATGTTGCGTAAATAACTTTACTGATAGTAAATAGCAATTTAAAGGCGAGAAATGACGCATGAAAGTGCAAAATCCCAATTGATCAAGACTGAACACATTCTGGATACTAAAGGCACACTGCGGGACCAGCAGAAGCAATCAAACCCAAGTAATAATCAGAAAATCAAGAATTGCGTGTGTCGAAAGAATTATTAGGAATTTGGGAACGGAATGAGAGCAGAGTGAGGAAGGACCCAGAAATTGCGCCGATGCGCAGAAGAGAGAACAAATTGCTTGGCACTTTAGCGACACTGTCTTTTCCATCAAGCTGCTAATACTTGCTTCAATACGGAAGCTCTGCTCTTGATCTGTGTTCAGCTCAATATGTTTACACAGTTATTCTACTCTCATATGTACAACAACAAGATAAAATCGTACTTTAATGACTTTGTCTATAGTAGGTTAAATTGCTAGAGACACTTGTATCTAGACTAGATAAATATGCAGCTAAGTAGGTAAGTTGAAGATGAACCTATTATGATTGACAGTTTTACAAGCAAGCGAAATTTAAAGTATTTCTAGGCACAACTTTTTCACTTCACCCTTCCATAGCTATTAACGAAGACACTAATGGTTGAACCAAAAGACACTGCAAGTAAACTAATATTATGACTTGATAAAATCTGAAGAGCTACTTGAACAAGAGGGCAAATACAGACTAATCTAAAAGCGTTTCACGCAATTCATAAAGCGGCAAACTATTGCGCAATCGTTGGATGGACAAACAGCCGCAGTTCTCAACAACAGCGCCTACTCACTTAATCAGTCAAACAAATTTCCGGACACAATCTTGTTGCTCTGAGTTGTGCAACGCGTACAGCCATACTTGACAACAAAATTAAGTGAAGAATTGGGCAAATACTGAACAATCTTGTAGAAACTGAAGACAATTTTTTTCTGCGACTAATTTTATGCCCTTATTTCTAGATTAAACTCTGATGGCTGTGTTAGATTTCTGTACAATAATGTGCTAACCATATTTTCAGTTGTTGTATTGTAAATTATATAAAAAACGTGATAATTATAAGGATTGGCTTTATTTGGAGAAAAATGCCATCCGTATATTCATTTAATTATCTATAAACAATTTTTTCTATCTATCTATCTATCTATCTATCTACGAGTATCTATCTATCTATCTATCTATCTATCTATCTATCTATCTATCTATCTATCTATCTATCTACCTATCTATCTATCTATCTATCTATCTATCTATCTATCTATCTATCTATCTATCTATCTACCTATCTATCTATCTATCTATATATCTATCTATCTATCTATCTATCTATCTATCTGCCTCCATAAAATTAGTGATCTAATTATCTATTCATCAATTTAGTCATGTATGATGTATCTATCTACAATTTATCGATTAAGTTAAGTTTTTGAAGTTGATGTCTCGAGGAAAGCTAGATAATTTCGAAATTTTCGACTAAGAACCACTTTGTGTGTTCATTGCCATGACAAACTCTGACAAAAAGTAACTTTTAGAGTATTTTTTCCTTAATCTTAATGGTGTCCTCAAACTGTCTTTCACTCTGGCAGCGGCTTCTGTTTAAAATTAGTGTCGGGAAGTCTCTTCTCTCTAGCAGATTATGGAAAGCTTTGGTCTCAAAGTTTACGTTGGGATTACAGCTGACTGCTGAGGTCAAGCCCGTTGACCCAATCAGATAGTAAAGCCAAGGTTGCCAGCATTATTCTCTACGCTGATTTTTGTCTCCTCGGCTTCAATCAAGTCTGGCAGGGCCAGCCCCCCTTTCTCCTGCGGATTATCCTCCGTTATGTGCGTGTTTGCCGTCAAATCCGTCAAAATCTGCTTTAACCAACTCCACTTTGCTTCTTCAGGTCGCTGGGGGAGGCATTCAGTTCCAATCCCTTTCTCTTTTTTCTCTCTCTTTTGTTCTTTGTTGTCCGCGGTTAGCGATTTTTTTCGCATTGTGTTTTTTTTTATCAGCGGTTAACGTATTGTTGCTTTATCTGTGTTTTCTCATTATTATTTACTTTGCAATTTGTCTGTATCTGTCTGCTTTTGTCTACATGCCTTATCGATTGTCGATTTTCTGCGAAACAATTTCCTTTGCGTTGATTTAGTCCCGTATCTCAGTGCCGACTGCGCTAGTCACCTGTCAATCAGAGAGTCTTGCCGGCCGTGAAATATTTGCATAGGAGAAGATCAGAGACGCTTTGAGATTGCTCTGGCATGAATTTTGTGCGGCTGCGCTGATAAATCGGTGTGTTTGCCTGTTGCTTTGCCGAATAATTTAGGATAAACCTTTGACAGACATCATTCCGAAAAATATGGAAATAATTATTAAAAGAAACCCCGATAGTACGAGCTAGAGAGTGCGAGTTAGAGGAAAGTGTTTGACAAAGTTAATTGCTTATTTTATCTAGTAAAGATTGATGTTCTTTAGCATCTATAGATTGATGAATTGTAAAAATAGATAGGTAGATAGATAGATAGATAGATAGATAGATAGATAGATAGATAGATAGATAGATAGATAGATAAATAGATAGTTAGATAGATAGATGGATAGATAGATAGATAGATAGATAGATAGATAGATAGATAGATAGATAGATAGATAGATAGATAGATAGATAGATAGATAGATAGATAGATACATAAAAAGATACATAGATAAAACTTGGTTAATTGATCTATTATAAAAGTCTGATTTTGGGCTATCATAACAGTATAATAAAATACCCAAGTGGCAAAAAATTATTGAAGAGAAGTGATGAGCTTCCAGTCAAACTTTACAACGACGCAATACGCTAAAACGAATCCCAGCTATAAAGACTAAAAGCGGCATAAAACGTCAGGGCAGAAGGAGCAATTGCATTTAAAAAAACACCAGCTGCGCACCAGCTACATTCCCCGAATAAAAAATGGAGTCACCCAAATTGCAAGTGTGCTTTATTTAATGGAAGAATTGACTTCGACCTAGAAAACAACCCAAAAACTGTTTCGAACGAGGAAGAAAATGAAATCATTGCCGCTACAGAAATGACAAACAGCTGAAAGGATCGATTCATTAAAATGAACCACTGTAAAAAAATACCACCTACAGGTAATGATAGCAATAAATATTCTTGTTTTGGTACCGTTTTAACTTGCAACTTAGCAACTTAAGCTAACCAAATTGGCTGCTAAGGCACTAGGTAGATAAAAATATAGAATACGACAGATTTACAGATAGATGGGTCCTGAACTGGTCCAGCACGCACACACACAGAGACACACAGACAACTTACCTAACTGTAGATTCAATTTTCGTATTTTTCTTAACAATAGTTGGGGCCAAGCTTTCGACACGGGTGGTTATTGCGCAATCATTGTGTACAGCCAGCCACCTCAAACCCAAGCCCCTCAGCTAAAGTAAAGAATAGAGAAAAAAATGTTAAACCTGTATTGGCCAAATATGATTAAAAGCTACGGGCATATAATATTTTTAGTTTCTAAGGCTGGTTGAAATGTTGCAAACTGCAGGCTGGCTGCTTTTTCTGTTGTTTTGCGTTGCGCAATCCACTAATTGTATCCGAAGTTAAACGCACTCAAACAAAGCAGCAAGCACCCCATCCAAAGACACCTCTCTAACACATTATCAACTGGTAGAAACTTGGTTCAATCAGACGAGCCTAGTGTGTACAACCTTATGATGCAGGGAGTTAAGAAAATCAATAAAAAATTAACGAAATAGCAGTATTACTAAATAAATAAAATCCTGTGACAGAAACTGAAATAGAAAATAACAAAAATGTGAACAGACTGTCATCCATCATAGTTGGTTTCTTCTTAGCGACACACTTATTTGTGTGGGTGACCAACAATCAGGTCAAAATAAACGGAAAAAATCACACAGCTTCATCTTGATGATGAGGAGGCTGATGAAACGCAGCAAAAGACCAAGGCCCGCGTGTTCAGAGAAAGAAGAACCCCAAAAATTACTAGACCCAGAAGAAAGTTTTCTAACCAAAAAAATGAAAAAAAAACCAGTCCCGCCCGTGGAATCCTAAATAGAGCAACTGGAATGGAAACTAGGACACCAGAAAGTGTTCTATGATAAGTCGATGAAGCTACAGTGTGGAATACAAACGGTTCCTAATTGAACAGCCTGCAATCGTCCTTCTACCAGATTCTGTGCTTCTTTTTTCTCTCTTTTCGTTTTTTTCGGATTCCGTCTCTCAACGATATAAGAAACTGTATGCGAACAGGGAAAAAAATACGAAAAGGCAAAGTCAAGCTGGGATTGGAGAGGGTTAGATAGAGAGAAAAATTCTTACGCGGCGAAACACAGTTTAACCAGACAGCCAGACACTTCAGTTCAGACAAGCCGGACAAGAGGTAAACCAAGTCTTTGGGCTACCAGTTTGGCTTCAAGCTTCAGGCTAATGGGATATGTACTAAGCATTATAGGTAACGTAATCCATCCGCAAACCCTACCGCAGATCTGGTTGTTAAGTTTCAAGTTCCTCTTTCTCCATATAAATAAGACCCAGAAGCAGCTAGCATACTGCTAAAAGTTCATGCGAAAAAATTAAAAGGCGTGAATGAAACGCATTGACCTAGGATTTCAATTATGCTGGGTGAATAATTAATGACGCCCAGCAAACCGCAAATACCCCCGACTTGGGGCTTAACTTATTTTAACTGTTCAAATAAATTAATACACTTAAAAGTTAATTTTGATCCAGAATCTTAAACCTAGAATACTGAAAGCTTCTCCTTAAGTTTTTCATTGCGCACTCAGTCTGTCAGTCAGTCTATCTCTGGCTGTCGATTAGTCTGTCTGTCTGTCTGTCTGTCTGTCTGTCTGTCTGTCTGTCTGTCTGTCTGTCTGTCTGTCTGTCTGTCTGTCTGTCTGTTAGCGCACCCGTAAGCCAGCTTTAGCTCAGCTAAGGAAAGCATCACAACTAGCCGTGAAATCCCTGCAAAAACACTAAAAGCTTCTGCGCAGTTTCTAACGCAACAAACTGTGACCGTGAGAACTGCACAAAACACGAACTTTGCACTAGCGGCTTTGGGTGCAGACACAGATTTCAGACGACGTTAAATATGGACCTAAATTTCGGCCCCTATCTATTTAACAAATATGCAATTAAAACACTGGTAAGACAGGCATGTTACTTAGGCAGCGAGTTGACACCCGATAACAGAGACAGTGTGAAAGTCTAGCTCATTCACTATGTGACTCAGCACTAAAATAAGCGAAAATAAAAGCGAAATCGTTGGCAAATTTGTGGCTTTTTTAAAAGTAGAATTAAATAAAAATCTTGAGAAAGTTTTGCTTTTACTAATGTATCCTATACGAGAGGCAAATTTTATCAACGGATAAAGATTTTTTGATAGATTAGAGAGTAGAAAATGTGTGTATATAGAGTAAAAGATAAATCGTTAGGTAGAACGGATAGATAGATAGATAGATAGATAGATAGATAGATAGATAGATAGATAGATAGATAGATAGATAGATAGATAGATAGATAGATAAGTAGATAGATAGATAGATAGATAGATAGATAGATAGATAGATAGATAGATAGATAGATAGATAGATAGATAGATAGATAGATAGATAGATAAGTAGATAGATAGATAGATAGATAGATAGATAGATAGATAGATAGATAGATAGATAGATAGATAGATAGATAGATAGATAGATAGATAGATAGATAGATAGATAGATAGATAGATAGATAGATAGATAGATAGATAGATAGATAGATAGATAGATAAGTAGATAGATAGATAGATAGATAGATAGATAGATAGATAGATAGATAGATAGATGGATAGATAGATAGATAGATAGATAGATGGATAGATAGATAGATAGATAGATAGATAGATAGATAGATAGATAGATAGATAGATAGATAGATAGATAGATAGATAGATAGATAGATAGATAGATAGATAGATAGATAGATAGATAGATAGATAGACGGAGCTAGAATATATAAACAGCCAACGGAGCGAGACTCACCATACTGGGAGTCGGCAGAAGATGCCGCAGCAACCGATGCCCTGAGCAGCAGAGCCGCAAACAGCAGCAGAGAAAGCCTTATGGAAGCGGCCAGCATTCTCATGCTTGGCAGTGAAGTTGCTCTGTGAACCTGGCTGGACAAAGCTGGTCTCGAGCCCTGATTTTACATAGCGACTGCTGAAATTGAAGGGTAAAAAAGAGACAATAAAATCAATTTGCCTGTTAAAGATAATAAGTGCTTAAATATGAATGGGGCGGAGCAAGGAAATGTGACAGCTTGTCAAAGTTTATAGTAAGGAGAAAACAATGCAAGTAATAATTTAATCCAAGTGACTTGCAGGGACAAAAAACACACTATAGACACACAAGCAAACTAAATAAGCACATATAATTGACCCTTCTCCCGAACAAAGCATTTTCGTGACTGCTTGCATGCATACAATTTTTTCTGTTTTCAAAACTGAACGACTACTGAGTACGACCTTTCTCAGCTGTGAGAAGCGGGACCCCACTAGGGAAAGAGAAAGAGCTTATGGATGCCTTCACTGTGGATTACGTAACTATATATAAGAGAAGAGATAAAAGGAACTCTAAAACCTCAAATAGAATAGGATAAATTGCGTTTAAGCTCATCAAATGGCTGGATAGATGGATAGGGATGGATGGAAGCGTTGATATAATACAGAAACTGGGGAGAGGGAACTAGTAATTGACATTAGAGTGATCCCCTAAACACGCGGAGCGCTAAGGGGCCACAGAGGGCATAGATAGAGAAATACTATCGTAGATAGAAAGAGGGATTTTCTATTTGACAATTGGCGGATTCGGATTTAAACACGTTTAATCCAATATTATTTATTATGGGGAAACCAGCTCAGTCAAAACAGCACTAGGGAAAGGCAAACTAAGAGCAAGGGGCCTAATAATTTGTGAATCATTTTTTAAGTAAGCAAAAACAAAAAAAAGAGGAGAAAAGAGGCAGGTTCAGCAAGTGAGTGGTTAAATCGATTTATGGTTCACGAGTGAGGGTAGGCTTTAGGGTTAGGTACGCATGATAGTGAGGGAGTTCATGAGTCAGTTCATTGGTTAAATCATGAGTGAGTTCATGACAGATTCATGAGTTCATGAGTGGGTTCATGACAGATTCAGAGTTAATGAGTGGGTTCATGACATATTCATAAGTTCATGAGTGGGTTCATGAATGAGATCATGAGTGAGTTTATGAGTGAGTTCATATGAGAGTTTATGAGTGAGTTCATATGAGTTTATGAGTGAGTTCATATGAGAGTTTATGAGTGTGTTCATATGAGAGTTTATGAGTGACTTTATGATTGAGATCATGTGAGTTTATGAGTGAGTTCATGAGTTAGGTCATGAGTGAGTTAATAACTGAGTTTATGAGAGAGTTTATGAGTAAGTTTACGAGAGAGTTTATGAGTGAGTTCATGATTGAGTTCATAACATAGTTCATGAGTGAGTTACAGAAGTAACAGAGCCGAAATTTAGGATAGATGATAAAAGAAATTAAAAGTAACACTTAAAGGTCTAATTAAATGCATGAAATTAACGTCCTCATACTTTAAAAAAATCCCTGAAGCACAAATATAAAGAAGAGAACTCAACACTTGAGAAGTAGAAGGCTATTACGTACAATAAACCGGAACGCACTGCTATTAAAAGTGAAAGTACGCACAAAAACTGCATACAGTTCACAGGCAGCCAGCGCCAGGGACACAAAATAGTTTTTTTAATAATTTCTAACGCAGAGTAACGAAGAAACCGTAGGCAAAAAAGCACAGCCTTGCCACAGGCGAGCTGTCAACGCGGGCCCAATGTTTATTTCCAGTAATTTGCGCACAAATTTATATAGATTTTAGCAGAATTGCCTATATTCCTTTAGGATAGGGTAAGAAATAAAAACTCTGGCCTGGAGCGAAACTTTATCTTAAGCGCTTGTCTCCAAAGAAAAAAATGTTCCAGATCCTATATTATTTTCCCAATTCCCCTTAAAAAGTTGTAAAATTGTTCGGAAAAAAAAAGTTTTTTAAGATCGACAGAAACAGCAATAGAACTAGAAGAAACACCCAGTTGAAAAAAAAGTATAATTGTTCAAAGGTGTGTAGGCAGGGTTAACTAATCTACCCTTATCTATATGCAGTCTCATAAGCCAAGAGATCCGTGCAAATTTCAGACAATCTGTCAATAATAAATCACTCACAGTCGTGCGTGTGCTGGGAGGAAAAATATTCGACTGTTAATTGATTCCAACTGTCCAATTTTTGTGGGCCAATCTATTGAATATTCGGCCAGCGAACTGATGGACATGTGGGATGGGCCAGTTACTTCACCACTGGAGATTCTGACTATTCTGTCTATTTTCAAACCCCCAGCTCAGGGACACACGGGGGAAGTCAAATCATTTTTTTCCTCCACACGCCATTGTTTGACTTCCTTCGCCATTGGGATTCGTCACGAAATTATGGCATCCACAATTGGCAAAACTGAACGACGAGTGTGAATGCAGCAAAAAATTTAGTAGGGAAGGTGGTAGGCCTGAAGAAAAGCCAGAGTTTTTATACGCAACTGGACGGGAAATTAAAATTGCACGCAAAAGAAATGGAAAATGGAAAAAATAGACTGAAAAAGAAGACTGGCTGGTTAGCCAGCAGCTAGGGAGCAGAGCAGGATGGGGAACAGTTTCCTGGGCTGGGAGCTGCTGACAAACTTTTAGTGGCTCGGGGGTCCCCGGAGACGCGAACTGCATCTAGGGTGAGATGAAGCGAGCAGAAGAGCAAACAGAACAGACCAGCGTAGCAACTATAAAACAGGTCCGCTTTCTATTAGTAGCCGTTCTATGCATGATCAGGGACAGAGACTAACTAGGAATAGAGAAATTATTCATAAGACAAGTTAGAATTAGCTTCTCAGACGCGTCCTAGGACTAACAAAAAAACTGCTTTTAGTTTGTGTCGGTTGGCTTGCCTGACTTAACTAGTTTGAAAAAATGCGGAAATACACATGGGAGGACGTTGCGAGGAGAACGTTTTAATTTGCAAGATAAGGCTGGGATAAAAGCACACAAGAACAGATAGAAATACAGATACACAGACACAAACCCATAAGAAAGACAGATGTAATAAATTTTTAATAAACAGACTAGTCAAACCAACCTACAGACATACAGACAGACAGACAGGCTGACACAGTAGGATAAAAGCAAATTTTTTCGAATGCTAAGTACGATTTCTAAGACACGAAAAAGTCGTAACTCAGATAGGAGCAGAGTCATGTGACCTGGGAGTTAATTAAGCTGGACAACATCGAAGTGGGATTATTGCAGACAACTGGGACAGCAGATAAGCGTTGCGAAATAATTGCAAAATATGAACAAGCAAGAAATAAATTGAAACTGTCTTGCAGGGTGAAGGAATTAGTCGAAGCTTAAGGCGGGAATCTGGTAATTCACTTGGGATGGGGGAGGGGAGAAAAATCCTCTTTGCGAAAGACAAAAGCAGCTGGACAAGCCAACACGGAAACTCACTCAATCAAATAAGGAGGAAAGGTGTGGATTTTTTTTCAAGGCGACAAGCCAGAGAGGATTTGACAAAAGAAAAGTCAACAGAAATTTTCAATAATCAAATGTCTTGAAAAGAAGGAAAATGAGGATTTATATTATTTAATAAGCCACTTTCCCGAATCCCAAGCAACATTTTAAAACTTCTTTCGATTTTATTCCTTAGCCTTGCGAAGGAGAATTACTTGCGAAGGAAGCTTTTATTGGCATGCACTGCTCAGACCAACTGAACCCCCGGGGCTTTCATGGCTTCGTTACATGCACGCTTGCGTTTTTTATATACACGTCCTCCACTTTAAGCGATAGCTACGTAGAAACGGGTGAATTCGAAAAATCTAATTTGAATATATCATACAGAGAATCTAGTTGCTAGCCTAGCAAAAAAACTTAATGCTTCATTAATTTTTTTGGCGACGACAGTTGGCGATCGACAAAAATTTTGTTTTAACTCATTAGTCAACTGAAGCCGCATGTCCTCGCATTAAATCGGTCTCTTAATTAGACGCCCAGTCATGAACTGACCAGCACCAATTGGAATTGAATTATATTAAAGATTCAACCAGCCGTGAAAAAAGAAACAAAGACTACCAGTATATAAAATGACTGAGGACAAAGACTTCTCCAGTGAGCGACAGTTGAATTAGTTAGGAGAAAAATCTATAATATTATAATTATATAATTCAGTCCAGGAAATAAAGAGGACTTCTAAATGATATGCGGGCCAGGTGGACAAAGCATGCAATACTATATGCTGGCCACTAAGACACAAGTTAGTTGAGGATTCGGTCTTCGAAATCGAACTTGAAAATTAATTACAGTTACGCTTCGATAGGTTAGATGAGGTCCCTTCCTTCTCAATGCCGAAATCCAGGCAAAAGCCAGAAGGACAAGCAGGCAACAGTCCATCAGCCGTCAGCAAGCAGAGAGATGACTAATATTGTTCGCACAAGTGGCGCAAGGAGCTTCTCTCTATGTGTCTGTTATGCGTCAGGTGGGCCGCCGGAACAAGAGCAGGGGCGTCGGCGAGTGTGTGTTGGGGGTGTGTGTGTGTGTGTGTGTGTGTGAGCGCTCCAAAGCATGCATGCGGTAGAGAATGAGGTGGAACGAGAGGTCGGGAAAACCTCCTGCTCAAAATATACACACCTGTCCCCCATTGGCAATATACAGACAGACGTGTGTGGGATCTTTGGGTCTCATTCTTTCCCCTCTATTTCTCACCCTCTCTCTCTCTCGTGCTGTTCAAGGAGCTTACTAAAGGGAATTCATTCACACCTATCGATCTGTGTGTGAAGCATAATATTAAAATTAATAAAATTCATGTTATTGCTGATACAATCTTAATCCACATACTTCTATGCTACATTTCTAGTAATCCCAGTATTACTATTCCACTATTTAGCGCATAAAATTCATACGCATTATAATTTCTCTTACATCGTTTCAGCAAAGCACAAATAATGCGGGCTCATCAAAAAGTGTCATGAATAATTAATGAGGCGGCCCTGCTGATGGGGACTGGTTCTAAAAAAAAATTTTTTCTGACGGCCTATCAAATTGAAGGATAGGTATGAACAGATGAGGAAAAGGTGTAAATGAATGAATGCAGAGGTGAGCTTCAGCTGCAGATGGGGGCTAACACCAGACACCTGCCACGTGCCATAGGGGAGAGGGTTGCAGCGGAATTTAAGCCGCTTGCCTAAGCTGGAGCGGAGGGCGAATATTACCTAACACGCTTCTCTTTGATGTGATGGGATTCCGCTCAACGAACGGCGCACACAGAAAATAATAGTCATTAATCATAGATGATGAGGATGGATTTCAGTTTCTCGCGGAAAGACGCGGAAAGTCAGAGATCCTGCAGTAGGTGTCAATCACACAACGGTATGATCACACTAAAAACAGTAAAATATGCGGTTAAAATTTATATTCTTTGACTAAACAGACAGACAGACAGACAGACAGACAGACAGACAGACAGACAGACAGACAGACAGACATGCATACAGACAGACAGATATACAGACCGACAGATGTACAGACAGACAGACATGCATACAGACAGACAGATGTACAGACAGACACACAGACACACAGACATACAATAATATGTTTAAAAAATTTCACAGGCAAAAATACGTGACAAAGTCAGAAACGTTAAAGACGAGCAATCGAAGGAATCGAACCCAATAGCGACAGACTGACAGCCACTAAGTCAAAAAAATTAGATAATAACTGTATCATACAACCGCTTAATCCGCTGGCTGCTCACAAATCAGTCAAAACAGTGTGTCTGCTACGCATGCCTGTAACTAACTGCATTTTATTTTCGACTCGTCCAATTTTCTTGTATGCCGTCTGTTCAAAACGAGGTTGAGGGTTTTGTGTGTGTGTGTGTGTGAATGAGCCTGTGTGAGTCACACAATCCGACGGAGAAAAGGAGGAGCAATGCGAAATGCTTAGGCAGACAGACGCGGACAGATATACTGACACTAAAGCAGTGCGAGTGTGACACATCCACACAAACACACACAGACAGACACAGATACAGACACGCAGATAGACTGGCGTAAAGAGAATTTGCAGACGTGCTATTTGGAAAGGGAAAAATTTCCCCAAGTGAATGTGCAGTATGCATAGTAACGACACGCTTGAAGAGATCGGTACCGCGTTGCATAATTTCCCTATTTTCGTTTCACGATCATGCGCCCGAGCTAGCTGGTCGCTGAACAGCTCGGCACATTTTTACGTATCTACACAAAGAGAATTGAGAATGGTTTCAGGAAGTCATGATAAAGAAGCTGACACAACAGTTGCAACGTGGGACTAATAAGGCTGTGAATCATGCGGATATAAAAGGGGTCGCGATATATGTTCAAGACAGGAGGACACTGTTCGACGGATCTTCATATCCCATATCCTAAATCCGTCTGTCTCAGATTTCATATATCTGCTAACCCCGAAAATTCGCAATGATAGCCTCGGTCTGCTTCTGGGTCTGCGAATTTTGAAGCGCCCTGACACGACACTGCTGCATAAATAGATCCCAGTCTTCTTGTCTTCTCGTCTCCTCTGGTAATTATTAATACCTGTCGGACGGACAGACGGCAAAGCCCTGATTGCGTCACAGCGTTAAGCCTCTCGCCCCATCATGCTATATTCCTATCCGTAATCCTCCCTGAGCCTATAATAACCCCCCCTCCCCAGATCTATTTACAGTATCCAAATTCTGCATTAGACAGAAACCATTGATCGCCTACAAAATTGAAAGTCAAAATTTTAGCTAGCTAGCTGGTTTAGAACAATCAAAGGAACATTCATGAATGTGTGTGTGTCTGTGCGATAGAGGGGGGCTGAAAACGAAGGCTTGCGCCTCCTTTGTACAGCACAATTTGCCATGTTTAGAGTCTAGAAATTTGCATTAGACGATAGATTTCTACTCTTAATTGTGCACACGCTGAGCTGTAGAAGCGTGGGAGTGTGCGTTGTTGCCTTACACATCAACTATTATGGCCATCAAGCCTTTTCTCTTTCAGCTCAGACCGGTCTCTTTCTCTTCCTCTCTCTCTCTCTCTCTCTTGCTGTCTCCCGCTCATTCATTCTCTAAAGCAGCCCGCAAAAACGGCCCAGCAACAGCAAGCCAACCCTCCTGCATCTATCTAGATATCCATATTTGAGATTATAGCTCGTATACTAGAACGGGTAGACTTCTTATTCTCGACGAAGCGAAGCTCCAAAAATTCTTTTTTTTAAAAAAGAAATCTCAACACTCAATCTCACAATATAAAAACCATTTTCAACGGCCATACGGCCAGTTGGCCCACACAGATAGCAAAGTGGGTCTTTAGCAGCCTTAAGAGTGTATGCCTTAACACAGCGCTTCTAACCTTAAAATATCAAATAAGCATTAGAAAGAAATTTTCTAAGGCTTAGGTGTGCAAAGGTTTTCGGTACTAGGCGCGCATTAGAAATTGCTTTTAAAAAGCATTCCAGAAATACTTTCCTGTTCTTGTAGCTTTCTACGAGTATACGCTTGCTAAAACGATTATCAAACAAGTTTAAAAGCTAAAAAATCTATAATTAAATTACAGAGAATCTGTAACAGTTGCAGGCATGTATTCAATTGAATTGAACCAACCGACTGTTAAATTGTCAATCACAAGCTGTTCAACCAGAATGATAGACAGGCACATTGGGGGAGGGACCCAACTGTGACTTGAGGGGGGTTGAGCAAAGCACACAACTGGGTCCGCTTTCTTCAACAGGTTATTATATACTTCTCTGCAAGCCTAGCGATTTGCATTACGAGTTACGACCCCGCCTCCCACACGAACACGCGCAAAGTAGAAATGGCTTTTTTTAGAAATAAGGAAAATTGACAGGATCAAGTGGGCTATGGACGGATTTAGAAGTGTTACAGAACAGACACAGACAGTTGAGCGTGTTAAACGTCTGAGAGTGAGCATTACGAAATCGGCAAAGCATTGTTATTTTATATGGATTTCTTCAATTACTTGCTTTCCTAAACTGTCTGAATTTCGTGAAAGACTCAGGTATAAAGTAGCCCCTTACCGAATAACTTTAGTTGAGTAATTCTAGATTCTTAACGATTGCAGCTTTATGAGCCCTTATTCTTAAGGATTGCAGCTGTATGAGCCCTTATTCTTAAGGATTGCAGCTGTATGAGCCCTTATTCTTAAGGATTGCAGCTGTATGAGCCCTTATTCTTAAGGATTGCGGCTCTATGAGCCCTAATTCTTAACGATTGCAGCTGTATGAGCCCTTATTCTTAAGGATTGCAGCTGTATGAGCCCTTGTTCTTAAGGATTGCGGCTCTATGAGCCCTAATTCTTAACGATTGCAGCTGTATGAGCCCTTATTCTTAAGGATTGCAGCTGTATGAGCCCTTATTCTTAAGGATAGCAGCTGTATGAGCCCTTATTCTTAAGGATTGCAGCTGTATGAGCCCGTATTCTTAACGACTGCAGCTTTATGAGCCCTTATTCTTAAGGATTGCAGCTGTATGAGCCCGTATTCTTAACGATTGCAGCTGTATGAGCCCTTATTCTTAAGGATTGCAGCTGTATGAGCCCTTATTCTTAAGGATTGCAGCTGTATGAGCCCTTATTCTTTAAGATTACAGCTTCGTGAGCCCTAATTCTCAACTACTGCAGTTTCATGAGCCCTATTCTTAAGGATTGCAGCTTCATGAGCCCCTATTCGAAAGGACCGCAGCAGCTCTTTATGAGCCCCAATGTCAATGATGTCTTTATGAGCCCCTTGAAAAAAACTGCAGAATGAGGGGCTTTTTTGAGGACTGCAGGCGAGGTGGAGGTAAAAATCATTGTGGTCTGAAAATTCCATGCAGTACTAGTAAATAATGTGAGGCCAGAAATGGAGGAAAAAACTATAATAACTAGAACTCTTTATCTAAAACTATTTTACTTAAGCTTACTGACAAACGTTAAACTCACCCAGTTCAGTTTCGATCCAAGGCAGTATCAAGAAAAATTCGGTGCCAGTAGTAACAAAATCAGCCAATTATTCAGAACGAATAGTTATGATACTATTTATGACAGCAATAACTGCGGTACAAAGCAGCAATATCACTACAAGCAGCGGCTGAAATAAGCAATGAACAAACCTTCAAGTTGCGCGCTAAAATAAAAAACACAGTGTGCAGTGCCACTTTTAGCCTAGCTATCGATATAATAAACTAAGAATTAGATGGGCAACTAGCTTAATGCCTATTGGCTCGAAATTCGCCAGCCAATAGGATTAGACCTGGCAAATGGCCGAAGAATGCATGGATGCAGATGCACATTCCGAATAGAGATTTCACTGTTGGTTAGCTAAACTATGAACAAATACTCGTACTTAGATAGGCAGGCCATTGCCATAGACATTAAATGTTATGGCCACTACAGTAGGAGCCAAATTTAAGCTTTTTATAAATACAAGAATGAAGACAACTACAACCTAGCAGCTAAAACAAAGGGTCAAATAGAATCTTGGGCTCTAAAATAAGGAAGATAAGTAAAAATATTTGTCTTAACTAGATAATTCTATCTTCACAAGCAAGGTAGTCTATATAAAAAACAAAGGTCAAAGTGTCATAATCTAAAAAAATATTTGATGGCCTAATTATTTTCAAAACTGCAACAAAAATATATCATTTACTTTCCTTACTTAAAAATCTTATAAGAGACAATGACCAGGCTAGTACAATTTTAGAGAAAAGTGGCCTATGGAATACATTTTTTAATGTATTTATAGCTTATATAAATATATAAAGGCTATAATAAAGCAAAAAGCTATTTTTGCTACATGCTTTATTGTTTGGATATATAATATACTTGAAATATACAAAATACAAGTTCATTTAATTTTCTTAATGTTGTAAAGCCTTTAGTTTAAAAGTAAGATTTAAACCAATTAAAAAATATTTCCTTTAAAACTTGAGCTACGAATCTAACCTATGTTAAAGACAAATTACATAAAAAATATTTTGATGAAACATTAAGTGGCTTTTAAGCCTATAGTTATATAGAAGAGAAAATTTTTATATTTTTACTAAACGAAGTATTTTAGAATTCTAAAAAAATATAAATACTTTAGAATAATTTTGCTACTTTAATTTCAGATATAGCTTACACATGCATGTATTTTTTATTTGCTAATTGAATTACCTATTCTAAAAAAGAGATAACTATTCTAAAATTAAAATAAGTATAACAGAAAGTAAAGTAAGATAATATTATTTAAACAAAATTTAATATCCATTTTTGTAGCTAGGGTACCATAGACTATAGTAAATATTGCATTAAAATATTTTTTATAAAAATTTAATTAGTATAGGCGAGCAATGTACTTTGTTTTAAATAAATAACAAATTGACAATCTAATAATCCAAGTAAAAGAAAAAATATACATTAGAAATATAAAAATTTAGAAATTTCCTCTAAATATAGTTTTCGGTGCAAACAATAAACAAATTATTGTTAAAAATTAGCAATTTCGCATCGCACAACATTAGGAGATTATAGGCCTAAACATAGGCCTACTAGGCTACTACTATCGATAGAAAGTATGACACTATAAAAAATTCAAAATCTAATTTCTATGCTCTGAATGCTAACGCATATAAATAACTGAGGCATAAATATCAATAATTTTCCCTTTGAATACTTGTACATAGTACGCGTGCTAAGGAAATGTTGGCAATCCTAACTCTGAACACCCTGATAGTGATACGAGACTTGGCATGTGCGCTTATATCACGTTGTTCTACATGGTTTCTTGCAAAATAAATATTTAAATTGTAGTGTAGTTAAGCAAATATTCTTGAAAAAGTTAAATAGAAAAATAAAAGCACAGTGAAAAAATTACAGTTTGCCTTTTTACTTTTATCATATATTTTTTAAAATTATCAGTTTTTTTCGTCATATATTCATGAACGAGTATAATTTTATGTTTATATTATCTATAGCAAATCTGTATTCTGTGCTTTATCGAGGACAGTTAGCGAACAAAAATAACTTTAGTTTTTTTCTCGAAATAGCGCAACAAAAAATTATTGATGCCGAGAGCAACTAAATTTTTAACATTTATGCGTAGCAAAATTAAAACAGCACACGTTTGGTTAACAATTGTTGTCATCGCACATATTTCACAAAAGCATCGTCTAACTAAAAACATGGTTCGCATTGTTTAAAATTTTTTAGTTAACGAAACTTTTTTCAGTGCAGGCAAAAATTAATTGGAATGTCGCACCCTGTACCTTCATAGCAGTATAAAGTAAATTTGCAGATGCTTAAATTTTAACTATTACCTCTCTAAAGCAATCAAAAACTGACTTCGTTTAAGCAGTAGTCGTCAATTAAACGTTAAAAAAACTTAACACAAAAACGAAACGTTTATGTGCTGGTATCAATAACTGAATGATAGCGCCGTTCGAACGCGGCAGAAAATTACGCCTTTTATTTTTCTATCCCAGCAGAATGCTCGATAAACCTTAATACCGCTTAAAAAAACAAACGTGAAACGAACATACGAATTACAGAAACAAAAACTGAAGCGAGTTTTACATACTGTTGAGAAAAAAACGCATAATATAATTATAAAATGATACACGCGCACACCTTATATTGCTTCTTTCGTTATTCGTAGCTAAAAAAACACAATAAACGAAACAAAATAATTTCTCTCACAATCATAAAGATATATGTTCGGTGTCTAAGCTAAACTCAACAACCTGTTTGCAGGCCAAACAAGACACAAGGGAAGTGGAAGTGATAAACAGTAACTAAAAACGACTCTGCTGCCCAGTTTGTGATTTAAACATGTAGTCTTGCTTAATAGGAGTAGAAAAAGAAACAGAAAACAAATAACACAACATAATTAATCGTGGATGTTGGAAAACACAACAACTAAGCTAACAAAGCTGGTTAACACAACAAGCAAATCAAGCATTGCACCATAAAGAGTAATATTGATTTTGGATGGAATTGCTAATTTCCAGATTAGTTAGAAGACATTAAATTGCTCTATATTGTACGCTCGTATTTTGATTGAAGACACAGCAACGATTAGGGCTATTCCGACATTATTACTATGGTAAAACAAGTTTTTTTCTATTGATAAAAAAACTGCTAATAACCTGTTAAGATTGAAGATTAAGAGAACGTGGCCGCAACGGTATAAATACATAACTGAATTAGCCAAGCAAAAGGAATAGATCAGGACACAACATTAAAAAAAACAAAGGGTAAAACAAAAAATGATAATTTTCTAGGCTTTGTTTTATTTATTTACAGCAACATGCAGATGAACAACAGTTTAATAACAAATTAGAATACAAAAACACAGCTGCTCGGGAAACAGACACAAAAAAAGCAAATCTACTAACTAAAAATTACACAACGAAACAAAATATAAAAAAAACTCATAGGGAAAAGCCAATAAAGGTTTAACAATTGAGGGAGAAGAAACACCCGTTCTTTTAATGTTTATAATAGGTCAATTTCTGGCAAAGGAAATCATGACGACGCAAAAATATATGGGCAACAGACTACATAATTTTGCGTGTTCTGAAACTTTATTTTTAACGCGCAAGATCGACATTTTGTTTTCAATGCACAATTGTCACTACTACTACTATGCAACGCAATGTCAGCTAGTAGCTGTTAACGAATTTTACGCGCAGAATTAGCTAGTAGAAATTGTTATAGCTTCCACGTTGGGACTTAACTGTTTCTAGGTAGAAAGATTCAATATGAAAAAGTCAGCTGCGCATTTAGCTAATGTACGAATAATCATATTTTAGACTCCATCTGGGGAAAACTCGATTGGACATACAGGTAAAAATTTAAGCTGACAAAAGCAGCATAGGTTATTGCAATGGTAGAAATTTAAGATATCAAGAGGCCTAATGTTTTGCGACACAAAGAGACAATTTTTTGACGTCAAAAACAGGCCTGTGTTTGGCGCCACCAAGGGGCCTGTGTTTGGCGCCACAGAGGGCCAATGTTTGACGCCTACAATAGGCTAATAACTGGCGCCTGAAATAGGCTAATGTTTGGCGCCTGAAATAGGCTAATGTTTGGCGCCCAAATAGGCCTGTGTTTGGCGCCTAAAATAGGCCTGTAGTTGGCGCCTAAATAGGACTATGTTTGGCGCCACAAGGGGGCCTGTTTGGCGCCTAAAATAGGCCTTTGTTTGGCGCCACAAGGGCTTATATTTGGCGCCTAAAATAGGCCTATGTTTGGCGCCACAAGAGGGCTTACATTTGGCGCCTAAATAGTACTATGTTTGGCGCCACAAGGGGCTTATATTTGGCGCCTAAAATAGGCCTGCGTTTGACGCCAAAAATTAGGCCTCTATTTGGCGTCAAGAAAAAGCTAATGTTACAAGCCAAAGAGTTTTTTTTGTGTTTTTGTTTAGCGCCAAAGAGACTTGTGTGCATTTTGGCATAACTGGCCTGCACCTTAAACTTCATACAGACCTCTTTTATCGCCTATAAAAAGCCACTAATTTAGACACAAGTTACTAAATTCCAAGTTCACGATTACTCGTAATCTAACTGTCCTTAGACTTAAATCTCCCGCTAAAAAAGCAATTGACGATAACAGCAGCTAAAGACGCTGGCCAGACGAACCGCTACTGCGCCCTGTCGCATCGGAGCTGCAGGTGTCGCTAGTAAACGATTCCGGCGGCTCCGTGCTGCCAACGGAGGCCGTCTCCGAGCCGCTACTGGCTGCCATCATTCTTCGACGCTTAGTATTGATAAAGGCCGAGTGAACCTGTTGAACTGATAGCGGACCTTCGGACGGATTGAGTTTCCTAGACCTGATGACGGCTTCGAATAGTTCGCTAATCTCTTGTTGAGTGTCGGGCGTTTTCACTGGCTTCATTATGACGCGCTTCTTATAATAGTGCTGCCGCTCGCTGGCTGGCGGCGCCATTGGGGCGCGGAATTCGGCGCCAACGGCTGCGTGAAGGAGAGGTCGAGTGCCGGTTGTTAATGGGATGGATAATTGTCAATTAAGAGGGGACTGATGGGAATAATAATTTGGTGATTTAGATTAGGGAGAATAAATAAAAACGAAGACAAGACATAAATAAAAAGATTTAAAACGGCTGTGATACGAGAACGTAAAAGAGCAAATAGAATGGGATTTGAAAGAGCCGAGGGGACCCTGGGAGGGGATTTGAAAGAGCGGATGGGACCCTGGAAGGAGGTCTGAAGGAGCGAATAGGAGGGGATTTGAAGGAGCGGATGGAATAGGATGGGATTTGAAGGAGCGGGTAAGAGGGGATTTGAAGGAGCGGATAGGAGGGGATTTGAAGGAGCGGATAAGAGGGGATTTGAAGGAGCGGAGAAGAGGGGATTTGAAGGAGCGGACGGGATGGGATTTGAAGGAGCGGATAAGAGGGGATTTGAAGGAGCGGATGGGATGGGATTTGAAGGAGCGGAGAAGAGGGGATTTGAAGGAGCGGATGGGATAGGATGGGATCTAAAGGAGCGGATAAGAGGCGATTTGAAGCAGCGGGTAAGAGGGGATTTGAAGCGGCGGATAAGAGGTGATTTGAAGGAGCAGTTGAGAGGGGATTTAAACAAGCGGATGGGAAGGGATTTGAAGGAGCGGATAAGATGGGATTCGAAGGAGTCGATGGGGGAGGATTTGAAGGAGCGGATGGGAAGGGATTTGAAGGAGCAGAGAAGAGGGGATTTGAAGGAGCGGATAGGATGGGATTTAAAGGAGTCGATGGGGGAGGATTTGAAGGAGCGGATGGGAAGGGATTAGAAGGAGCGGATAAGATGGGATTTGAAGGAGTCGATGGGGGAGGATTTGAAGGAGCGGATGGGAAGGGATTTGAAGGAGCAGAGAAGAGGGGATTTGAAGGAGCGGATAGGATGGGATTTAAAGGAGTCGATGGGGGAGGATTTGAAGGAGCGGATGGGAAGGGATTAGAAGGAGCGGATAAGAGTGGATTTGAAGGAGCGAATGGGATAAAATGCAAAGGGGGGCGGATGATATTTATTAGGGGGAGTTAAAATAGCATTCCGAGTGGTGGTGGTGGTGGTGGTTTAACGAGGCTTTAGAGAGCATAAATACACATCTTTGCATTTTAAAGGCAGAAATAAGCTCTCTCTTTCTATGCAGCACTTTGTCCCAGGGGTTAGGTGGCCAAGCCTCAGTTTCGGTAAGCCAGCCAGTCAGGGTACAGTAGTTAAGAGTAAAGCTAGCTAGCGCTAGGAAAAAAAATGATTTTCACGCGCAGACGCGCCTGCGCTACCAGATCGTGCCACGGCCACGGTAAAACAAAATCAATAATATATATATAAATATATGAAGGCAAAGCTAAAACCTACTGACGGACAGTCCAACCGCAAACAGCAAGCAAACCCGCACACTGCGGCCCAAATTGCCTGCACCGCCGGCGCAACTAAAACAGCTATGGCCCCAGTTATAATATGGGCTATAGTTTAGTAGCGCTGGTTTCGACAAAAAAAACTGGCTAACCCGGGGGGCAAAGCTCCACAACCAAGTCAGAGCCAAGAAGTGTAGCAGCGGGCAAGCATTAAACAATTTCAAATAAATTTGTGGCTTAATTTTAAACAAAAAATAATTACTTATTGCACTGTAGCTTCAGCACTAAAAACTGACTATTATCATTACAAGCTTAATGGCTAATTAAAGCAATACACTAAAATAGAAGCTAAGGGTAATGATTATTTATAAATCTGTTGACAGTAAATTTATGCTTCAGTGACAAATTAAAACTGACTGATATAAAACTAAATTAGACTAATCTCAACCTACTCAAACTGAATGACACACAAATCTCAACATAATCAAACTAAACCAGACAAATCTCACCCTACTCAAACTGAATGACACCCAAATCTCACCCTAATCAAACTAAACCACACAAATCTCACCTTACTCAAACTAAATCACACACAAATCTCAACCTACTCAAACTAAATCACAGACAAATCTCACACTACTCAACCTAAATCACAGACAAATCTCACACTACTCAACCTAAATCACAGACAAATCTCACACTACTCAACCTAAATCACAGAAAAATCTCGCCCTACTCAACCTAAATCACACACAAATCTCACCCTACTCAAACTGAAACACCGAAAAATTCTAACGCTATTCAAACTAAATCAGTAATATCTCACTGAGACACTCGCCTCGAACTCTGATTCTAAGAGCAGAATTATCAACTCACCCGATGGTGTGGATGTAGCGGCGGCACCAACCCCAGCAACGCCAGATCCCACACCGGAACAGCCGGCTCCGGAGCCTCCTGAAGCGGCTGACGAAGCTGATAACAAAGACTTATCCCCAGCACCTATGCTCAGACTACTGGACGCGGAATTGTCGAGATTTCCGGCACCACTTCCGGCTAGAGAGCCGCAATCGCTAGCGCTATTGGAACCGAAATTGTTGCCGCTGCTGCCGACTCCGCCGCTGGATGAAGCGACCGCGGATCCGCCAGCTGAGCCGGCACTGGTGGCCGACCCGCTGCTATCAACAATGGTTTCAACGCCCATAGCCAGCTGCTTATTGGCCGTGATAGCTTTGGCGGCCGCTTCGCGCAATTCGCGACGACGATTTCGTTTGCAAATCTGCTTCATGTGCTTTGGGCCAGTGCCTTTGCGCGAGTCCACCACCTGTGTGGGAAAGGGGGGTGGCGCTTGCTCACTGACGGGAATCAACGATCAAGTAGAAACTTGGCATCCTTAACACCCGATACTTCAGTGGGATTTGACATCCCTTAGTGGGATGATGGGATCTGACATTTTTAACACCCGATTGCTCAGTGAGATCTGACATCCCTAACACCCGACCCTTCAGTGGGATCTGACATCCCTAACACCCGACCCTTCAGTGGGATCTGACATCCCTAATACCCGACCCTTCAGTGGGATCTGACATCCCTAATACCCGACCCTTCAGTGGGATGTGACATTCCTACCACACGATCCTTCAGTGGGATCTGACATCCCTAATACCCGATCCATTAGTGGGATCTGACATCCCTAACACCCGATCCATTAGTGGGATCTGACATCCCTAATACCCGACCCTTCAGTGGGATGTGACATTCCTACCACACGATCCTTCAGTGGGATCTAACATCCCTAATACCCGATCCATTAGTGGGATCTGACATCCCTAACACCCGATCCATTAGTGGGATCTGACATCCCTAATACCCGACCCTTCAGTGGGATGTGACATTCCTACCACACGATCCTTCAGTGGGATCTGACATCCCTAATACCCGATCCATTAGTGGGATCTGACATCCCTAACACCCGATCCATTAGTGGGATCTGACATCCCTAATACCCGACCCTTCAGTGGGATGTGACATTCCTACCACACGATCCTTCAGTGGGATCTGACATCCCTAATACCCGATCTTTCAGTGGGATCTGACATCCCATATCTCTGATCTTTCAGTGGAATATGCATTTTGAATTTTTATAAGGAGTTGACATCTTCCCAAATCTCGACATTTCATGTGATCTGTGATATCCCTAAGCGCCGATCTGTCAGTGGCCTGTCAATTCTAACCCCTAAGAACCAACCCATAATATCTAACCTTTGCATAAGGCGCCGCTTTGCTATTCTGTTTTGACGAAGTGGCGCCGCCGCTCAAGCCGCCGAAGCCGCGCTTAACGCACAGCACGCAGGCGTTGCAAATTTGGCCAGTCCTGTGCCTGGCTTTGGCACCAAATACGGCATAAAATGCGGCCTCGTGGTCAGTGGACGGTTGAAATCTAGTGGTGCTGCTCTTTGTGGCGCAGATGCAGCAGCCTTCTTTACTGCGAAATTGCTGTTTCATTTCTGGCCTTAATATATACAGCTGGTTATAGAAAACTAAAATAATATTTGTTAACTAAAAATATTGTTGACTATCACTAACAGCCAAGTTGTAGTCCGTCTTAGTTGGTGTGTTGGTTAATTGTTCAGCATTGTAAACTGGAATTTATGTTTAACATAGAGCAAAATGTTTTTGTGACAGCTATAATAGAATTTCACAATCAAGTACAAAAAAAGAAGCAGTCTCAAAAAGTCTCAATTATTGTATTTGCTGTAAAGTAGATTGCCAGTTCATTTTGGAAAAAAAAGTTAATAACATCTTTTTTATATGCTTACACAAGAAAACTTGAAAGAAATAGTTTTTTTATTTTTACATGGAGTGCAAAGTTTTATAAGTTAAAAAGGTTATTTCACATAGTAACATTTTGATTATACATAGATAGTAGTTGATTTTTAAGACTAATTTTGTAAGCATAATTCTTAACTAAATGGGAATGATTGTTAATGGGAGTTGGAAATGATTCCCAATAGTAGTTTGAGCTAATTTTTCATGGTTCTACAAGGCAATCCTTAATTAGACTTTGCTGTAAACAAAAAAGATATCATTCAAACCAAAAAACAATAATATTGCAGTAGAACACTTGCTAGACCTATTCTATAAATTCAGATTCCTTAGAATAGGGCAGCCCTGTGAAGTATGGTTGTAATTAGCTTGTATTAATATATATACACACACCTTTGCTAGACAATATTTGATTCCAAAGCCAGATATCGATTTGTCAAAAATTTTAGCTTTACTATACAATGCTTTACTTTGTCAATAATAAGCCAAGTTCTACCAAGCCTAGCATCATAAATTCTAAACCATTTTGTATACTGTAATAGTGATAGGATATAATAGAATGACATGCTTACTTTTTTGCATGGTCTATACCTACCTGACTATCAAATATACTTAGTAAATAGACAACCTCCAAATTTTAGATATAAATGAGCCTATGTCAACTAAAGATACTTAAAAAATTATGATTAGACAAAAAGTTCCAAGTCTGAATATAAAAGACAATAAAAATATAATAGATCTCTTTTGGCCCATTTCTATTAGCTCTATATGTAAATATGGTTAGAAAGGATCCCTTTTCTATAGTAGATTTTAATATATTTTATAACATACAAACCACACTGACAAAACTATATGCAAGCAGAGAGAAATGCAATTAGGGAAATAATAGGGAGTTGCTAGTCCTACATAGAAGACTAAATTGAAACTTTTCTATTAAGTATTGGTTTTATACCAGGCTTATACAAAGAAACTTCTTTTGTGATTCTTTTAGTAATTTTTGGTTTGCAAATCTTAAGTAACTACTTAGGGAAGCTATTGATAAGGTTTAATGCTTTTTCTTTAAGTCAACTAAGTATAGGTAGATTTTTCTTTATTCTACCAAATTTGGATTTGAAAATACTATTTCACTTGATTAGTTAAAATAAGATTCAATAAAAATATTACTTTCATAGATGCTGTTTATATTTATGCTATTTATTTTTATTGTGCACATTATGCAAACTTCCAGTTCCTAATTTCAGGATACAATGGGATTTGGGATGTAATTTCCTAAAGTCCTATTTTAGAATTACTTTATTATGAAAAATTAAAAAATCAGGATGCAAAATCATATCCTATAGCTATCAAATTTTAGGATGCAATTCTTAGAATCAGGATAGGCCTAGTATAGCATCTATAGCTATTGCATAAAAATAAAGACCAGCATTAATGGCACTAAAAATATACGGAGTAGGCCTACTTATAGACATGGCCACCATGCAGGCTCCCATCGATATGGCCACTGTGTCTCTAGTGTGGGAGCTTTCTATTTTAGGGACATGCCTGCCTGCCATGTCTATAAGCTCTAATATTATAGACACAGCAGCCGTGTCTTTAAGTATGATCCTAGTCAACATTAGAAACATGGCCACCATGCCTATAAGCTTTTACATTATAGACATGGCAATTGTGTCTATAAGTGTGGTCCTAGTCAAAATCAGAGACATGGCTGCTGTACCTATAAGCTTTCGCATTATAGACACAGCTGCCGTGTCTCTAAGTGTGGCAAAAATATATATCCATAGGCATAGAAAAATGTTCAAATCTAAATAAGATTAAGTCTAATGATAAAGATTAAGGCCAAAGGTATAGGAATTTTAGGCCTATTGCCTTTTATGCCAGTTAGTGAACTAGGTCTAGAATCTAGATAATGAATAAGTGACTAGCTAAGTCAATTCTATATAAGCGTAACATGGTCTAGGTACTATTTAGACTTAGAGAATTAGCTAGAATAGACCTGGACTATAGAACCTAGAAATACATAGACACAATTATATTTTTATAATCTTGTCCTATTAAAATTAGGCTTAGCCTTAGCTTAGTTGGACTTATACCTAGCTGGCAAAAAACTTAGGGCCTAGGCCCTATTTTAGTATAAGGCCTAGCCTAATGCCTAATTAGGTCTATAGGCCTGGCTAAAAATATATTAAAATCATGGTGCATAGGCCTAGGCCCCCCTACCATTTATTAGCTTAGCTATATCTAAGCTTAATAGCCTATGGCTATGCTATAAATAGCCATTTCGATTTCATAAGGTCAAATCAATTCTAGACTCAAAGAGTTATACCTATTTGAATAGGCCTAGTTTGTCTATATATTATAATATTAGTAGCCCTAAGTGCTATGCTAAATTGCATAAAGCATAGTGTACTAGCTATATAGCTAGCTACTAGGCAGGCCTAATAGCTAGTCTAGAAAAGATGGGACCTATCAGAAAAATAATTTGCTATGAAACACTTTTAGAGAATTTAAATGAAAGATGATAAGCAGGATAAGCGTGAGAAAATTCTGTCCCATGTTTATGGCGCGCTGCGCAGGCAGGCTTCAGCAACTTTATGAGCGGGGTTGGGTGGCCGGTGCCGGCACTGACATCCCTTTGTCTTCGATGGCGGATGGTTGGCTGGACTGGGTAAAGCCAAATTGCTGCAATAGCAGTAGCAATAAGGATAGAGATGGATGCAACAGTGGATGACTATAGTTAAATTTATCTACATGTACGCAGGCTAATGGCGAATCGCGAATGAGCCCCAAAAAACATGTTTTTAAGTGGGCTTTGTCGATAACTTTCAAAAGATTGCCAAGTAAACTATTATAGCCAGCTGAGTTATAACGAATGTATTGCAGCCTTTTATTAATGATACCTTCTGATTTAAATTTTCTGCAATAAAATTTCTGCTGGTGAAATGGCTTTCTTTAATAAAGTCTTCGAGACAGCCTGAAAACTTAATTTATGGGTTCTTTGACAGCAAACAGAATGTTTTCTTTAAATTAATGCACGCAATCAGCAGTGCTGCTATCACAACAAGGTAGTAGCTTCCGAGGCAGGATAACTTTTAAAAATGATTTATGGAAAACTGAATCAATTAACAGTTCGATTTTTTATTGGTGATAGCCTCCTGATTGCCACAAAACATGCGAATATATGCCTACAGATACTACAGTTTTATGTTGACTGTGTCTGTAAGCATCTACATGTAGTAACTGCACACGGAGCACCAGTACATCCACAAGTGCATTTAGCTAAATCGCTGGAACCCGATGTGCTAGCTTCCATAAACTTTAAAAGGAGACTCGTGTTAATTATTCGCGCAATTAAAGTACCATCAGGCACACAAGCACCAAATTTTAGAAGATTCAAAGACGCAAGACAGCAAGGATAGACAGGATTAAATATCACGATCGAACTATGGTTTGCATATAGGCTGACTGCAGGGGTCTCGCACAAGGAAATATTAGCCTTCATATAAGCTATAAACAAAGCAATTAAAGTTGTTACACAGCCAAAATTTCGATCGTGGTGGAACCATATTGATTTAGTTGAATCATCATTGCAGAAAGTATTTATGAGCTATGTAGATAGGGTTCAGCAGCAACTGGTAATATACATAAAGTTGCTTGATTATCGATCCAAGCCTTTATCGCGCAGTTTGGAGCTACTAAAAGAGCTTTCATTAACAGGACAATTAAAAGTACATGTACAGGTAAACTATAGCATTTTGCAGTCAAGTTTGAACTGCGGGCATTCAAATTAGACAAGAAGGGAAGAGCCAAATTTCAGAATCCGTCCCCAAGTCAAGCAGAACTTTATGTCTGTGGCACAAACTGAAACACACTGACGGGCACTCAATTTAGACAACGGGCATTCAAATTAGACAAGCAGCGGAAAGTCTATGTGTGCCAGAGAGAAAGACCATGGACAATCCGATTCGTCGCTATGCAAGAATTTCCAGAGAGAAGCGTGACCTCATTATTGGGGCATGCCAACGTGGTGACTCTGTGGCTGAAATTGTTCATTGATGTGCTGAGCACCCTGTTTTGTTTGTTCACACATGCTTACTTTGTTATAACTTGTTCTTATCTTCATAGTTCAGGGTTCACAGAATGGTTGTCTGACAACAGACGCAACACGATCTTGAATTGCCCAGCCAATGCGCCTGAGAACTTGTCTAATTTGAATGCCCCTTGTCTAAATTGAGTGCCCACCAGTGTGATTTTGTCTAGGCCATAGATAGCATTTGTGCCAGCAGTGAGATCTGGTCAAGCGTCTTATTTGAATGCCCGCAGTTCAAACTTGACTGCAAAATGCTATAACAGACATGTATACATACATGTCAGTTGGTAACTTTTATCTAAACCGTTTTCTAAAACGTGGTCAATACTAAAAAAGCTACTGCATCATCTCTATAATTGCAGCAAAAAATATTTGTCTCATATATTTAGATCATGTTCCATCGATTTAGCTATAATAATACCGCAGAAAAAGTATGTGCGATACTGTTATTTGAGCTTCAGTATAGCTACATAGAGGACTAGAGGCATTACAGGTATAGCAGCTGCATGGAAAAATTTAGTGGCATTGGATGCCCTCTCATGTCCTTGCTACATGCAATATTGCTATTCAATCCTGTGGAATTCGATCTATCGATCCATATGTAGAGCTTCATTTACGCAAAAACGACTCAATGCTCCGTATAATTAAAGGAGCTCGAAATGAAAAGAACTACTCTTGGCGTTAATTAAAACCTTTCTTTGTTGTTTGCCGAATACACTGTTTATCATAACTACTTACATGTACTTAAGCACATGTACTGTAAGCCTCAAGAAATTTATTTAGAGAAATCAGATGCATATACATATATGTACATGAATAACGCAGCGATAATCACTTCTAGATGAGCGTATTAAAAATTAAAATGCACTTATCCGAAGCATGTAAAGGTTCCACGGGTCCTTAGATATTTGTGATTCGAACTTCAGGGCAAGTTGCTGAAGGTTCTTGAACTGACAACTCTGAGTTAACAAGACTTGAAAATTATCATTCGACCTACACGAAATGTTCAGGTTTGATAGCTGCAGATTGGCCCAGAGCCCAGAGCAGCTACGGTCCTATTATGGGTACATGCCAGTACATTTGCAGTGCTAGCACAAGGAGCTGTTCCCATTAGTAATTTCGGGGTGCGAAACTAGGACCTATGCTATGAACTTCTGAAATCCCGATCCTATAAAAACTGAAACTAAAATTCAGACTAAATGTACATGCATGATGACACGTCAGATGATTTTGGTAATCATTCAGAACACAAAAGCTCTACGAGGTACCAAGGGCTTGTCCCCACGATTGAAAAGTGGGAGGATATCTTTCTAGACAGAATTCTCAGGGCTCATAATGTAACTCACCGGCAAACAAGCCATTTGGTTTGGCTCTGTGCTAAAAGTGCAGCTCTCTTACATGTATGTGTAGAGGGATTTTATCACAGGGGTATAGAGACGACCGTTTCAAATGGCAATGTTCAAAAGAGCGACTCGAATAATGCTGAGTATGCATGTATGAACGTTTCTGAATTAACTAAAACTGATTTTTATTTGGCCATGGCCTGAAAACAGGCTCTACAGTACAACTACGTACATTACTAAACACGGATTAGAAAGCATCAACGAGTCGAAAATGAAATCAATTAAACGGCTAAAGCAATTCAGTTGGCTATGGTTCGTGTCACTTGACGTCGAAGTTTACATCACAAGCTAGGGATTGCCATGCAGGTACGCTGTTTCTATCTGAGATCTTTGCAGCTGTTAAAACTGGATGAAATTGGACAAATTCATGAAGGCGATCAGCTGTCACGTGACTAATTGCGGTGAGTTAGAGACAGTAATCGGGGGTACGTGGTCGACTCGGCCGTCTGAAGTCGGGTTTCGGCAACCGGGTTATTCAGAGTTCGTGGTTATTGGAGAGAAAATTGGAAAAAAAATTTCTTTCGATCATTTTTCCTCTTAATGTGGATGAAAACTACATATATACTAGCTCGTATTTGTTTCTCTCTCGGAACTTCTGCTTAGAAAATCGATAAATCATTTGGTTTTAAGATGATCAATTGCAGTCTAGTTGACAGTCAGTTAGTTATATCTACTCCCTAATCATTTACTAGTACACATTTATTGATAGCTGATGTTGTCATCTCATTATTTACTACCTTATCTACTTATTTAGAAATTTAATTAAAAAGAAAAGCACAATTATTTGCACTTACATTTTGCATTGATTATTATGCCAAATGCACTCAACTGCATATAATGTAATGTAAAAGTCTATTGACATTCATTCGCTTTAGCATTGTTAGGGGCGCAATTTTTTCGTTCGCATCTCACTAGCTATTCTGAAATTTCATTTCTTTTTACTTATGGACAGTAGTTTAATGTCTACCCTTATTTTTGGTCATTTTATTATGGACCAGTAGAGGTCTGTAGGTAAACTCTGTTTCTAGGGTCGTAAACCACTTTTCCAGGCTGTCTGACCTTGTAAGACACGTAAATTCGACTATTATGTAGATACTTTTTCGCCAACTAAATAATAGTCAAAGTTACGTCGCTTGTTCGTAGACGGTCCTTCTCCTGAGCCTATCGTTCTCCTTTTGCTTTTTTTCTGTTAAATTTTGACAGCTTTTAAAATTCTTTTGACCCGTAAAAGCCTAGCTTTCCTCCAGGAAGCATCGAATTGCATCGAATATTCAATAATGATTTTTGCTCGTCATTTTGCTCGTGGCCCCATATAAATCATGTTTATATGGGGCCACTTGCCGTGTGATTTATGGAACATGGGGATCGGGTGGGGTTCTCTGCTAGGGCAGGGTCACGTGATCGGATCGCCCCGCCAATCAGAAAATTTATCAACAGTTATAACAAATTGGCGCTTCTTGCGCCTATTTAAGGCGCCGTCGAGCGCGCCCTAATGATATCTACAGGTCCAACTATTCCCCGTAAGCTTACGAACATCGATCAACAACATCGATCAGCTATCAGCAAAGCTAGTCAGAAGCAACAGCTCATCAGTTGTTTGAGTTTTGTCGAGAAAGTTAAGTACTAAAATTTGAGTGTGACATCTACTTCAGCAACTGATGAGTTCTGACCTTCTGAAGTTTAATGCTAATTGATTTTGGTGAGAGATCGCTTGATTTTGCCTTCTTGGTCTTGGGTACATCCTAAATCAGTTCCTTTTTGAGCAGCTTGTAATGGGCATTGGCGCATTTTCGCATCGTTTTTCTTGTGTTTAATTATGGCAGTGATAGTTAAATTATCATTGTATATTGCAAATAGAAGTTATGTCCTCCGATTATCCTAGGTAGTGAATTTTTTAGGAGTGAAAGTTAAGCGATCGTTTTTAGACTTCTTTGGATGATTATTTATTCGCTATGTCGGCTCACATGAGCAGCTACGTTGGTGGTCCAAAGACCGATCAGTCATTTCAGTTAGTCATTCAGCAAATTCATGCAATCAGAGTCCAGATTTAGCCTTTAGGCCTCAGCTTCGGGTGTACTTTAGTGAAGCCCCGGGCGATGCGGCAGCTAGTGTGGCTCTAAGTTGGAGCGCACTTTCGGACGAGTCTAATTAGGTCATTTCAGCCCTTTGTGACTGTTTGTTAACGCATCAAGGCAAAAAGCCGAATATTTCCTATTTATCTCACTAAGTTAATATAATAGTGCATCTTCCAATCCCTAGTCCTTATAGACCTTGCAAGAACCCTGCAAAAGTTCTCTCTGAGCCAGGCTCAGCCAGCCTTGGTCACGCGATCTAGTCCCTCCCTTTAAACACCCATGACTTTGAGATTGACAGCTAAAAGACACTAATTGCAGGCGGAAATAATCCTCAATTAGTCTGGAACTTGGGTTTCTAAAAGGCTGTCTGGTGATGCAGTCCACGCAAGTTACGGGCAGCGGAGTTGTCACCTCCTTCCTGAGGCAGTCAGCTCTCTGACTTTTCTTTATCTCCATGTCTGTCTATGTCGTCTCTTATCATAGGAGCTAGCCGCTCGCCACATCCTCTGTATATATAGCTACCTATAGAGATCGGGAGTGGAAGGCCAGAGCATTGGTTCATCAATAAACCGACGCTCTCAGGACATGTCGGCAAACCGGCAAGGCCGAATCCCCAAATATAGGTTGCTCTTATTCTTTTCAAAAAGTTCATTTTTCCCTTCGAAGCAGATTAGACTCTCAGATCTGTTTCTCACTTGTTTCTCACTTGGATTTTCTGCTTAATAACGAGCAAATCATATGGTTCTACAAAATACTCAGTGTAGTGTGGATTAAGTCTTGTGTGATTCGTTATATTCTAATTATTACACATTTATACGCTCGTACTTGTAATGTATATTGACGTATATACACTTGAACTTCTCTCTAATTTATATATGCAGGTTCCAGTAACATTAACAGAAGGCCAATTTCGCTCACTAAACTCAGCTCCACACTTTAAAACTAAATTTCGCGGTGTCAGGAAAAAAGAGGTAATTATAAATCTCATAGTTTTACTGACTAGTTTCTGACATTAAATTTCAAATATTTTAGATCTGGTCTATTCACAGGGCTAAAAGGATATAGACGAGTTTTTACATTGTGCACATCACAAATACGTGATTGCAATAAGATGGTGTTTGATTTATTATAGAATAGATGCAGAAACTATATTTTTTAATTTATCAATATACTGTCACTACCATCTTTTGATAAGTTTTAGTTTTTTAAGTGTAAGACAAATATATTTGTTAAAGTACTCTTTTCTTATTTGATCACAATTTTTTATATTAATTTTTTAATGTTTATTAAATTAATTTCAATTTAACATTATTTTTTATTTTATTTTTTATCATTTGTTTGATTATTTATTTATTATTTAATTATTTATTTGCAATCACGAATAATAAAATGCGACTTACAGCAATGAATTTACCCAGTAACTATTCTGCAGATAATTAAGAGTCACTATATTTGGCTTTAAACAACTGAAAGCGGATCTCAGAAAGTATATATGTTTTAAGGTTTACAATCACATACTCGAATACTCATTCACATCATTTTTACGAGTAAATCAATAAACAATGAATAACTTTTGTTGGCAGCAAAAATTTAGACAAATTTCACACAAAATTACTTACTAAAAAACTTTACTATTTTAGTTGCCTTAATTAGCAACCCACACTGTTTTACTGGTTTCTTAAGTATAAATTACTTACTTAATACACATCTTTGCCCAGTAACGATTAAGAGACGAAAGGCTATTATAAAATCTTATAGCAATACTTACAGCCATTGCTTTTAGATTGTCATAAGAAAACGCATAGTAATGATGAATCACTGCCTAAAGATCGTTAGACATGAAAGTTAAACACGAAAATTGCCTAAAATATTCAGACTAGCGCGAAAATTATTATTAACTATTTGTTTCTGATATAGTCTTCAATATATTACTTTAAAAAAATCTATATATCACTTGAACGCATTTTCTATTGTAGTTTTTAATTTTTTAATAAAAAATGCAAAAACGTTTGTTTTAATTCAATAGATATTTTTATTTTGACAAATTTTTAATTGTAGGCCACAAACAAATATCGAGCAATAATTCTAACTGAAAGACGATGTACAGTAGGTACATTACAGTGTTTTTAGTGACGATTTATGTTCTTTCACAAACTGCTTACATTAAAGTATTGAACTAGGGCGTATAAATATCAACGTTGTAAGCTCTTATTCACGTGGGCTTGGCGCCCATATTAGGCCTACCATACAGTCCAGTGTTTTTTGACTGTTTGATCACTGTCAGGCTAGGCCTAGCTATTTACATGAATGAATGAAATAAAGTGCAATCCATTAAGCCTATTTTTTAGCGTCTATCTGATCTAGAAACAAATGTCAGTGGGCCTAGCCTATTTATCTAATGGCTTTTAAAAAAGCCTTTGAATAGGCCTAGTCTATTTAGCAATTTTTTAAGTGATTTCAGTAAAATAATGAATATCTTAAAATTTGTGGCACCACACCTGGGCCTGTTTATTTTTTTGCTGGGCACAGGATTACAAATCGCATCATGTTCTTGATTATAGGATGCAATTTCAGGGTTTAGGGATACAAATTTTAAAAAGTCTTATTTAAGAGGTCTTTTTTTAAAGAATTAAAAAAATCTGGATGCAAAAGGCAGTGCTTATTCCCATGGTCCCGTGCCAATAAGCACAGTTTTATCCGCATGGCGCTGTGCCAATAATGCCCGGCCTATTCGCATGGCAATGTGTTTTAATGGGGCTACTGTAATACTGTTTGCCATGCCAATAGTGCCCAGCTTATTCGCACAGCAGTATGTTTTAATGGGGCTACCATAATACTGTCTGCCGTGCCAATAGTGCCCAGCTTATTCGCACGGCAGTGTGTTTTAATTTAATGCATATATATATCATTACTAAAAGGTATTTATAGATCTGCCAATCTTAGTTACAATAAGAGATTGAGGGATCACATGTCAAAATGCTTGATGGCTAATAAAAAAGTACTTTTTTCGCATTTAAATCAAATTACAACAGTGCTGTTTGATTCTTTGTCTTCATAATTATTTGTCTTGCATGATTTTATGCATTACACGGAAGACAATATCTGTAAAGAGAATGGCTACCTGAATTTTTCAGAGCTGCCAATCATTGCACACAATATAGGAACGATGTGTTTATGCTATGTCAGACAGCCAAGTAAAGTTACATGTGATTATAATTGCCACCGACTGCCAGATTTTTGCATATAATCCTTTGCTGAAAGTAACTATTGAGCTACAGAAAAAACTGTTATGTACACAATTCTTTAGAAGTATTTGACACCTACTAAGAATGCAAGTAGATTACGCATCACATAGCATTACCAAATCTATATGTAAAAGTACAAACATATGTTATAAAAGGCAATCTAGATGCAGCATAACAATTCATAAACCTCATAAGCTTATATCTAGAGTGCATGTATGAGGTGAAAGTACCACTATCAGCTATTTTGTTTTGGTGTTTATTAGATAAATAACTGTTAGCTATAGGGTAGCCCCATTCAAACACACTGCCGTGCAAATAAGCTGGGCACTATTGGCACGGCAGACAGTATTATGGTAGCCCCATTAAAACACACTGCCGTGCGAATAAGCTGGGCACTATTGGCACGGCAGACAGTGTTACGGTAGCCCCATTAAAACACATTGCCATGCAAATAAGCTAGGCATTATTGGCATGGCGCCATGCAAATAAAACTATGCTTATTGGCATGGGACCATGGGAATAAGCATTGCCAATGCAAAGTCGCATCCTATATCAAAATTTAAATTTCAAAGTCAAGATACTATAGTATCCCTATAGCACAAAAAGTAAACCTAGCACCACACAAATATGGCCATGGGCAGCAGGACAAATTTTGTACCCTGCTCAATTATCATTTGTGACATGTGTGCAACTCAGAAAATTCAGTCAGCCAGTGCAAACTTAGTTGCTTAAAACTTCCCTGACAAAGTTTTTTGAAAAAGCAAAAAGGTCCCACAAACCATTTCTTGCTCATAACCTACTCTTTGCTTTGTTTTTGTCTTCTAAAGAAATTTTTACACTTATACTGCTGCTCTTATAGCTTACCTTCCCAATTTTGAACAATTTTGCAATTTACACTACCAATTTTGTGACTTAGGGCCTATGTTACCAATTTTGCAACTTGTATTACAAAATTTGTGACTTACCTTGGTCAGCTAGTCAGCTAGATTGGCCAACTATTGCACACGTATTTCAATTATTCCCAGGACCCATTATATATGTACTGTTGTAATAAGCTCCCTTCCCTTTAAGCCCCTTTGGAGTTTTGCCTATAGACATTAGCTTATGCCATGCATAGCCATGTCAACTTATAATTTGTATAATTGAACTCCCTAGCTTTCTTAGGATAAGTTTATTTTTGCTAAATATAGCTATAGTTAAATGATTTGATTACAATTTATGAATTTACCAATTAAATTAAATAAATGATCCACCTATTGCTATTCTAAGTTGCAAATTTTCCCTTTTTATAAGTTATAGTCCTTAAATAACTAGTATGTTATACTGGCTAAGTTACTTTACTATAAAGATGGTTCGAAATGAAATTTTTGATCCAATTTGATTCGATTTGAATATTTAGAAGAACCAATCCAAATACCAAATAATACTGAATACAAATGTTTCAACAAATAATGTACCTAACTTACTACTCATTTGTGACTTTTCAGTAGTGAGTATCAAACAAAAAGTTGAACAGTGAAAACATCATGAGGACAAAATATCACAAGAACAAAAATATCACAAAGGCAACAAATTCACAAAGACAACACTAAAACACAACATGAAGCTTAAAAGTTCAAGTTCAAGTTCAAATTGGCTTATTTAAGGCCCCAGGTTTCGCTCTATAAATAGTAACTGGTTGGCACTCTCACAACTGAGAACTCACAATGTGCTTCACTCACAATGTGCTTGACTCACACAAAACACAAAATAGGAAACACACAACCATAAGCCCACAATCCCAACACTCATGTCTGTTAACTTAGGAGTCTTGACTCATCAAGCTCAAGCTGCTCAGTAGGCAAAATTACCCAGTCAGCAAATTTTTGACCCATATCAAAGTATTCAGTATTTAGATTAGAAAAATTCTGATTCTGATTTGATCTAAATATTGGTTGATTCGATTCAAATACACATATTCCGAATATTCAAACCATCTCTACTTTACTAGCTATATTTGGAAGTATATACCAGAAAAATGTATAAAATAGGTTTTTTATGCTATAGGGATACTATAGCATCTTGACTTTGAGAATCACATCCTAAAATTTGTTATAGGATGCAATTTTGAATGCTTATTTTTAAATTTTTTCATATTAAAAAACCTCTTGAATAAGACTTTTGAAAAAATTGCATTCCAAACCCTGAAATCACATTCTAAAATTGTGAACATGATGCAATTTTGTATCCTGCACCTAGCAAAAAATAAACCCAGTATATAAATAGATCCCATGGGCCATGTATATCAAGTTAAGGTGTTAATATAATATTCCTATAGTATGCCAAAATTTTAAACTTTAGAAATTTAGAAATTATATAAAGTGAAGATAATATAGTTGTTGATATAAATGAATATTATAAAGGAAATTGAGGATAAAGTTAAATACTATATAAGTACTTTATAAAATACAACATGTAACATATTACATGGTATATATATATATTTATACTGTTCTGAAGCAGTTAGTTTAACTTGGCCTTTGCTAAAACCAATCACAGAAAAAATAACTAACCCCTGCACCAAGTGCATATTATACATATAATGTGGTACAATTCTTATAGTCTTACCTTTGTTGGTCTGGGCATTCTTGGGTCACAGTTTTAGAACTTGAGAGTATTCTTGATATTTAAGAAAATTAAATAAAACAATTTATAAGGATAAACAAAGAAAAAATATAAAACTTCAATTTTGATAATGTGCAAACATTTATTTGAAAAATAATATTGTAGGTTTTTCTTCTTTCTCACCAAAGTTGTTCCATGGCTTTCTTCTAACCTGTAACCTTAAACTATTTATAAGAATCCCTTAATCAGTCTGGTAATGTTTATTAGGCCAAGTTGTAAACCCAGTCAGAAATGTATAGGGTGTTCCCTAGATTTGAGAATTGCAGCCTATACTTTCCCTAATGCCTAATATTCCCTAGCCCTAAATCCCAATTCTCTAAATCTCACACTGTGGCAGTTATCTTGCTTTCTCAGCAGTATAATCTCACCTTCAGGTGGTTTCTCTACTTTTTAGCAGGTTGTTTACTAAACAAAATAGTTTAGATAGTTAGCTATTGTGCAAAGAAATTGTGATTAAATTAGTTTACTTGAATGCTGTGACGATGCATTTACAAATGTTAGACCCTTAAGGCAAATAAATGCAAGTCAATTTAAACAGGTTTTTTGTAGTTCTTTCCCTCTATAGCCATTTTTTCCAATTATGCCTGTATAATTTTTGTTAAATCACCCCGTATAAAGTCCCTGTGTTCCTACTTAGTTTCCAGTGGATGTCTACAGTTTTCTAGCTTTTTTGGATGCATTTATAAGTGAAATATTAAAATAGAATTGAAAGTAGCTTATGATACTCTTATCTTTCACAGTTTATCTAGACTATTTTGAGATCTGTATTAAAAATATTTATGTATCCTTTGAGCCCCTAAATATATTTCTATAAAACGGTGTCGCTTTTACTGTATCAGATGCCTGTATTTTACATTTTAAATTGATTCCATCTACAGCTAAATAGCAATCAAACATGGCCGGTGGCAAAGCGGGCAAAGACAGCGGCAAGGCCAAGCAGAAGGCCATCTCCAGGTCGGCCCGCGCCGGCCTCCAATTCCCCGTTGGCCGAATTCATCGCCACCTGAAGACTCGAACCACCAGCCACGGTCGGGTTGGCGCCACCGCCGCCGTCTACAGCGCCGCCATCTTGGAGTACCTGACCGCCGAGGTGCTTGAGCTAGCTGGCAATGCTAGCAAAGATCTGCGCGTTAAACGCATCACGCCGCGCCATCTGCAGCTAGCTATCCGAGGCGACGAGGAACTGGACACGCTGATCAAGGCCACCATTGCTGGCGGTGGTGTCATTCCGCATATTCACAAGAGTCTGGTTAACAAGAAGGGTGCCGTAGGCGGCGGACCCAACGCCGGGGTGGCTGCCAAATAAACTGGTGCTCGAGTTGCTGATCGGCAACAATTAATAACTAATCTATTTTTTTTAACTATTTCTCGTAACCTTGTACCTTATAGTGTAAGTGGCAATGCGTTTTTTTACTGAATTTCAAGTGTGTAGGCATTTTTTTCTCCGAATAATTTATTCGTCTCCCGTTTATTTATTATTGACCGCATGCAGTTATTTTTTTACACGCGCAACTATTTATGCTAAATAATCCAGCGTTAAGTATGCACTTTTTTGCTATTTTTTCATTAACAATATGGTTTATTTTTGTACCCAAATTTTTTATGCAGTGCAACAAATCAATTTAATAAAAGTAATAAGTTAGTCAATGCGTCTGGTAGCTTCTTAGCGCGAACCGTGACAAATTTGGTTAAATGATTAAAAATTTCTTGTCTTATTTTATTCTCTTACATTAATTTATAAACGAATTAAAATCACAGTCTGGGATCGATGTTGATCAGTTTTAGATACATGGACAGATTTGTCCCTGATAAAAAGCACTTTGTCAGAAAAAATAACAGAGACGTGGATTTTTTAAACAGCATAGGCTTCTATAGTCGGTCTTTTTATTTTTATATTTTTACAGGGACAACTAAGTTTATTTAGTATTTAGTTGTCCCTAGTATTTTTAGTAGTAAACCAAAATGGTGGGTAAATTTTATAATATATAATTAGGTTTTTGATTAAAAATGTTAGAAAAAACTCCACGAACAAAAAACATGCATTAAGAATTATTAATAGCCTCATGAGGCTACTAATGACTCCTGACTCCGTGACTCTGTTATCATTTTTGGTTAAATTTACGTTCTCATTACCTAGAGTAGTATTCAACAGATGTTTTACTTTAACAGTAGCTACTAACAGTATTTAGATTTCTTCAGGCTTCTTTGATTTGTCGTCTCTTGGAGTAAGGACACTGGCTACCCTTATCTTTGTTAACGCGTCTTAAATTTGTTCAAATTGTCATAAAATTCAATTTTAAACAAAAAGAAACGTTACGAACGTACAAAAATGCTTAAATCGTAAATAAGAGGCGATCACAGATTACAATCATAAAATAGTATTTTACATTACAAGAAAGTTACGTCGATTAATTTCGTTTTTAATAATAGTTAATTTTTAAGAAGGCACAATTAGTGAAATTTTGTTTGTAAAAAATATGCTGCAATCATTCTTTAAGAAAGAGTAAATTTTACTTACAAAGAAGTGACTCACTTGAATTATTGCGTGTACGATTTCCGTAAGCAAATAGAAGCAGAAGTGGAATTACGCTCGTACATGCCAAACTGCATTAGATTGTAAAAATCAGAAACTGCCTTAAAAATCAGCGTTATAAGATAAACTTTAGCTTTGGGTAGCAATGGAAATGTTAAAAGCAACATTGTGTGATTTTGATTATGTTAATAAAAGCATAATAAACGGTTTTTCTGCCGACGAAGTTTGCCGAATATGGTTATTTGCCAATTAAACGACGTATTGCTTACGAATGCAACGCTACAAGGTCGACTTCACAACGTTATTGGATAGGGTAATTCGGAGTAAGATCTCAGTCAATTCAAATAGTTGGCCACGAAAGTATGGGTTGGCTACATTTTACGAGTATACTGTGATGTTAATTGAACTTCTATATTGAAATTCTATTGGTTACTATCATCTATTACCGGGCGCATATGATGACATAAATACTTATAATACGATAGAATTATGGTCAGTTCAATTGTAATTACAGTTGGTGTAAAAATATGCTTAATTTTTTGAAACGAGAAACTGCAATACACATGTGCCATTGTTTTTCATAGCCTCCTTACCTAGAATTATGAATTAAAATTGCGAATATGATACGATATGAATACGCAAAAGCCATGCAGCCACACGAGCGGTTCTCTGCCTACGCTTGACCTCATCTTAATCCCATTAATTTAATATTCCAATAAAAGATCGTTCCCCGAACACGTACCTTTACAGCCCTGTTCATTAGCGACGAAAGCCGTCTGAGCACTCGATAAATTCACTCAAAATCTGTTCATTTCTGTTTGGTGATGCCCAGCACCATCAGGCTCTCCTTGATCGACGGCACAGTCTGACGAGTCAATCCTGACAGCAGCACACCGCCCTGATCTTCCGGCTTTTTGTCCAGCTGTTTCAACAGTGCCAGGCATTGCTCAATCAGCGGCCGGTCATTTGGCCGCGGTTCAGTCATGGTCTGCACCAAATAGTTCCAAGCCCCGTCGCCGCATCTGGACTCGCGTAGTTCGGCCTCGTTCTCGCGAATCCGCCTGCCGAAGAAGCACTCCCAGGCGATGACGCCCAGAGCGTAGATGTCGGACTTGTTGGAGTAAGCCGGGCGTGCCTGCACCACCTCGGGCGCCATATGTAGCCGTTCGTGTCGCCGAACGTACTGCCGGAAATTTCGTTCTCGTGCTTAGCTAGGCCAAAGTCGCACAGTTTGGCTACGAAGCGCAGTGGTTCGGTGGCCTTCTGCACCTCGATCAGGACATTCTCCGGCTTGAGATCGCGGTGTAGAATCTGCCTGTTGTGCAGCTGCAAGACGCCTGAGAAAATCTGATGGCAAGATTCTCGACAGACCGCGAAAGCCGCGCCCCAACTAGGACTGCAGATCTCGTTCTGTGCCGGTATGGCTTTGTGGCCGAAATGCTTGAGAAACTGCCACAGGTCGAAGTCGTACTTGTAAGTGAGGAAGCCCACCGTCTGCAGATGAGGAAAGTACACCGTGCCCAGCCATGGTATAATATTGTTCTGCTTTTCAGACGATACAGTCTTGAGAATTTCAATCTCCAGCAGCAGCCGGTGTGACTGGGTGCCGGTACCAGGTGCCAGCTTCAGTACCAACGGCTTCTCAGCGCCTTGAGGCGAAACCAGATAAATTGGCTTCCCATTCACCAGCTCCTCTCCCAACTGCTCCCTTTTGGTGACGTTGATGTCCACTCCGAAGCTGACGCAATCCTCTTTACTGAGCACATCGCACTGCAGCTTCTCCAGCTGAAGCATCATGAGCTGGCCCTGAATGTGTTGCAGCTGCTGCTCCAGCTCCACCAGGCACTGAGTGAGGCTCTCCTCATTGAGCCGAGCATTTTTTGACAATTCGTAGTTAGCCGGCAGAATGCAGAAGCACTCGATGAAATCACGCAGCTGCTTGGCTTCGTCATCAAGCCGCTTCTTCACCCTGTCAAAGAATTGCCTCCGAATCAGCTGGCTATCTAGCCGGTCTAGAAAGTCTTGCGCCAGACCTCGCAGCTCGATTTTAAACTTCTCGTCGCTTTGCTCACGATTCTGGGCTCCTATCACGGGCACAATGATCGCCATGGTGATGGCTGCCAAGGGCAACCACAGCGGGGCTGCAATTCCCGCTGCGAAAGTCTCAAGGCGTCCGGTACGCAGCCGCCTTCGCACCATGTCGTCCATCACGCTGGTAATGGTGGGCCGGCGGACCAGCTCTTTGCTTGAATTAGTCGAATTGCCGGTGCTCTCGGACGAATCGTTCAGCATGTCGCTGGAGATGAGAATAATCTCGGGAATTTCGGCGGCCTGAGTGCACAAGTCCTTGAATCGGTTGATCTTTTCCCGGTTCACCTCTTCGTCGGCTTTGTTTAGCACGTCCATCCTGTTGTTCCAGTCGCGGACCTCCTCAGACACGACTTCGAGAAAAGCGATCTCAATTTTGTGCTCGGAGCTTCCCTTTAGCTCGGCAGATCGGGCAATGATTTTTTCAATAATTCTGCTGCGAATGCGACCAATTCTCAGGTGCTGGGCCACGTTCTCGGATGTGTCCGTTAGCAATTTTTCACTAAGACGTTGAAATTCCTTGCTTAGTCGGGACGCCTTGCTTTGTAAATTAGCAAAGTCTTTCATATACTCTCTGGAATTCCGCCTCTGCTTTTTGGCGACATTCCTTGACAGGTTGATGTTCCGCTTGATCTGATGCACCACCTGGAATGGAACTTTGAGCTCCTTGGTGACAGTCTTGGCCAAGCGAGTAGTTCGCTTTCGCAGTTCGTCCTCGAGAGCGGCCTCAAATTCTGGCTGAACACTGCTAAGCCCGTCCCATTTCCACTGGGTGAAGTAGCAAAGTTTGTGGTTCGACTTTGCCTCGGGAATCTCTACGATCTCCGTGACCTCGGCCCGCTTGCCTCGGAGATGCTGGCACACGAGCAGCAGCCGGCTCTGACTAGCCATGTTGCGGACGTAGCTGAGCTCCGCCTCGGACAGTCTCCGCTCCATCTCTGGGGCAAAAAAGTGCAGCAACATCAGGCAGTTGCTGCTCGGCGGTACCTGTGAAATCGAAGCATTGAGGATGGTAGATTGAACTGGGTAAAACACCATTATTGCCCTCGTCTCTAGAGGCAAAATAATCATTTTTAACGAAATTGCAATGATCAGTTTAAATACAGAAAGTACAGAAAAGATATTTGTAATTCCGTACTTGACGCATTAAATTGACATGCAGCCTAGAATAAAACGTTGGGAAACAGTTTTAGAACGGTCAAGAATACATGTATTTTTCATCTTCGTAGTACGATAAGAACTACATTCGCAAAGGCTTAATTGCAATATCATTAAATCACATTACTCAACCTGTTCAGCCGTTATCTGTTGGTTCGGATCCAGCAACTCCTTGATGGTGGTGTCGACCCTTGACGCGGCAGCGATGCGAAGTCGGCTGAGCCGCGGGCATGGAATGCCGATCTCCACGAGCAAGCCATCGAAATTCGAGTTCTTGTCCAGTTCTAAGTTAAGCAGTTCAATGGCCAACTTCTTGTTCATTTCCGGTAGGGTTTCGAACTGATACTCGTTGTGCAAAGTCAATGCGCCTTTGCTGTAGATGTGTACTTTAGCAGTGACATTGTCAGTCGAGTGTCCTGTCACGGTGAACAGAGTCCTACTGCGAAAGAACACCTCGTCCTCCAGTATTGTCTGCCCGAAGATGAAACCGTTGAGGGCTAGCAGAGCCCGCCTACCAGTTACGGCAATCACATTCAAGTCTTGGCTGATCTTTCTATCCAGGTTAGACAGAGTAGCCAGAAAGTTGTGCACCTGGCTCTGTTGACAAGGAAAAATGCCTTCCGTATTGCCGGCTTCAAGTCTGTCGCGCAATTGTCGACAAAATCCGCTCAGCTGACTATCCAAATAGTGATATTTGGCGATTATTTTGGCTAAATTTGGATGAAGGGTCACCTGCGCAGTTGAGTTAACCGCCATGCCCTGCTGCATTCTCTACTGCCGGATCAGAGCAGGACTTAGCTACTTTCTGTGGGCTAAACTAAGGAACTGAAAGGTCTTTTAGCAGACGGCGCTGTGTGACTTGGCCTGCATTAGCTGAGGGCGCTGCCACCAATTTATACACAGAATAAGGAGCCTCCGTGTGTGCTTGTTGATGCACAGAATCGAGAGAGGATAGATAGACTGCTGCTTCAAATGTACATCGACAGTTTCAAGATGTATAGCTGTAGCACTGGATGGAGACGAAACAAATTTTGCATAGCACAGAAATAAGGTACTACTTATAAAAGCAAAAGTTGCCATTCCGAATGCCTTCCTGAAGTATTCCGTGAACTATTTTATAATTTGATCGTATATCTATACTGCTCGCTTTGTTTATTAAAACTGTCAGGTTGTGTGTCAGGCCATTTTGTGTTTTTGGCCTTAAGCATAACTTTTTAACCCATATTAGGGCTGCGCGGCCGTATATGCAGCACCCTTGTTTAGTTAGAAAAGTTTCTTTCATGCCAAACAAGTTGTGATACGTGTTTAACTAGACTTTTAAGCTCGCTTCTCTAACTTATCAAAGCTAAATGTATGTGTAAAGTAAGTGAAAACCAAGTAGTTTGTGGTCGAATCGAGGTGACTGATGGCTCCTGTAAACGACTTGTTAAACAAGAGCTGATGCAAATGCCCAAAATTGCACGTCTTTTTGGCTTTGGTTTCAAAACCGCAGATAAGATTATAGTGTAAATTTATTCAATATGGGTGCATTTCCCACTTCAGTAGCTTGCGCCAGTTACATGCTCGAGTTTTATCGAATGTCTAACTTGCCCTTGGGGTGCTTCGATTGCTACCTTCTACCCAGTTGCCACGGGGGTGAGAAAATGAAAACCATGCAAATGTTATACACCAAGGCCCCACATTTCGCGTTTTTATGCCTGTAAAGCTGTTAAAACGTTTGAACAGACCTTGTATGCAGCAGGAGCGCAAGAATTTTCGAGAAAGAAACTCTCTAACAAGTAAGTTCATTTTCAATGTTTCTAGGAATTTAATCGTAAGCATTTTCTAAGAAATGGAATTAAAAATCCAGACATTAACATTCAGAATAAAAATGAAAGTTCTAACATTTTACAAAGAATTAAAGACACGAAAATTTCTATGAAACCAAAGATTATCTACTATCACTGGTCCACCTTTAACTCATCCCCAAAACATTCACAGATTGAAGCACGATGGCCATGCAGCAGCAGTTCACCTGCAGCAGCGTCGCTGTGACAGACATGCACACAGCTGGCGAACCGCTTCGAGTCATTGAAAAAGTCAATCCAGATCCTCAACTAGGCCTGTCAAGCTCAGATCCCCACCGGCGCTCGATTTTGTCGCTCCGACGCGATCTACGCGACCGATGCGACTGGCTGAGACGTTTTGTAGTGCTTGAACCGCGAGGTCACGCGGACATGTACGCTGCCTACCTGATCCGGCCTGCCTGCCATCCCCAAGCCGATCTGTCGGTGCTGTTCCTTCACAACGATGGCTACAGTACAATGTGCGGTCACGCGGTCATCGCGTTGGCTAAGTACGCTGTACTTAAAAACCTGGTAGCGGCAACTCCGCCGCGTACAGCCGTTAATATTGAGTGCCCTTGCGGACTCGTGCGGGCTACCTATCACCATGGCAACGGTGGTTAGTGACAAACAAACAAAAAACAAACAAACAAACAAAAAACAAACAAACAAACTAACTAACTTACTAACTAACTAACTAACTAACTAACTAACTAACTAACTAACTAACTAACTAACTAACTAACTAAATAACTAACTAACTAACTAACTAACTAACTAACTAACTAACTAACTAACTAACTAACTAACTAACTAACTAACTAACTAACTAACTAACTAACTAACTAACTAACTAACTAACTAACTAACTAACTAACTAACTACTCGTAACTAACTAACTAACTAACTAACTAACTAACTAACTAACTAACTAACTAACTAACTAACTAACTAACTAACTAACTAACTAACTAACTAACTAACTAACTACTCGTAACTAACTAACTAACTAACTAACTAACTAACTAACTAACTAACTAACTAACTAACTAACTAACTAACTAACTAACTAACTAACTAACTAACTAACTAACTAACTAACTAACTAACTAACTAACTAACTAACTAACTAACTAACTAACTAACTAACTAACTAACTAACTAACTAACTAACTAACTAACTAACTAACTACTCGTAACTAACTAACTACTCGTAACTAACTAACTAACTAACTAACTAACTAACTAACTAACTAACTAACTAACTAACTAACTAACTAACTAACTAACTAACTAACTAACTAACTAACTAACTAACTAACTAACTAACTAACTAACTAACTAACTAACTAACTAACTACTCGTAACTAACTAACTAACTAACTAACTAACTAACTAACTAACTAACTAACTAACTAACTAACTAACTAACTAACTAACTAACTAACTAACTAACTAACTAACTACTCGTAACTAACTAACTAACTAACTAACTAACTAACTAACTAACTAACTAACTAACTAACTAACTAACTAACTAACTAACTACTCGTAACTAACTAACTAACTAACTAACTAACTAACTAACTAACTAACTAACTAACTAACTAACTAACTAACTAACTAACTAACTAACTAACTTACTTACTTACTTACTTACTTACTTACTTACTTACTTACTTACTTACTTACTTACTTACTTACTTACTTACTTACTTACTTACTTACTTACTTACTTACTTACTTACTTACTTACTTACTTACTTACTTACTTACTTACTTACTTACTTACTTACTTACTTACTTACTTACTTACTTACTTACTTACTTACTTACTTACTTACTTACTTACTTACTTACTTACTTACTTACTTACTTACTTACTTACTTACTTACTTACTTACTTACTTACTTACTTACTTACTTACTTACTTACTTACTTACTTACTTACTTACTTACTTACTTACTTACTTACTTACTTACTTACTTACTTACTTACTTACTTACTTACTTACTTACTTACTTACTTACTTACTTACTTACTTACTTACTTACTTACTTACTTACTTACTTACTTACTTACTTACTTACTTACTTACTTACTTACTTACTTACTTACTTACTTACTTACTTACTTACTTACTTACTTACTTACTTACTTACTTACTTACTTACTTACTTACTTACTTACTTACTTACTTACTTACTTACTTACTTACTTACTTACTTACTTACTTACTTACTTACTTACTTACTTACTTACTTACTTACTTACTTACTTACTTACTTACTTACTTACTTACTTACTTACTTACTTACTTACTTACTTACTTACTTTACAGATACACAAGATAGCGCCAGTTTCATCAGCGTTCAGGCCTTTCTACAAGGAACCTATCGAAACTTCAGCGTTCAACTGGAAGACCAATCGACAGGCAAGGCGACGAATTGGTCGATAAACTTCGACATAGCGTACGGCGGAGCATTCTACATCATTCTTCCAGCCGCAGAAATCAATTTGAACGCCGAGACTGACCCAATCGACCTGCTGGTCCAAAGTTGTCAACAGTTAAAACGAGCAGTTGCCGCCAAAGTCAGCCTCAGCCATCCGGACTCAACCGACTTGGCCTTTATCTACGGCGTCATCCTCACTGACGGTCGAGACGACCAGACGGAGAGCAGAAATCTGTGCGTCTTTGCCGACGGCGAGGTCGACCGCAGCCCGACTGGCTCCGGGGTGACGGCGCGACTCGCCGCGCAGGCCGCCAAGGGTCAGGCAAAGTTGGACGGCATTTGGAAATTTTTTCGAAATAGCAAGACCGGCTCCGAGATGCGGGGCCGGCTGGCTGAGGTGGAGGCCGCTGGCTGCGATGCTGGAAACCCCTCGTCGACATTCGTCCGCGTGGAGGTGTCCGGTCGGGCCTTCTTTACTGGATCAGGGACGCTGACGGCTGAGCCTGGGGATCCCACGCTGCCGGGGTTCCGGGTGCTGTGACGCGGATGATTTGAAACCTGTCTGTCCGATCTGATTGATGCTCAACCGTTTGGTCTGAAACTTACCTATTAGCTCCGAAACGTACCTGTCAGATTCGAAACGTAACTGTTAGATTCGAAACGCACCTGTTAGATCCGAAATGTACCTGTTAGATCCGAAACTTACCTGTCAGATCCGAAACATACCTGTTAGATTCGAAACATACCTGTTAGATTCGAAACGTACCTGTTAGATCCGAAATGTACCTGTTAGATCCGAAACTTACCTGTTAGATCCGAAATGCACCTGTTAGATCCGAAACGTACCTGTTAGACCGCACTTTATTTATTTGCTGCACCGCAAAAGAAAACATTATCCACTAGGAAATTAGTATCTAAAGTAAATATATATTGAAGAAAGGAAAAGCGGTTTAGTGCCACGCACACTTTTGACTGCTGCTCCAACGGTCACCCTGTGAATTAAATTTGTGATTGGTAAAGTTCACACCTCTCGTGCCACTGTTTGTGGTGACAATTAAAGCAACAATCAAAAGGATGCGAAAATGGCAGGGACTGCGACTTTTGAGTTACAATAAGAGAGAAACCATGCAGTCTTGAAAATCAAATTTTTAATCTTCAGCTTATTTTGTAGCCTTCACTAGTTCCGGGATCCTTCTAGAAGTAGAAAAAATCGAAATAAAAGAAGACAAGCCGACTCTTTCCGCAGTTTTATTACCGAGTGTGTTCTTGTTTATTGTCTGCTTCGCGGTCTTGTTTCTGGCCTTTCCGTTTTGTGTTTTTTTGGCTTCTATACTGCTTCTGTCAACTGTGAGAAGCGTTTAGAGAGCGAGCGGAAGCTGCTGTGTCTTCTCGTTTAAGATGTCTCACACTATTCTTGAGTGCAAAAGCAAAAACAGCTGTGGTACCATGTAATCCTTTATAATTGATCTTAGTCTCTTCGCCGATTTATATTTATAAGATAATAAAAGCTTCTTGGCTTAAAAAGCTTTATTCTCTACTGAAAGTAGACAAAATTCCGCGAATTTTTTTACTGTCGAAATTTACTTAAAATTAACTTGAAACTTCTAGATTATTCGTACTCAAGTATGCACCGATTTACGCACATTTTCAACTGAGAGTGTTTATGTAAAATTGAACGATTCTACCCCAGAGGCTTAAATAGTCTTCTTTAGGTCTCATTTACGCCGCTGTAAAACCCAATCTGAATGTAGATTTGATAAGTTTGTTTATTTGTACAGAGTTGTCAATCAATTTTTTTAACGATTTTTTGCTCAAAGAATGATCAGTGCGCACAAGTTTTACTATAAATAACCCCAATCATGATTCGATGCAAAGAAAACGATTTATTGATTGTCTATGGTGATCTTTTGAAGCCAAATTTGTTCGTTCAAAGTCCCTCAACCCAGAGCAGACGTACAGTTGCACTTTGTTCCTTAAAACTTTCAATAAAAGTGGCCTATTCAGAATCAAGGCTTGTATTATTAAAGCGAGTTAACTAACCGAACTCACCAAACCACCAGCACCTTCCCGTCAATCATGTCCGAAGACTTTACCAACACTCCCGCCAGCACTGCCGAGCGGCTGATGCGGATGCAGCTGTCTCCATCGGCGCCCACAGCCGCCAATGTTGGCGAATCGATGGCGCCCGAGCCGGAGGATCTGGACGAACTTATCGCTCAGATTGCTAGCGAGGATCCGCCTACTCGATTCTTCGGCATTCAAAGCCTTCGACGTCGAGCTACGGACGATCGCGACTGTTCCTACGCTCGACTGTTTCGCACCAAAGCGTTCGACGTGATTGTTGAAGGCCTGGGCAATAGCCAGCTGCCTGAAATGCAGTTCGAGTGCGCCTGGCTGCTCACCAATCTCCTGTCGGGTCGGCTGGAGAGGGCCGACCTGCTCGCTCGTGAAGGCGTCTGCAAGCCGCTGGTGAAGCTACTGGCCGCAGGCGCCTCGGCTGACCGGACCCGCGAGCAGGCCTGCTGGGCTCTGGCCAACATCGTCGGCGAGTGCGCCGAATGGCGCGACCGCGTCCTCGGCTGCGGCCTCCTGACAGCCCTCACCAGCTTGTTGGAGTCGCGGCCGTCGTCCGGCGTCCTTGAGGCCGTCTCCCTGCTGCTGGTGAATCTGTTTCGCGATCGCGAACCTCGAGTCAGCTTTGAGGTGGCTAAGACTCTGGTGCCTCATCTGCTGAAGCTGATGGACCATCCGCATAAGTGAGAGTCAAATTGGTTTTAAAAAAACCTCAAAAATGCGTATTGTACTCTAACGTGTATGGTATTGTACTATGTTTCAAAACTTGTACTGCTGCCTGTGTGTTTGATATTATCTCAGGTCGCTAGTGCCCCACCTCCTGTGGGCCATGTCCTACATGATCGAGGACAGCGAGCCCCGAGCCAGCCTGCTGCTCCGCGAGGATCTCCTCGAGCATCTGCGACGATGCTTAGCTAGCGGAGACGTGAACCAGATCATACCGGCTCTGCGCGTGTTCGGGAACTTCGCCTCGTCAATGACGCTCCTACCCAACTGCGTACTGGCCGACAACCTCCTATCGCGGATGCGGCCTCTGCTCGATCATTCCGACGCCAAAGTCCGCCTGCAGGTGCTGTTCTTTGCTAGCATCGCCTCGGACGGGCCGGACTCCTATCTGGAGCAGATCGCCGAGGCCGGTTTCCTGCCGCGGATTGGTCAGATTCTGCTCGAGGCGGACGAACGAGAGAGACGCGAAGCGTTCTGGATTGTGCCGAATTTCGTTATCACTAGGGGCAACAAGTTTGTAAGTTGGTAAAGCCGGACTGTGCAAAATCTATTTTTAGCATTCTAAGGGAATTATAATTCATTTGTATCCGCTTTCAGAAAAAGCTTATCATTGAGCATTGCCTTGAAGGATTCCTAGAGACCCTAACAATGTCGGACACCGAGCTGACTCACTGCGTACTGCTCAGCGTTCGTGAGCTCCTGATCGCTGCCGCTCGGGATAAAGCCAAGGACAATGGCCAGAGCTACCAATCGCTTCGTAAACAAATTGAACACTGCGGCGGCCTCAAGAAGATTGAGCTGGTGCAGAAATTGGCCGACAATGATTTTTCGCAGATGAGCCGTCAAATTATCGACGATTTCTTTGTGCACAACGGGGCTCTGTACGAGACTACAGAACCGATTGAAGCTGCGGCCCAGACTGCACACAAAGAACAGGATAATTCTGATGAAGTTGCCGGAGAGACTGGGAATGAAGGTTCGCTTCAAGCTCCGGACGATGCCAACCAAAAGGCAACTAACGTTACAAAACAAGAAGCTGAGAACATCACTAATCCAGCTACCGGAAACATCACCAACCAGGAAACCGAGAATGTCACCAATCCAGCAACCGGAAACGAAACTAACAAAGAAACTGGAAATTTCACCAATCAAGAAGCCGAAAACGTCACCAATCCAGCTACCGGCAACGTTACGAACGAGGAAACTGGGAACGCCACCAACCAAGAAGCCGGAAGCGTCACCAATCAAGAAATCGGGAATGATGCTAATCAAGGAACCGTGAACAACACCCAAGAAGTCGGGAACGTCACTAATCCAGCAACTGTAAACGACGCCAACGAGGGAACTGGAAACGCCACCAACCAAGAAACCGGAAACGACACCAACCAAGAAACCGGGAATGATATCAACCAAGGAACCGGAAACGACACCAACCAAGAAACCGGGAATGATATCAACCAAGGAACCGGAAACGACACCAACCAAGAAACCGGGAATGATATCAACCAAGGAACCGGAAACGACACCAACAAAGAAACCGGGAAGGTCACTAACCCAGCAACTGTGAACGACGCCAACGAGGGAACTGGGAACGACGCCAACCAAGAACCAAAGAACGACACGAATGAAGAGGCCAGGAATGACACAAACTCAATTACTGGAAACGACACCAACCAAGAAGCTGGAAACGATGCCAATACAGAGGCGAGAAACGAAGCTACCGGCGAATGCAGGCGAGGGGCTGAAACGGAGCCTGTTAATGAAATTCAGCGTCCGAATTTCGGTGCGTCTGATGAGCGAATCGCCAGCGAGTAACAGAGTCTAAGGCAGCCAAAAAACACTGTAAAGACTGAAACTTTGCACTTCAAAAATATTCCTCATTAAGAGCCAAGAAGTTGAAAGAGAGACCAAATGGAATCAGTTTGAATAGGAAATTGATTTGTTTTACTCCGTCCCTCTTAAGACCAGCTGAACCATATAGTTGCTCCCACAGTGCAAAAACTATCCACAGTCCATTCAGAGTCAATTTTGTTTTTGTTCAATTCACATAGTCAACTAAACAAATCCGATCGAAACTGCAGCTTTCAATATATACTTGGCCTCTCGAATCAACAAAAATTTACGGTTTTATTTCTTTTTTAGCGACTTTTTAACCGAGAAATTTCGATTATTATAGCAAACTATTAAAAGCATTAGTGTAGCCGGGAAAGTCAGAAATCAGTAATTTTCTAGTTGACTTTGATACTCTGATGGTCTTATTATCAGATCTAAAGATATTTCGAGGGTTTATACCTTGAAGAATCAAGGGGAATTATAGTCTTTAGATAAAATCATCGCGAATTTTTCGAGCATCAACCGTTGAATTTCTACACCATGAGTAAAATAGCGGCAAATTTCACTATTATACAAAAATATTCTAGTTAGAAATAAGCTATAATGTTTTTCGAGGTACATGTACTTCAGAAATAAAGTATCTAAAAGCTGGAATATTAAGTTATTTAAGTGATATCTCTGAGTGATAATTTGGCTTCTGTAATTCAGTTGCATTTTCAATTTATTATCATTCGTGGTTTCATTATTTTGGGTATTTTTTTCTAAAAATAATTTTTACTGACCATAGGTTTGTCCTGAATAATTAAAAATAAAAAACGCACCAAGCATTAGTATACTTAACTTTATTTCGAAATTATTAACTGAACCACGAATGTTATTTGGATTTGAATTGGTACATTACGTCTAATGTCTCTTTTCAGCTTTTGTTTCACCTAGCTCAGGTGAAGCTTAGCTATAAAAAAGTGGAATTCTACGCTTAACTTGTTTGAAATAATTTTCCCCTATAATTCCCAATTTAATAATGAAATTGGTTCCCTTAAACTTGTAATTTTCCCCCATTAATTTTGTAAAACGTCCAGCAATTCCCAATTTAATAATGAAATTGGTTCCTTTTAGCTTGTAATATTTCCCGCAATACTTTTTGTCATACTTCAAGCAATTGTATTAGACTGCTGATTGTTAGGACTAATTTGACTAAAATAACTATTTGTGCCCACATGGTTTCATCACTAATTAATCCGACCAAAAGGATTTCAAGTTTCAACGTGGACAAAGACAGATCTGAACAAGGTCCTAGGCCTACGCAATCTCCGTAGCTGAAGTGCTGCTTCATTGGTTTTGAAGTCATTAACTATACTGTGAGCAAGGCTTGAGGCCCATGGGAGTCCGTTCATTGGAGTACGCGATACATGTAAGGAACCGCAAGTTAATTAGCCAAAAAACTGTTGCCGTAGTGAAACATGCGGTTTGATTTTCGAATTCAAAACCAAGCTGCCCGTAATAATATCGATAGTACATTCCAAGTTGTAGCCTAGTGGCTAGGGCCTTATGACCGGAAGGTCGTGGGTTCGAGTCCCGGCCCTAGGAGACAATTTGTGCCCTTGAGCAAGGCACTTAATCCCGCATTGCTTCAGTCCACTCCAGTTGGAGCTGGGTAAATTTAGTGTGGGTGTTGTGACCCCTCCAGCCCGTCAGGCTGAAAGCTGTACACAGCCCTCGGATGCGCCGCGCAACTAGCTGCGGTTGTGCCGTGGGCTGTACATCTGGTCAAAAGGTCGGGTGTTTAAATTCAATTAATTTTTTAATGTAGCAGTTTAGTACTCTAGTACTTTACCGAGACTACCTACCAAATTGTGTCTAAATTGTGTCATTGCTGCACCTTGGCCATTAAATAAGCTCGGAGTATGAAAATATCATAAACAGAGTAAGCTGTGGTGTCAATTTTTTTGTTTAGCCACAGATAAGAAATATGTGAATAGGAAAGGAAGTAACAATACATTCTAGTGAAATTATTCTGTTCTGAATGGTTGGATTTTCAGTAAAGACAACTAATAGAAAATTTTTAGAATTTTTTTAGAAATCAATCTAACTGTAAATGGCCAGTAATAAGAGCATGTTTATTTCAAAAGATTTAAGCCTCAAATTTCAAGTCAAAATGTTTCACCTGAGCTGAATAAAATACAAGCTAAAAATAATAATTGGGGATAATTCACCAATAAAGATCCTATGAAAATATTCATCGTCGTTTAGTCAATTATTTTTAAATAGAATTAGAAATCAAGTTCGAAGCTCAAAGGATGTCAGTGCGATATCATCCTCGGACATGTCCCACAGAAAATTTTCGCCGAAAAGACTGTCTAAATCTATTTGCCTGTTTTAGCAAGCTACTTCTCCTTTTGATGTTGACGCTAGTGGCTTCGACCTCAGCGACTGTGGTCTCGGTGGTTTCGCTGCTAGAAGAGCCGACCTGCTCAACTTCATCTAGTGACTGACGCTGCAGTAGAACTGCGTGGACAATCTCTTGGAAGAGATCGTCAACTCCAGAACCAGTTAAGGCTGACACGGGCCTCAGCGGCAGGATTAAAGTCGGCGCCGACTCGTTCAGCTTCAGCTGCATCTTGTCCGGGAGCGGCGGCTCCTGCAGCTCGTCTTCGACTTCGCCTTCATCGTCGGATTTATCACCGACGAGATCAAACTTGTTGTAAGCCAGCATGACGCACTGCTGTTTGCCTAACCATTCAAGCGGCAAATGTAAAGCTGAGTTAATTTGCAATGCGCTGAATAATTGCATTGAAAAAAAGAGTCTATGATTGGCAATCACCTTGCTGAGCACCAAAATTTAGTTGGCCCACCCTGTCGCGCAAGAATTCCCAGGACGCCTCAGGCTGATCCGCATTCAGCACCAGCAGTAGAGCATCAGCTTGAGCAGTGAATCCTTTGGCTACGGAAAAATTTTGTGCGGGCAGCTCCCAGATTTTTAATTCGAGGTCCACAGGTGTGTTCACACTGCTTCGATACCGGCAGGTTTGGTAGTCCAAGCCAGAGCTCAGCAGCTCGTCTTCAGCATCGGGCGTCTTGATGCAACGTCTAATCAAACTGCTCTTGCCTGAGCCTTTATCTCCGAGGAGAGCCAGTGTCACTTTGCGGCACATTTGGCTGACCTGCTTCTAGTGACGAAGGTTAGTTAGGTTAAGAACTCGGTAGACAATTTGCAGTTTTTTATAGGCTAAGTAAACGGTAGCAATCTATTTTTAGATCATCTCTGAGCCGTGCTCAGAGCTAAAAATAATAGCTCACGATGAGAATGAGAGCATTGTATATTAGATGGATTTAGCGTCTTACAAGGAATTAAAGTATCGCTGACAACACAATTATGCCAAGCTAATGATAAATACGCTTTGAAAAGTACCTTGTAAATAACAAACCACTAAGAATAATATTTTTAGCGCTTATGTCACAACTGGGTAAAAAGTTTCATTAAAGGACTATATCAGTTACTGTCGAAGTATTTGATTTTATAACTTAACGGTCACAAAAATTTTAATTGTCCAACAAATTTCAGGAAATTTCGTTAAAACAAATGAAACAAAGAACAAGCCATGAGTAAAATAAGTTATGGTTGTACTTTACTGAACTATTAAATACGTTATGAAAAATATTAGGAGCTAAGAGGCAGGTATAAAAATTAAAGAAAATAATAACACACGTTCCCATTCAAGTCATCGATCAAGGACCACTAGTCCTTGGAATTAAATATGCATGTTCTTAGAAACATTTACCGTAACCAATAATTATAGTTTATTAGTTACATAGTAACTACAGTATGCTAGTTAGTAAACAATAAACTACAATTTTATAAATACTTTTGTGCTTAATTTCTCTTCTCTTCTTCGTCCTTTTGACAAAAACGCATTTTGTTGGGTTTCGGCTTTGTCGTTTTACCGACGCGGCCTCAGAGCGCCGATCTTATTGCCCATATCGACAACTCTGGCCTCCCATTCCCGATCTCGAGGTCAGCCCCAGGGGTAGCAGGATAGATGTGGCGAGCGGCTAGGTCCTATGCTTGGAGAAGACAGCGAGAGACAGACACGGAGATAAAGAAAGGTAGAGAGCCGCCAGCCCCAGAGGGAAGCTGACAGCCCCGCCGCCACCAACTTGTGTGGACTGCATCACCAGACAGCCCTATCGAAACCAAGTTCCCGACTAATTGAGGCCTGATTTCCACCTAAAACTAGTGTCTTTTAGCTGTCAATCTCGAAGTCATAGCCGACAAAGGGACACTGCAGGGACTAGATCGCATGACCAAGGCAGGCTCAGAGAGGACTTGTGCAGGGGGTTCTTGCATGGATCGGATTATGTGGACTCGGAAATGCACTATTATATTACTAAGAGAAGTGGATAGGGAATATCCCAGCTTTTTGCCTCGATGGCTCAACCAACTACTGCAAAGCGATGAAATGACCCAATTAGACTCTTCCGAAAGCGCGCCCTAACTATTCTAAAGATTGCAGGTTTTGAATTGAAAAGCACCTATGGTCCTTGCTCTCAGAATTTTATATTCTGTTAGTACATTTTAGGCTCACACACGCCTTAATTATAGGTACGTGTATTTGACTGAAACATTTCATATTCATTTTTGAGGCTTACTTTTCTCCCAGCCTCGATAACGAATTGAACTCGTTAACCCAAAAAATACGCAGTCGTAGTAAAAGCTCGTGGCAAGAGCCCACGTGAATAATTCATACTATGGGACCGAACTCTAGCGCCCAGCAGCCACGTTTTGAAAGCACATGGCTATAAATGATGCTTTGAAAGGAATGCAGCAACAATAGGAGTTTAGTTGTCACAATGGGACTCAACGAGATCTACCTCGGCCCATTCATCTCTGCAGCATCAAAACAGGGCCTTTTAATTATAGCTGTCTACAATATCGAGTACCAGCTAGCTAGTTGCTCACCTAACTCCACCCCTACTGCCTCTACTCGCCCCTCGCTCACTTGCTTATCCGATGCTGTAGTGGTCTAGGCACGAAGCCGACCTACCTCGACGCCCTAGCATCTGCGTCTAGGGGAAGTCCGCGGAATTCGGAAAAATTTCCGCGCTCTCAAACTCGCCCAGACGGCAGTTACATCAATTAGATATTATCCGTTGTGTAAAATCTCCGTGATCTGTTTGGTATCCCCAGATTTGGGATCTGTTCCCGGCTTGCCAACGTAAATCACCAGCTTGATTGGATTGGCTTTGTCAGACATCTTCTGAGCGATCCACGGAGCTCCTTTATGTGATTTTGAGGTAAAAGTCTGTTTACAAACGATCATGCTACAGTCACAATTGACCAAACAAGCGCTTACCAACTTTCTCCATGACAGCTTTGATGTTTTCACTCTTGTAACTCTCCCATTTTCCAAAAAGAGCCGGATTTTCAGCCATATTTCGGCTCTAATTTTGTTCGTTAAAGCTACTCAGATGGCTAAATGCGAAAGAAGTTTGAAATTCTTATCCTCCAAATAGGTTTGGACTTATATAAGCCTCGGGAAACCATGCTAAATAATTTCCTTTAGTTGACCAATCAAACAGTATAATTTCACTCTAGTCTTTGAGCAGTGAGCTCTCTTCTCTGTCTGATTTTGTCATCGTTGCTCTCAGAAGCAACGTTTCTATTATTTTATGCATGCCAGAATGCACTAAATAGACAGCGCAGACATGCAGGCCTCACCTTTTGTGGTACAACGACGGGTCTTTCGTATTTCTATCAATAGACTTTTGTGGTACTTGAAGTATTTACATATGCACTGAATAATGCACTGAATTATTTTCAAAATAAGGGAATTCGTAAAAATAGGCCTATAAGCCTTGACTTCGGAACAGATGAGTATTAACTATTACTAACTACATTGCCAAAAACTCTAGGGTGATTTATCATCAGATATGTTTATGCTCTTTTGTATAGCAATAAAAACACTGTCTTTTGGCAGTGAATTCGAGAAAACTATTTTGTGAATATTTATTTTCTTAAACTTCACGACAGAACCGATCGTTAACTCACAGATCTTTCAAAGCAATAAACGAAGGCATGAGTTGTCTGTTAAAATCTAGATTTTAAATATTTGGAGAAAAACATATAGTAATCGCTATAATGAACAAAAAACAAAGACTACATTCCATTCGAACTAAAACCACAAGATATGCACGTTACTAACAGAAGGTTGGAAAACACACTAGCACGATACGACAGTACACTCTAGCCAGGTTCATTGTCTAAACGTTCAAAGAAATCGAACATTCAGCATGTAGTGCTCGTAGCAGCAGGCCATTTCTTTTCCTCTGGCCGATTTGTAGAAAACCGACATAGGATTTTTATGCCATCTCCAAGTCCGAAATCCAGCTTTAAACAAGCCAAACCAAACCTTAAGTGACCTGTGGTAGTCCGGCTTCTTAGAAAATATGACCTCAGTGTGAGACTCAAACATAAACTGGCGCACTCTGGTCAAACAGCCTTCGCGCAGCGCGACATCAAAACTCTCCCATTCCCAACCATCGATATCGATCTTGAGTATGTCGATGGTGGAACTCTCGTAGCCGAACTGCTTGAACAGAGTGCACAGCGACCGCATTTTCCAGCCCTTGCTGCTCATGTCGACGTTTTTCGGACCCAAGCCAAGCTTGTAGAACCAGGACGTTTTCTTTCGCTGATGATTGTCCAGTTTTGTCATGCTCGGGTCGAACATGTACACCTTGCAGCCGTACTGCTCAGCCAGGGCATCGTCATATTCGAACACGTAGTTGATTCCGAACGAAAATGCAACGCAGGGTCGTCCGCTGATCTGTCTGATGTCGAAGGGTGATGTGAAACACACGTCCCAGCCTCCATCTGATTCAACGCCAAGCCTTTTCCATTCTGAGCACTCAATCTGCCGATGCTCAGTGATGAACCGGTACAGATCCTCCAGCTGTAGGTAAGTCATGTTTGGCATTGAGTCTTCGATAATCGATAGAAAACTGACGTCCTTAGATACCATTTTCGGCTTTGATTGTCAATTCATGAGGCTATTCGAGCCATTCAGTTTGTTGTAAAAAGTAGACCTTAAAAGTGACGGCCGCGAGTCAGCCCATTGAAGGGCTCTTTCGCTTTCGCTCGAGCCATTCAGTTTAAACCGCAATCCAAATTTCGGTGCATATAGCGCACGAGAAGCAGCAAAAACAATCAGAGCTGCCACCATTCCAGCAATAAAGAAAAATATCAGCCGTTTTGACTGCACTAACATTAAAAACAACCGCATGATGGCAACAAAATGCGCCAAGAGTGAAAATCTTCTCAACTTTGCTTCAGGTTAAATTAGTTACTCGTATTCTAGTCCGGTGAAAAGACTCCTCTGCGACCAGTTTGGCTTTTTATTGTTAAAATACCAACATCTACCGGCCTTGCCTTGGCACCCAAAAAGCTCGAGGGTGCCACAATTGGCCTTTTTCTAGCTAGCCGCTTAGCTTTGCTAGCTATTCAAGCAACTATTAGGTAAGAAAAAAGGACCGAGCTTCATAGCAGAAACCATTTTTTCAAAAAAAGTATCTGAGCAATTGTTGTTAAGCTGCCGTTGAATAGCTGCAATAACTTGCTGAATAAGCATTGAACAGACTCTCGAGGGCGGCTCGCCGCGTCTGGCGGTGCGCCTTTGTGTAATGAGCGTATGAGCGGTGTAGAAGCTATGTCCACGTGACGGCGGGTAGAGATAGCAACACCTGGTTAAGCGGACCCATCTCGCACTGAAGCGTTCGAAGTATCAGAGTCCACGCTCTCACCTCACTACTCTTAGTAACATGTTCCCGGACTCTCTCTCTCCGCACCGCCTCCAAGGACTCCCTGCACAAAAGCCCTTCAGTAATGATCCCGGCACTTCCGATAGAAGCCCATGCAGAGCCCCTAAATCGGCTACGCCCTGCCTCGCTGATTAGCTAAAACTCCCGAATCAATACCCGGGCGGAGCTCTGGCTTCGTTAGATCTGGAGAGTCATCAGGTGCGCCAGGTCATACAGAGTGGTGGCAGCCTTGGGGCTCATACGATGACCCCAAGACCAGTCAAAGGCACCTTAGCTACATCAGATCAGACGTGGGACCTTGCCCTCAGGCCAATCGCTACCCAATTCTACTTAGTATCCTCAGGGCGGGTTTGCACGGTACTGAAGGCCCGTGAGCGTCAGCCTCAGATCATTGGCGGCTCATGGTCATCCTCCTGTTAGTCATAGTCATTTCTCTTCCCTAAAGGCTAAGGCTACGCAGGCGGGAAACATCAAATTCCGTCTGGAACTGAGCAATTTCTAACATTCGCTTTCAGCAAGTGAGAAATCAGCGTTCAGTACGTTAAAAATCCCCTTCAGAATATGAGCAGTCGACTTTCAGCATTTAATCAACACCCTTCAGCAAAATTACAATGAGCGCTCAGTTTGTTAACAACAGGAAATTGGGCATCTTTTGCAAAAAACGCGATTAAAATTGATTAAAGATTGCAATCTCTAGAGCCTTACATGCAAACCAACAAACAAACAAACGAACAAACAAACTTTAAGATTTTAGTATAGTAGGAAGGAAGGAATGAAGGAAGAAGAAGACATGGAACTGAGTGCACTGCCGAGAAAACTTTTGGACACGGTTTGCTTTGTTTGAGTCCCTTCGAATCTCCTTAGGGACCATACGGACGCAGAAAGCAGATTCCTTGGCCGGCCTTCGTTTGAAAAGCCTCCTGCAGGGCATTTCCCTTACAAAAAGCGATTTACTCCTCGCCTAAATACGTTTGGCCCGTACTCAAAGTCGGTTAGAATTATTGACATCCGCGTCACAAGAGTATGCCGAAGGGGCAGTATCTGAGCATGAACTGCATAAAGGTCAACGGACACAACTGCAACGCAGAAAACGACAAAAAAACCTGCCACCTAAATTGAACACTACAATGTAACGCGCTCAAGCCTTGGTCCATGGCACTTGTGCGTCAATCCATCACACGCTCTTACTTGAATAACGATACTTTGCTTACGATACATGGACTTCTATATTTAGCATCTATATTCAAGCTAAATATAGAAGTCCATGTTACGATACCATGCTAGCTCAGTGCTCTTTTCTCCCCTATTCAATAAAAAACAGGCAATTTTGTCTGTGGTTAAAAATTCAGCTTGAGAAGTGGAACAGTCTACATACTTTAGTTAAGAAGTCAAAGACTTTTAAAACGCAGTTCGATAAGAAGACCACTCGCATCTAAATTGAACTCATTCTGCACCGTTTTTCATAGTAATGCACCCTAGGCTACAAATTCTTTCCCGCGTCCTGCTGGAATTCACCGGCTGGACAACGTACCACGGCCTCTTGCACATCTTCTTGTCCAAAAGCAGAGTGCGGCAGACCTTCTGGCTGCTGCTGCTCGTCGCTGGACTGTCTACTGGCGTGTGGCACACGGTCGAGACTGTGCGCAAGTTCAAGGCCAGCTCTGTGACGTCACAGATCAGGCTGAAAAGCTAGCGGGCTGTGTTTCCAGATGTAACGGTGTGCAACTTAAAGCCAGCCTCTACTGCTTTGTCCCAAAGTAATCTTTTTACAGTATACACTGAAAATATGTGGAACAATTAGAAGAACTGGTTCAACCAAGAGAAACAACAGCGACCTGGTGAGAGTCGCAACGACCATCTTCAGCGACTTCAAAGGATCTGCAGGAGGCAGCTGCAAGTTCTGTGGGTGTCAGCCGACACGAGAGACATCGCCCATATGGACAGGACAATGTTGCTGCAATGCTCCTTCAACGGGAAGCCCTGCAGCCACAAGAACTTTTCCTTGGTCCAAACTAACAGGTTCTAGAACTGCTACACCTTCCACCCGGACACAGAGCTGTCTTCAATTGGTTCTGGAGGCAGCGGTGCTGAGCTTTCGTTGGTGCTTTTTACCGACGGTACCAGTCCATGGCATGCTTTTAATCCATCAAAAATCAACTATCACAAAGCAAATCCGTCGGGTCCAGATTACCATGAATTTTGCACCGGTGAACGAATGGAGTCCAATGGTGAAATAAATCAAATGCTGGCAGGCGAAAATATAAAAGAAAGCAATGGAGTGCGGATATTCATTCACGAGAGCAGGAAATACCCGCTGCACAGTAAGCTCATTCAGCATTGTCTTCTAGGCTTCAAAAAATAGATGTAGACAATTTACGCATCACATACCACAATCCGCTATGGCGCTCGGTTTCCCCGGTTTCACACCTTTAGGCACGGAGTTCGTGGACGTGGCGGCGCTCAGCAGCGTGGGCATCCAGCTCAGGCCGATGCGCAACCGTCTGCTCCCGACGCAGCGCCTCAGATGCTCCGAGCCACCACTCGAGCGGGCCAACTACGTCCGGCATTTTGCCCACGCGTCGCAGCGCGTCGTCACCCAAGAGTTCACGAAATCTGTGGCAGACTTTGTTGTCGAAGCCAAGCAGAAGCTCATCAAGCAGAAGTGCGGCTGTTATTCGCACCTCTATCCGTTCCAGGTGAACACCAGTCAGCTGTGTTACTACGCGCCCATGGAGCACTGGGTGACGCCAACTGACGCTGTGCTGGCGAACATCCGGTGTCACGACGAGTGGCACAAGACGGCAGAGCAGCAGAGCTCCGAGCTTGTCAAACAATTTCAAAGTCGAAAGTGGTGCGACTACTGGAGATTCAAGGCTTGGCAGCAGAGTAGCAGCAGCTGGCCTCCGTTTGAGGTGCTCCTGGACATCTGGAATGACTTGATTGTTCCGCAGATCACGAGTGGGTCCATTTTTCTGGAAAGTGACTTGCTCAGTCACCACATTATGAACGTAACGCGGTTAAATACGACAGCGGCTAGTAGAGAGACGTGGTTATTCTTGGTCGGCTTGCTGAAATCAAAAGACCGAGATCACTGCCTTAGAACTGCATTCCCCTTATTTGATAAAACAAACTTATCGAGTGAAAAGATCAGTTCTTTCCTTGCCAGTGTAACGGACTGCCTAGACCCGAAGCTTCTGGCTCAAAACATTGCAGCAGTTCGCATCGGCCTGCAGAGCCCGGCTGCTGACCTGTACGAGGAGGCGGAGGAGTTTCACTGGACCGAGGCGCTGTCAGAGGTGATTGTCGTGCATCCTGAGTTGTCTATTGTTCACCGCACATTGACTTCCGATTCCACATCCGCCACTTCCAGATTGGCGGCACGATGGGCCTCTGGCTGGGAATCAGCGTGCTGAGCGCTCTGGAGCTGCTGGAGGTGCTGTATGTCATCATTGATCGATGCGTCAGGGACCCGATAGTATCTGATCTGGCCAATCCTGCTGAAGAGTGACTTCCTTTTGACTAAATTTATTAGTCAAAACGGAGTGGTCGTGTGGTTGAATGTTACAAAACGTTCCTATATAAACATTTTCGCCAGAAACTAGCTTCAATTTTTCGTTTCTCTTTCAAAGTTAAATTTAAACTAAATTTGTTGTAACCATTTAGGTAAGGTCTTCTGTCAGCGATAGCTGTTTTGCAATACAATTTTCTCACAAATATTCAATAGATTTAGTGTTTTGTGAATCGATTTCAGTAAATACAGACTGCCTTTAACTGTTTGCTATGCTACTCGTTCTGCAACAAAGGCTCTGCTTTCCATTATGCGATCGCATGAGTTATTTAGTGTTATGATTTTGTTAAGCTATGTCCTGCTACGTCTACTGCTGCGGAGCTGCTGTATGTCATCATGTGAAGGATTTCAGCACCTAAGGCGTTGCTCGTTTGTCCAACTAGAGCTCCATCTGTCCCAATAGAAAACACGGGCCTGTGTGGTACATGGTCAGTCGGAGCCATAGACGCGCGTTCTAAAAGTACATTGTATCGTATACCTAATGGCAATTTTTGACAAGTATCGATGTTAGTGATACGTTTCGCGTTTCGCGTAGTCTTGAGCAAAACTAATGCTAATGGGTGGTTAGACGAAGGTCAGACTTTAGGATAATGGGTGGGAGCACGAGTGTGCTAAAATTCAACAACGCACTATTCCCACTAAGAACTTGCCATCGAAATCGACGAATCCTGATCCACTGCGGACCAATTAATGAAAGCAGAAGTAAAATGGGCAAAAAAGTTATAGTGAGACTAGTTGTCCTCGGTGATAAATGCTCAGGAAAGAGCAGCTTAATCAGCCGTTGCATCGAAAAAAACTTGGACCCCAACGAGAGACAGCTGAGCTCTGGCTTGGATTACAGTACCTGCTGGTATCCAAGTAAACTGTACTCCACTGTTGAATTGAAGATCTTTGAGCTGCCCGTACAATCTTTTCCTATAGCAAAAGAATTTGTTCAGCAAGCCGACGCTCTTCTATTGATGTTGGATGCAACTCAACCCGAGTCTTCGTTGGCATTTTTACTAGACAGAGTGGGCCAGCTAATGTTTGGCACTCCGCAAGGTGATTGGCAATCATTTTTCAAAGCTTACTCTGAGCTAATTATAGCTATAAATATGCCACTTGCACGCACACATTTCAGTCAGTCAGCAGTGCGTCATGCTGGCTTACAACAAGTTTGATCTCGTCGGTGATAAATCCGACGATGAAGGCGAAGTCGAAGACGAGCTGCAGGAGCCGCCGCTGCCGGACAAGATGCGGCTGAAGTTGAACGAGTCGGCGCCGACTTTGATCCTGCCGCTTAGGCCCGTGTCAGCCGTGACCGGTTCCGGAGTTGACGATCTCTTCCAGGAGATTGTCCACGCAGTTCTACTGCAGCGTCAGGCACGTCAAGAGGTTGCGGCTGCTGAGAACGAGGCCGCTGACACCCAAGGTGATCGGGTTGAAGCCACCAGACCAGACATCAAGAGGAGGAGAACCTCTGCAGATCTCAGAGCCTGGGCTAGTAAATTGGGACGCTCTTTTCGGCGAAAACTGTCTGCCACATCTGGCCAAGGATGATCTTGTTAGCTGACATTCTTGAGCTTTGAAAATAACTTTTTAACAAAATTTTGAAATTTCAAAATTTTGAATGAAATATTTAAAGTTCAAAAATGTTACTTTGCAAATAACAAGCTAGTTAAATCCGTTTTGTGATTATTTCAAATTATTTAGTCATTACGGGGCCAATTTTGAGTCTAAATTAAAAGCAACTAAAACTCAATTTTTTATTTTGTGCCACAAATCTAAAAAAATGTTGAAATTGCCGCAGAGTAATAGTTTGCTTTAAAATTAGGAAAATTACAGCGAAAAATTAAATTATTATTAAGCAGCGAGTTAAACAGGTGTTGGATAGAATTAAGGAGCGGTACCATTTGTTTAAATATTAAAAAATTCCTACACATATAATGTGCGAACATCACTAAAATTCGGCATTTTTCAAGTTGAACACATTCGAGAGTTTGTTCGACCCTCGTCTGGGAGCGGCACTTGGATCATCGAGATGGCTTCTCGGCAGACTTCACTCAGAGTTCATCAGCTTGTAGAACTCTGAAAAAAGTGATTACAGTTGTGTTTTGCGGTCAGAATCAGAGAGCTACTTTTTAGTATGTGGGACTAGCACTTTAGCCCCCCATCCCACTAAGAACTTGCCATCGAAATCGACGAATCCTGATCCATCAGTGTCCGTCTCGCGAATCATGTCGTCAATATCCTCCTCAGTTAGATCATCTCCGAGGCTCTTCAACAACCACCTGATTTTATCGCATCAATTATATTTGTCATAAATAGGATATTTGACAATAATATTTGACAATATTACTACTCATGTGAGTAGCCAACTAACGAATATTATCGCTATAATTTGTATTCCTACCGAAGATCCTCGACGTCAATCTCGCCAGTCTTCTTCTTGTCCAGGATGCGGAAAGCGTCGCGAAGATCCCGCTCATCCTGATCGTACTTCAGCTTCTTGCCGAACAGCGTCAAGAAGCCATCTTGATCGATGAAGCCGGTAGCTAGAAAGATAGCGAGGACGGGTGGATAAAATGAAATCGGCCACCTAAAATCCATTGTTTAGCTGTAGCCGAGTGTCACTCACCTTCTTCATCAACAAGATCGGCCCACTCCTTGAGCTGGTCGGCCTTGGCATTGAGGTTCAACGCTTTGAACGCCGGGCCAAGGTCCATCGTGCTGATGCGGCCCTGGCCTTTCTTGTCGAACTTCTTGAACACCTCCTTGGCGGCTGCGGAGCGTTTTAAGCAGGGGATAGTCTATTGTTAGCTAGAAAGAAATGAAACATAACAAGATTAAAAAAAACTTACAGTTGACTTTGTCCTCCGGAACCGTGAATTCGTCAACAACCAGGGCCTGAAGTGTTATTTATTGCGCCCAAACTCCATACTCTTGATAAAAACATCGAAAAATTAACTGATAACTCACCATGACTGTATTCTGCGATGCCTAGAGATGCACTGAATCAACTGACGAAAATGCTTTGAAGTTGTCTGGTCTAGAAGTATCAGCCGGTAAAAAAGCGCGGGGGAGGAGAGGCGGAAGAATTTCTGGTTGATGGCTGAAAGGTAAAATATGAAAAAAAAGGCTGAACAGCCAATCCTTTGGGCGCTCTCTTCCCCCTGTATGGAACGAAATCCCGTGATCCGGGATCTCGCTATGGATTTGAACTTTCCTTCTACAACCAACCTTCCCGCGTGTGCCTTTCGGGTCAAATGCCCGCTTCGACCAACTTGGAGGCGATGCGAGTGCCGCTCTCTCCCTCTGGCTTCATCATCACTTCTTCCCCGAAAGCTCCTCGCTGCCACCACTGTGCTGGACGGAGAAATACAGAAAACCAAGCGCGCACAATTTCTGGCGTAACCTTTTCGTTTTTACTGCTTCCAACCGAAAAGCGAATTCAACTAGGGGAAGGTGTACAGGTGTACAGGTGTACAGAAAGATCCGGGTGTGTTGAAGCTGCGTACTTCCGCAATTTCGAATATGGTCCACCGCTCGTCCCCCCCCCATGTGTTGGCTTATAGATTTTTTGCTGCAAGATAACCTTAATGCATACCACTGGTTCTTTTGCTTCCCAATACTTTCCTAGAGCTGTACAGTTATTGTACATTACAGCGAGATTCGCTTCGCATCTTGAATGCGCTATTGGGAAGAAAGTCGACATTTTCGAGACCCGTCTAGTGCCTGAATAGACTTCGAATTTGGCAATGCCTTCCTTCGATATTGGCGTATCGTTTGGGTTTTTGTGGATTGAAAAAATTTCCGAAAAATTTTTTTAGTTGATTAAAGTAAATTCAATTTATTAGTTAGGCAATGTAGCTTTTTTCTCGTAAGAAAGACCAATTTGATACAATAATCGAAAAGGTATTCCTCTAGACATCAGGCAGAAAGTTTGCAAGTTTGGTTTAAAATTTATTTTATCAAAAGAAAACATTATCCACAACGAAATTATCATACAAAGACACTATAACTATAGACGCAAACACTTTTGACTGCTGCTCCAACGATAACCCTGTCATTAAAATCTGTGATGAAAAATTTCACAGCTCTGGCGCTAATGTTTGTAATGACAATTAAAGCAACGATCAAAATGATGCGAAAATGGCAGGGAGTGCGACTAGCTCAGAATGCTTAAATATCTAATAAAATGGATGGGAACGAAAATTTCTGTAAAAAAACGAGCAGAAATGCTTCCTTCCATCTGAGACAGGCATTATTGGTAAAAATAAATAATGTTTCGTTAATCAAGCTTATCATATGTTCGAAAGTAATTTGCCGTGATTGCTACTTAAGATTTTGTTGGTTTATAAGTAGTATAGTTTTTTTCTTCTCTATAGCGTAGACATTGATGGCTAAATATTCAAGCAGAATAGGTACAATATGCTATATCACAACTGATTAAGCACGAACTGCCCGAACCTAACAAGACAATGAATATCGCACTGCTTCAACCCATCTAGCTGCGGTTTTTAGGTTCTGTTGTTGCAGCCTCTTCAGTGTCCACACGACTGAGCAGTTTTACACATCCGTGGGCTGCACATCTGGAGGAAAGGTCGGCGAGTGGTCTTCGAGTCTAGGACTCTCAAAGCCACTGCTATGAGAGCCAAATGCTGCTGCGGCTTTTCCAGTTGTAAATTATAATTCTTGTCTTTGCAAAGCTTGGCTTCTAGTCATTAAAAGAGTCGAAAATTCATACTGTACCAGGTAAGGTATATACAGAACTGCTTGTTGCCAGAAACCACAGCAGGATCATCCTGTGGGAAAAATCTGCAAGGATGATGCATGCAGCTTCCGCTAAAAAAAACTGCCTGACAATTGAAAATAAATAACCACATTCGAAGACGAAAATAAGAAACTGGTAAAGATGAATTTGTTAGCGTCACGTTTTTGACCCCAATATCGCAAGCTGTACTGCATCGTTGCACGCTTTATGCTGCCTAAGAGCGAATTGGCGTTTCTTTAGATTTTTTCAATCAATTTTTCGAAGCATTCCAGAAGACAACAGATGTTGCTTACCTTTTCTTATGATTATTTTTTTCTAAATTCTTCTAGAGCCGGTCAAAGTCTGACTTAATTAAAAAACAGGAATTTCAACCTTTCTGCTGGTTGATAATATACGCGCCGATACCTCAGATAACTTTAGCGTATGAACATTTTTCGTAACTGTCAAAATCCTTCCAATGCTTACAGTGGTTCCAGCGATTACAGTAAAATTTACGCTAAGTAATATAGGTGCGCCAATTTTTAATGATTCAAGGGACACTTTTAACGATTTTAGGGGGAGTTTTTAACGATATAGAAAATTTTTGTAAGGTTTTTAGTTTTGCAATTATGAAAAATTTGGGCTACAATTTTTAACGATTTGGGGATATTTAGCGATTCTTTGGGCGCCAATAGTTAACGATTTTTGGGCACCAATAGTTAACGATTTTCGGGCGCCAATCGTTAACGATTTTTGGGCGCCAATAGTTAACGATTTTTGGGCGCCAAAAGTTAACGATTTGGGGGCGCCAATAGTTAACGATTTAGGGGCGCCAATAGTTAACGATTTAGGGGCGCCAATAGTTAACGATTTAGGGGCGCCAATAGTTAACGATTTTTGTGCGCCAATAGTTAACGATTTTTAGGCGCCAATAGATAACGATTTGGGGGCACCAATAGGTAACGATTTTTGGGCCCCAATAGGTAACGATTTTTGGGCCCCAATAGGTAACGATTTTTGGGCCCCAATAGGTAACGATTTTTGGGCGCCAATAGTTACCGATTTGGGGGCGCCAATGGATAGCGATTTAGGGGGGACGTGCGACCCTAGAGGGGTTGCATAGCAGCCAATAGAAATAACTTACATGTAAATTAAAAAAAACGGTTGCGGCCAGCACGATTGATATGAACGGAAAAAAATTCGGGAACTTACTCACCAGGTATGTCTGTCTAGTAAGCAGCCATGTACTCGTATTCTGCAGCATTTTTGCTTCAGCTTCTGGCACTTTCTCGACTCTCATGGCTGGCAAGATGCCAAGCGTCCTGCTACGAGTCAACTAGCGGTCTGCAGTCGAATAATGCTTCAACTGTACGTCTCATCTCTGAAACAGTTGGTGGTCGACAAATTCAGCAATTGATTCGTCTGGTGCGACTTCCCATGGCAACCAATTGCGAATGGGTGTTGGTTGACGCTGAGAATACCATCGGTTTCAGATCACACGACGACGGCCCAAGTGTCGAAAACAACGGCGAACAAGTTCTCGACAATCGACAACCCAGTTACGTGACGCAACGGGACTCTCTAGGCAGATGCTACGAAGTTCGCATCGAAAGGATCAAATCGGCGAACAACGGCGGTCGTTGGATTCGTCAGCTGCTGACATTTCCAGCGGCGGTTTTGAATTCGCGCCTAGTTGGAAAATGTCGCTACCACCTGGGTGTCGACTGCCGGCAGCATCTGGTGGCGCACCGGGACCACCAACTAGCGTGTCCGTACGCCGACGTTGGCCCGGTCTGTCCCGAGCCGCCTCGACTATCCAGGACGCGTCTAGCGGGAAAAATTGTCGTCCAACAGTTGATTCAACTCGACCCGTTGCTAGGCAACTCGACCAGTTGCGTTTGGGCCCTAGCAGGCGGCTGGCAGGGCGACTGGATTCGGGCCAAGGACTGCGCCGTTTGCCGACGTCAAGAATGTCATCGGCAGCAGCGGCTAACGTCAACTTGGCCGACAGCGCCACGCGAATGTCGAGCAGTTCTTGGACCAGACTGTCAAGCATACCTGGTGGATGGCGGCGATTCAAGACTGCCCTGCCCTACTATTGGCAGGTCGTCAAACATTGCCAAAAATATCGATGCAGATTTTTACTCGCCTACTGCTAGTAGGCAGGCCAGCGTAACCGAGTTTAGTAGCTGTCTAAATTTTGTCTGTTTGGTTTTGTTATATCTTAATGAACTAGAATTTTTGATTCATTCCTTTGATGGTAGGTGAATGTACAGGGACGGTTAAACTTGAGTATCAAATATTGCCTTAATTTTTATCAAATAATTATTATTACATTTTTTGCGAGACCTGCACAACATATTCATACATGAAAATTCTTATGTAATCTTAGTTACTTATTCATAATTGTAGATGCGTATTAATGCGTTAAAATTCTGATTTTTAATGTTTTACTACTAAAATTCAATAAATTACAAAATACATATATTGTCAGCACTACTTACGTAACGAACATAAGTAGGAAGTCTAGAAAGTGGCAGTGAAATTTCCGGTTGATAAAAATCTAATATTTCAAATGTACGCTCGTAGTAGTCTGTATTTCAAATTTTATTTAATTAAAATCATTAAGCACATATAATGTCATTGTTTGGGCAAGCGAAATAAAAGTCAATTAAGCATGCAATTGATTATTAATTAGTTTGAGATGTGCAATATTTAATGTCAAGAAAGCGATTTTTTAACATTTACTTTAGCATTAATTCGGGTATTTCGTAATTATAAAGTTAGATATCAATAATACGAGCAATGAGGGAAAATTTGAGAAAGATAGAATTTAAATTTTACTTCAATAAATCAAATTGCCTTGCTACAAAAGTAGAGAATATCACAAGTGTAAAAGTTGAGCAGTTATTCAGTTAGGCGCAAGTAAGCTTAAGCTATAAGTACATCTCGTAGTGGCATGTACACACACATAGTCTGCGCAAGCGTGGAAGCAGTGGAATGCGAAAGATAACGGATGTGAAGGTAAGAATTAGAATACAAACTGAAACATAATTGAAGTAATGTCACTAAAAGTCATTGTTTTTATACATTTAAAAGAGCACATTTAAGCTCCATGTTGTTTATCGTATGTAGCAAGTAATTTTAATATTTTTTTTGTTTATTTTTTATTAAAACAAAATACTTTTTAGTGCAATATTTAGTAAAATATAAGTAAACCTAAAGACTTTTCAAGCAGTTAATTTATTATCTAACGATTAATTAGCTTAAAAATTACATGATATAAGATACGTAAAAAAATTAAGCAATCAACTGTTTAGCCATTTGTTATAATAAACATATAAAATTCTTAGCCAAACAGCAATAACTTGACTTAGCTATATACATTTCATTTGTTAGTTTATAAATAGATAATTTAGCAGCAGATAATGGCAAAAACGAGTAGTTTAATATAGAGCTAGTTGATTATAAAGATCGGCTCACAGGTAGGAGTCCAACTCCTGGTACAGATTATTCACCTGATCAGATCCCACCGACTCAGAATGACCAGCCGCTCCCGACATCGAAGCGCTCACAGTTGGCAGCCTGTTGAAATCGTCGCTAAAACCCGACACGGAACGCATCAACGGGTTGACGTACATCGGCGGGAATTGCGCAATCTGCAGCTCGTTCGGCTGCCGCTTTGGTCGACGAAAATTAGCGACTGGTACCGAGGTTGCGGTTGCGTCATCCATTGACGCGAATACTGCATCATCGTCTGGTGGCAGCTTCTGGCGCGCGATTTGACTCAGCTCGGTCGCCGAAAGGTAGAAGGAGCCGCTGGTGCCTGCGTCGCTGTCGCCGAAGCTGCTGGATCTGCGACGCGTTGCCGATGAGCCCGCTAGTGACGTCACTGGTAGTTATTTCAGTTGGAGAAGTTTCATAGAGCTGAGAGTGATACATTCACATTCACTACTTACTAAATTAACCACTCATTAAATTTTTACTGACTCACTCATGTGTATCTCACTTTGTGAGAGCTACTCACTTACTTACTTACTCACTCACTCACTCACTCACTCACTCACTCACTAACTCACTCACTCACTCACTCCTAACTCACTCACTCACTCACTAACTCACTCACTCACTCACTAACTCACTTACTCATTCACTCACTCATTCCCTTATTCACTCACTTTCTCACTCACTCGCTCACTCACTCACTCACTCACTCACTCACTTACTCATTCACTCACTCGCTCAATCGCTCACTCAATCACTCATTCACTCACTCGCTCACTCACTCACTCACTCACTCGCTCACTCACTCACTCACTTACTCATTCACTCACTCGCTCAATCGCTCACTCAATCACTCATTCCCTTATTCACTCACTCTCTCACTCACTCGCTCACTCACTTACTCACTCACTCACTCACTCACTCACTCACTCACTAACTCACTAACTCACCTACTCATTCACTCACTCATTCCCTTATTCACTCACTTTCTCACTCACTCGCTCACTCACTCACTCACTCACTCGCTCACTCACTCACTCACTTACTCATTCACTCACTCGCTCAATCGCTCACTCAATCACTCATTCCCTTATTCACTCACTCTCTCACTCACACACTCACTCACTCACTCACTCACTCACTTACTCATTCACGCACTTGCTCAATCGCTCACTCAATCACTCATTCCCTTATTCACTCACTCTCTCACTCACTCGCTCACTCACTCACTCACTCACTCACTCACTCACTAACTCACTAACTCACCTACTCATTCACTCACTCATTCCCTTATTCACTCACTTTCTCACTCACTCGCTCACTCACTCACTCACTCACTCGCTCACTCACTCACTCACTTACTCATTCACTCACTCGCTCAATCGCTCACTCAATCACTCATTCCCTTATTCACTCACTCTCTCACTCACTCGCTCACTCACTCACACACTCACTCACTCACTCACTCACTCACTCACTCACTCACTCACTCACTAACTCACTCACTTACTCACTAACTCACTAACTCACTTACTCATTCACTCACTCATTCCCTTATTCACTCACTTTCTCACTCACTCGCTCACTCACTCACTCACTCACTCGCTCACTCACTCACTCACTTACTCATTCACTCACTCGCTCAATCGCTCACTCAATCACTCATTCCCTTATTCACTCACTCTCTCACTCACTCGCTCACTCACTCACACACTCACTCACTCACTCACTCACTCACTCACTCACTCACTCACTCACCTCTGGGTACTACAGGCGGGGATTCCGCAGCCGAAATGTCGGCAGTGCTGACAATCACAGCGTCAATCGGATTTGCATCAGCTTTCGAAGCTTCATCCACGGCCTCCTCTTCGATGCGCCGTTCAGGCAAGGCGCCGAGCGGATGAACCACGGCGCGAACCAGCTCCCCGGAGCTTACCGGCTGATGCAGCTGGACAGCGTCCCACTCGGTGCCTGTAGAGCCTGTCGAGTGAGTCATCCGGTCATTATTAAACGAACTAGCGCCGCTCGAACTGTTCAACTGGTGATTCGGCCCGTGCTCCGGCGAATATCCGAAGTTCGATTCGCCACCGTTGGATCTCAGGCCGATGGTCATGTTGCCGACATCCTGGATCTTGGCTAGGCGACCGTTACTAGTCGAAGCTAATTGTTGTTGTCGCCTGCCAACTGTTGACGAATCGTAGTAGGTGCTGGCCAGACTTCGAGCTCGATGGCCGCGGTACATTGAGCCCATCAGGGTGCAGCGTTTTTGAAACATTTGCATGGCGCAGTAGTGATCTGAGGGGGAGGGGTTGAAGGTAATAGGGATTGCTCAGGTCTAATAATGTACATTGAATGTACACTGCGAGCGAGGCTGTAACCCGCCTCTGATTGGCTGAGCGATAAGCCGAAGCCTTACCCTTGACTATCAAATGTACGTTTGTGCGCATCAAAGTACAGGGTCTATTCTGCAGAGCTATAAATAGCCGGCTCACCATCCAGAAGATTTGGCTGTCGAGTCGCTTTAGCAAAGTATCGTTTAACCACGTGACGATATCTGACAGCGAATATCCACATGGAATTTGGCAGCACAATGGACTCCACCAGTAGCAGGGTGATGTACTCCGAACCACTGCCGTCTCTAAGTGCCACCAGATTCGCAAAGTCCAGGATCTGCGCAGTGCGGTGGAGAATTAAAACTCGAGTTGAAAAGTCAAAGTACTTTAGCGACAATTTATGCAGAGGGCTGCACGCCCCCTGTAACTTACCATCAAGGTCAGATGATTGCAAAAGAAGATGATCGCATTAGCCAGACTAGTAACTCGCCAAGACTCCCACGAGTGCTTATGGGCGTCGAATTCGGCCGATTTTCTCAACTGCTGCTCCTCCTGCTGACCGGGCGTTGGCGATTTCAAACTGCCGCCGCCGTTTCTGAGGGTGCCGGCCGGAGTCGCCGCCGGAGTTGCAGCGGCCACGGCAGCCAGAGCGGCCTTGCGCTGCTGCCTGAGAAACAGCAGGCCGTCGAAGCTGCAGACGGCGCAGAAGACGGCCGAGGCCAGGTTGCAGGCCAGCAGCACCATGGAATAGGAGAAATCCAGCTGGCTGGGGAGGAACCGGCAGCGCTGTTGGTTGTCGCCGGGGCTCGGACTGGCTGCCACAGGCCTGGTCCACAGGTTCACTGGGACCAGGCCTGCGGGCGGAGGGGTGGGTGAGTGGAGGGATGAATTGGCTTGGACAATTCTCTTTTGGGATTTTTAGCTTTCAGGGATAGTAAAATGCGAAGAAAAATCATTTTGCGATAAAAAAAGTTAAGGATTGGTCAAGATTAGAGATTTTTAGGTTTAGGGATTGTAAAGTTTGGGAATTGTGAAGTTTGGGGATTGTAAAGTTTGGGATTTTGAAGTTTAGGGATTGTGAAGTTTAGGGATTGTGAAGTTTGGGGATTGTTAAGTTTAGGGATTGTTAAGTTTGGGGATTGTGAGGTTTGGGGATTGAGAAGCTTAGGAGTTGTGAAGTTTGGGGGTTGTGAGTTTGAGGATTGTGAAGTTTGGGGATTGTGAAGTTTGTGGATTGTGAAGTTGAGGGATTTTTAACTTTGGAAGGTTGGAGATTGTGATTTTTAGGGATTTTAAATTTTGGGGATTTGCAAGTTAAAGGATTATGAAGTTTGGGGATTGTGAAGTTTAGTGGTTGTGAGGTTTAGGGATTGTAAAGTTTAGGGATTGTGAAGTTTGGGGATTGTAAAGTTTGGGGATTGTGAAGTTTGGGGATTGTGAAGTTTAGTGATGGTGAAGTTTGAAGATTCTTAATTTTAGGGATTATAAAGTTTATGGATTTTAATGACTTTAGATTTGTGGTACTAGGGCTAAATAATACGGCTTGCAAGGCACCAACCTGTTATGAAAGACGCGCAGCAGAAGATGCTGATCAGTAGCAACGGTTTGACCTTATTTGTCACCCAACCATTATAAATTGGTCCGCCGTCTTTGCGCAACAAGAACAACCGGTCAACGGCGAAGAAAGCTGTGCCAACAAATGATGCCAGGAGAGGCATGTGCAGGCTGAACACCAGGAGACGGCACGTGGCCAGGGTCCAAACAGATCCGCCGAACGCCACGTGAACAATGGTGGGCGCCGCAACCAGCGAATAGAAAATGTTCCTTACCATTAGACCGGCCAGACAAAGGTCTAAGCTTCGTAGCAGGCTTCGAAAGTGCAGCAGCACTAGGAAGAACAGAACTAAAGACAGAGCAGCAACGCAGAGCAGAGCTAACCAGACTATGGCCTCTGTTCTGCTGAATTCCGAGGTCGACATCACAGTCAGAGCCAAGCTAATTAATTCATTATTTATTAATCTAAAAACCTTTGCCGATTTCTGCCGGCTCTTATAGATTTCCTAGAAAATAAATCTAAGTTCAGTATTGCTAACCCTGTTGTTCTGTTTATAGCTATTTTTTAAGTCCGTCTTCTTACATGGGGTTGGCTACATTATATTAGGATTGGACGAAAAATTACTGGATGGGGGTAAAGAAAACGAAAAAGCAGAAAAAAAATAAACTCACGAGGAGGGAAACAGGGGAGGACAGGGTGGAATTATAGAGAAGAAAGAGAGCAGCTAAAGAGGAGGTTCCCCTTTTCCGCCCTGTCCTTCTCCGCACGTTTGGGGATATTTTTCACCTCGATGTACACCTCTATTGCAGAAACTTCCTGAGCAGACGTACGGGATGTGTATGCGGGTAGGTTGGTACGTGAGTATGTCAACTGAACTGTGTACTGACCGCTGCTCTCAAAGGCATTGGCCAGGAAAGATATGAAAATCAATCACTCAAACCGTTGCAGTGTGTACGAGTGTGTGGGCACATTGTGTGTGCATAGCTGGCTATGCTATAGTACCTCTATAGCCACACGGTTTTATCCAATATAACAAACGTCTGCAAGGCAAAAAGGGGAACAGAAAGAATCACTTTATGCATGCATGGCACTTTGCCACAATTGCTTGAAGTTCCGGGGTGTGTGACGCTTTATTTAGTTCTAAAAAAGTTTAGCATTGCATTGGCTAGCTTAACACTGGGTTAAGTATGAGCTTCAATTTAACAAAATTATTTTAGCTAGGCAAGGTTGGTCTTTCCCAGTTGGTGGGAAGATTAAATGGGCGGTGGCTTTTTTATCAAAGCGGCACGCACCCTGGGCAAACAACTGTACTTGTATTTCCGGATTTTGTACATATGCATAAAAGACAGCAAAGTGTCCAGGGCTGATCAAAGGAACTAATCAATATATTGAAAGACAGACAATCGATTAGTGATATAGAAAAATATACTTCTATAATTTTAAAATTAAAATTATAGAAATTATTAAAAAATAATTACTTAACGTTTAACAATATTTTTATGGTAGTTTGTAATCCACTTAGTTACTTTTGGCCTGCGTTGTATTAGTATGCTAGAAGTAGGTTATAGCGTAGGTTTACTAAGGAAGCCATCGAAAAGGAAAAGGAAAAGCTCAAATAGAGGTATACGCTCGTATACATCTAGCTAAGTGTATCTAACGCAATTGATAGACAAAATGACAGATAAATACGAAGTAGATAGATAGATATATAGAAAGATAGATAGATAGATAGATAGATAGATAGATAGATAGATAGACAGACAGATAGATAGATAGATAGATAGATAGATAGTTAGATAGATAGATAGATAGATAGATAGAGAGATAGATAGATAGATGGATAAATAGTTAGATAGATAGATAGATAGATAGATAGATAGATAGATAGATAGATAGATAGATAGATAGACAGACAGACAGATAGATAGATAGATAGATAGATAGTTAGATAGATAGATAGATAGATAGATAGATAGATAGAGAGATAGATAGATAGATGGATAGATAGATAGATAGATAGATAGATAGATAGATAGATGGATAAATAGTTAGATAGATAGATAGATAGATAGATAGATAGATAGATAGATAGATGGATAAATAGTTAGATAGATAGATAGATAGATAGATAGATAGATAGACAGATAGATAGATAGATAGATAGATAGATGGATAAATAGTTAGTTAGATAGATAGATAGATAGATAGATAGATGGATAAATAGTTAGATAGATAGATAGATAGATAGATAGATAGATAGATAGATAGATAGATAGATAGATGGATAAATAGTTAGATAGATAGATAGATAGATAGATAAATAGATAGATAGATAGATAGATAGATGGATAAATAGTTAGATAGATAGATAGATAGATAGATAGATAGATAGATAGATAGATAGATAGACAGAGAGGCACGAGAGAAGCAAATCAATCGATGCAGAGCTGGGATCAAGCGGTGCCAACGCTTGCCGGTTAGTTAGATAGCAATTAATTAGCAAGCTTCTGCTCCCAGCTCCATAGCAACAAGGGTCAAAATCCATAGCCAAATGGCTAGCTCAGAAGCAAAGAACAATTCCCAGTATATTTTTTTGCTTAAAAAATAATTGAAGCTGCAATGGTCGACACCATATTAAACATTAGAGCGGTGATATTATACGCGACGAGTTGTTACTAATTTTAGCTACTTTGTTAGTTACATAGCTTTTCCAAACTGCCAGGTAAATGCTTTATATGGAACGTGCTAAACAATATATATGAGTGAATTATAAAGTTCAGCCCAAGGCAAACAGAGTCACTCTCGTATGGTTAAATATCAATAAGAAAACAACGAAAAATTTGCTCCATATAATAATTCTAGCAAGTATCACAGACAAAGGATCCAAATCACCATAAACATTAAGCTATCTGGAAAGGAAACTCGGATCAATAAATCTAGCGAAAATTCTGCCATGAATCGTACTTTTTTTCACGCTTAATTAGCCAAGTTAAGCTATATCAAATTGCACTTTATATTATAATTATAATATTGTTTAACGTGTGCAAATTACCGCAGTGGCGCCTGACCAGTGACCAACAAAAAGCCTCTGGGCAAATCTTCACCACTCACTCTCTGTCAATAAACAGTCAGCATATGTGACTGTGCGTTTCAGATTGTGCTGAGAAAATTATACATACGAGCGTAGAGTGAGTATTGTGAGCAACTCGTTTTTTAGTAGCTAAACTAACTAACTAAGGCTAATCGCATAAGTCCACTCGGTTTATTAAACTAAACTGACATAATGTATAACAGCGATTTGAGAAAATGACAGACTTGTTTAATTTGATCGCATGCCTGGACTCGATAAAAACAAAAAAAATTATTGCGTTCCTTCTATAGTTCCTTCTAGCATGCTTCAGACTGTTTAAGTCTGCTTTGGGGTGTGTCCCCAAGCCAGCAATTACAGCTTAAGGAAACTTTCAACGATTCAACACAAAAAAAGCACACTTTGCTGACCTATGCATGCATAGTTACTCAGCTGCGTGGCATTTTGCTTTGTAGGGGAAAAAGAGAAGAGGAAGGTAGGTACACACGCATGAAGTGGTTTCTATGATATCCTTTATGGCGTCAGTGCATTTAGAAAAAGTCCTGTAACTTCAGCTAACTTGAAAGAAAATTGCCAAAGTTGCTCAGCCAATAAAAAAGGTTTAGTGTTGTTTTGCTTAAAAAGAGTGAATTCCTTTTAAACTTAACTGGCACTTGTTAAATTGCCAAATTAATCAGCCAAAACCTGATGAAATTACAGAATTCTGTAGCTTTGTGTTGCTAACAAGTTCAAAGAGCTTACCTTTCATCATATAGGGCGAGCAAATTAATTTAAACGAAGAATCTTGGTAAATTAACATCATGCCTTCTTTGGATAAATACTATTTAAAGTAGTAAACTTTGAAATTTTACGGCAAAATATATAAATAAATAAAATAAATTTAGGCATTCAACATTTCGACTAGATGTACAGCCCACGGCACAGCCGCAGCTAGTTGCGCGGCGCATCCGAGGGCTGTGTACAGCTGCTCAGTCCTGACGGGCTGGAGGGGCCGCAACACCCACTCTAAATTTACCCAGCTCAAACTGGTACCCGATCTCAGCTGGGTGGACTGAAGCAATGCGGGATTATAAGTGCCTTGCTCAAGGGCACAAATTGTCTCCTAGGGCCGGGACTCGAACCCACGACCTTTCTGTCATAAGGCTGATGCAGATAAGCCACTAGGCTACAACTCGTCGAATAATAAATCGTGTCCTTGAGTAACGCACCTAACAAACTTCCAGGTGCAGGTTTTGCTTAAGTGTTAGGGCCCACTTAAAATTAGCAAGAATATTCACACTAGAGACATTTGTATTAAAACTCTATAAGGCATTAGCTAATTTATATGATAGCTAATGTACTTGCGCCGTAATATAATAAAAATAAATCTTAATAGCCCATGCAAAAGTGCTTAAATTTTTTGCTGTGATTTTCATTTCAGACCATGCGGAAACACGTAGCTCTGGAATCTATGCGCTAACAGAGGCCGAGAAGGAAAAAGAAGGACAGGGGGAAATTCTTGCGCCTCTATGGTGATGCAGGCAGCCAGCAAAGATCGCATCACTGATTGATTTCTGTCTGACCTTGACCATGTGTCCCACAGTTCTTCGCCATCATCGTATGCGCTGAAGCTCCAGGCGGAGTGAAAGTGAGCGAGATAGAGAATCAATCCAGTGCAGAAAAATTTACGCGACGAATAGAAGATTTCAAGCCAATAATAGCCCAGAGCCAAGAAAAAAACCACCTGCCGTTTCAAGGAATTCTAACTAAACAAACGGAAAGGAAAGCTATCTATCACATTTTTTACGATAGATAAATAATGGAGACGCGACTAAGTACCGAAAGTACAAAATGCAGTGTCCTCACACTCAAGTACTGCAATTTTTGTGGTAGCACCACACCCAAGTACTGCAAGGTTAGTGGTAGCGCCACACTCAAGTACTGCAAGGTTAGTGATAGCGCCACACTCAAGTACTGCAAGGTTAGTGATAGCGCCACACTCAAGTACTGCAAGGTTAGTGATAGCGCCAAACTCAAGTACTGCAAGGTTAGTGATAGCGCCACACTCAAGTACTGCAAGGTTAGTGATAGCGCCACACTCAAGTACTGTAAGGTTAGTGATAGCGCCACAATCAAGTACTGCAAGGTTAGTGATAGCGCCACACTCAAGTACTGCAAGGTTAGTGATAGCGCCACACTCAAGTACTGCAAGGTTAGTGATAGCGCCACACTCTTAAATGATGAGAGTTGAGTTTTCAGCATGCAGGTTCACAGCTCTGTACATTTAAGATGTTTGGCTTTAAAATTCCACACTTTAGACGATGCCGATCGACAGAATAGGGGATTTTTTCGTCTTTCCTCCGCTTGTCCCCTTGATTTCCTGGTCATTGGAAGCTATAGGGTTCAGTCGAGTTATTGATCTGAACTGCATGCTTCTGGGAAACCAAAATTTCTCGCTCGGTACATTGTCCATTCACATGGGGTCTGGTAATAGGTGGGGGCGCCTAATCTTTCCCAGGTTAGGCAAAAATGCTTTTCCCATTTTTCTCTGCTTTACACGGAAAAAAAGACAGGAAGGCAACGCAATGGGGGGGGGGGACTGAGAGATTTGTGCCCTGTGGCTGAGGGAGGGTTTCGAAGTGAGAGTGACACGTCCAACTTCGCATCTTGCTGCTTCATTTCCCTCTATTTCTTTCCTGCGGCTCGTCTCTGTCCAGCTCTCTCCATCTGTTCCCAGCAGAATTCTTTTAAAAAGCGAAAAAAAATTGTATGGTTAAGCCGTCTTGACCAAGTCGATTTACCAGTCCCTGATCTTCGATTTTCTACACTCCAAGAAGCAATCATGGCTGACGACGAAGCTCAGTAAGTAGTCGGCGTTTCAACTTTACTCAACTTTACGAATTTTCGTTAATATACGAAAGATAAATTGCTGTTGTGCGTGTACTACAACTAGACCGAAGTAGTTTAAAAATTAGAATTGATGGCCATAGTTTCCTATAAACTTTAGGGACACGGTTCAAGCACCAGCGGAGGAGCAGAGAACGGAGGAGCAGCAGCAGCAGCAGCAGGCGGAGCAACAATCTGAGCCCGTAGCCGATAAGCCCAAACATCAGCCAGTGTTTGTTGAGTGAGTTTTTGCGGTATAGTTTGTTTCTTAAATTGAATCTAGCATTGTTTATTGAGTGATTCTAAACGCGTTTTACCTTTTTACAGAGACGATAGCGGCCGAAATGAGGCCCAGATTCGTATGGAGGTAAATAACTGTTGCAGCAAGCCATGTAAAGCTCAAATCATCAAGTTTATATAGTGAAGGTAGAGGCACATTACTGACTGATAAGGGGGAAGGTAGAGGCACCCTACTTACTGATAAGGGGGAAAGTAGAGGCACCTTACTGGCTGATAAGGGGGAAGGTAGAGGCACCTTACTGACTGATAAGGGGGAAGGTAGAGGCACCCTACTTACTGATAAGGGGGAAAGTAGAGGCACCTTACTGGCTGATAAGGGGGAAGGTAGAGGCACCTTACTGACTGATAAGGGGGAAGGTAGAGGCACCCTACTTACTGATAAGGGGGAAAGTAGAGGCACCTTACTGGCTGATAAGGGGGAAGGTAGAGGCACCTTACTGACTGATAAGGGGGAAGGTAGAGGCACCCTACTTACTGATAAGGGGGAAAGTAGAGGCACCTTACTGGCTGATAAGGGGGAAGGTAGAGGCACCTTACTGACTGATAAGGGGGAAGGTAGAGGCACCCTACTTACTGATAAGGGGGAAAGTAGAGGCACCTTACTGGCTGATAAGGGGGAAGGTAGAGGCACCTTACTGACTGATAAGGGGGAAGGTAGAGGCACCTTACTGACTGATAAGGGGGAAGGTAGAGGCACCTTACTGGCTGATAAGGGGGAAGGTAGAGGCACCTTACTGACTGATAAGGGGGAAGGTAGAGGCACCTTACTGACTGATAAGGGGAGGTAGAGGCACCCTACAAACTGATAAGGGGGAAGGTAGAAGCTGCCCACTAGGGGTACAAAAGTATTTACATGAGCAGATAATCAACTAGAAAAGTAAGTACATGTATTAACCCACCGCACTACAGGAGGAGAAGAAGAAACGCATGGCCAAGATGCAGGAGGAAATGAAAGAATACGAGGAGATGAGGAAAGAAGAACGTGAGAAACTCGAAGCAGAAATTGCCGATCTAAGGGCGAAACGGGTAAGACATTTACGACGTGTGGAATGATTTTGACAAAAAATGCCTAAAATTCTATTCGTCTCAATTTCAGGAGCAGAGAAAGCAAGAACGAGCCGAGGAAGAGAAAAGGCTGGCCGAGCTGCGAGCCATCGAAGAGCAGAAGCGGCGCGCCGAAGAGGCAAGCTTTATAATTATTCTGATTGAATTCTTTCAAGCTACTATTAGTAGAAGTACGAGTAATTTGCATTACTTATTATTTTATTATTTGTAAACTTTGCGTTCAGGAGGAGAGGCAGCGCAGGAAACGTGAAGAGGAGGCGCGCCGCCAGGAGGAGCGGGAAAAGAAGAAGCGCGAGGCGGAAGAGCGCAGCAAGAGCCAGAGCCAGCGCAACTTCACCATTAGCAAGAAGTCTGGAAGTGAGGTTAGTATCCGATCGTATATTCCACGTGTCTGCTCAACGAACAATTACAAACTTAACCTAGTTAAATTATATCAGTGTAAATTTAAGTTTACTTTAGACATAACGTAATACCTTAATTTGCGGTGCTTCTTTTGTTTAATCGAAACTTGATTTTTTGTTCAAGTTCTCATTACCTAATACTACAGTATTCATGCCGTCTTGCTTTAATTTTTTAGACCGATCCTGGAGGACACGTGAGTTTTGTAATATTTTACGATGCAAATACAATTGCATTCACAATTTGGCGGTGGTGGGCAGTTGCGATCTACAAGATCGAATGCAAACTTTTGGAACATAGAATGATGTTTAAATTATCAAAGAAATTTAACAATTCTTTCAGACGGGGCCAGCAGGCAACGACGAGGCAAAGCAGGGCAAAAGCAAGGAGCAACTGGAGGCCGAGAAGAAGGCCGCCCTTGAACAGCGAGTTCAACCGTTGAACATTGACGGCTTTGGCGAATCGCAACTGCAAGAGAAGGCCAAAGAGTTGTTCAACAAGATCTACTCGCTCGAGGGTGACAAATACGATTTGGAGCAGCGTTTTAAGGCGCAAAATATGGAGGTGAGGCTTTTTGATTAGCCATTCTGCGGTTCTAAGATGGAATAAGCATCACAACTAGTCAAGGATAATATAAAAACCCTTTTTTCAGATGGTTGAGCTCTCAGAACGCGCTAGACAGAACCAAAAAGGGTAAGAGCCTTCAAAAATTTACGTAAACAGCAATTAGCTGAACTCTGCAACTTTTATTCATTAAATTTACATTCCAGCGGACAGAAAGGCACCAGCAACAAAGTACAGACGGCACCGTAAGTGCGAAAGAACCTCAACAAAAATTTGACCATGAAGCTGATATAATAATCTAATTATGGAGCAATCGTGTGATCTTTATTACAGTGATCCATTGGCCGAGAAGTTGAGTGGAATACCGGTAAGTTACTTGAGATACTGGAGTATGTTTTCACTTATGTAGGGTAGCATTCCGTCGATAACCGGCAGAACTAGGTCGCAATTAATCCATATGGTGGTCCGCAGACGAAAAATTCGTAGACCCATATTAGCGCCATTTTAAGCAAGCAGAAATCTCAAGCTCCAAAATTTGCATCTCTGCTCCACTGAAAATTTCAGCCGAAGATAATCATGTACAGCCAATACGAGCGAGTCAAAGATCGCCGAGATTTTGGCGAACGCCAAGAACTATTCAAAGGTCCGATGTACGGCATCGAGTACGAAAGAATCCAGCCGACAAACAAAGTGATCATCACCGAACAGGGACCGAGAGTTGTCGGCGAACTTGGCGAGAATAATAACGACCATCATCAAGGCAACGCTGCACAAGAAGAGCAGGCGACAACGGAGGAATGACTTGACAACTTTTAAACAGAAATTGAATATGAAAAAAACTTGATGGTTAATATTAAGAACCATTAGATAGGCTCAAAATATTTACAATCTTTACTTATTTAATTTAGTCGTTGAACTAGCTAACCATTGTATTGACCCTAAACTTAGCTATTCTGTTAGTTTGTTGTCTTTAACCCCAAAAACTTGTCATTTTTTAGTTTTGTGTGCCTTTTTGTTATTGACATCAATTTTTTCTCTAATACTCGTATATTATAAGCCTTCTGTTTTCTGTTGCTTATTCTTACCTACAATGCAATGAAAAATATAATAAATAGAAAATAAACAACAAGGGACAAGTTATTGCTTATTTTCATCGAAAAAATCTAGCCGTTGAAACAAATCTATAAATCTTGGGATAAATTTATTTTATTATTTTTATTTAATTAGACTATCTTCATCACTGGTAAGAATCTATTGAGTGCACTAACAATTAAAAAACCACTTTCGTCACGATTTTAACGATGATTTCCTGGTTAAAAAATGACGTCATAATAGTTAAAATAAAGCGGCCATCGAAAATTAAGTTACAAAAAATTATTATGAATGCGCCGAAATTGGAATTATAATGTAATAATTAGTACAATGATGTCATAAATGTGATGAAAACACCAAGATTAGAACTATGACGTAGCATTTAATAAGATGACGTAATAGTTGGCAATGCTAAGTCACAATTGGTACGATTACGTCATAACTGTGATGATAAGGCCAAGATTGGAACTGTGACATAGGATTGGTAAAGATGACGTAATAGTTGGTATGGTGACGTCACTATTAGTACGATGACGTCATAACTTTGGTAATAGCGCTAAGATTGGAACTATTACGCAGCTTTTAGTAAGATGACGTAATATTTTGTGTGGTGACGTCACAATTTAAAAAAAACAAAAATCGAGAAAACGATAAATTCTAAAAATAAGATCACAAAATTAATTTGAAGCAGAAATTAGCCAAAGCAAAAATTTATTCAAAAGGGATATTTTGCATTCAACTTGTCGATTGCAAAGTCTACCATAAATGAATTGCTTAATACGACGCACACCCTATGGAATTTGAACCCCAGCAATCTCGGCTAGCTGTCCAACGCTGACATTCCTGCCGCCACAAACGACGACAACAATGTCGCCGCTGGTCACGCTATCCGGCAGGCGTTGCTCGTAGATTACAGAGAGCGCAGCGCCGCAGGCCAACTCTGTCAACATGTGATGATCATCAAGAAACTGCCAACAAGCTTTAGCCGCCTCCGCATCGGTGCAGACAACGCACGACGAGACGGAGTCTCCAAATTCTTGAATAGTTGACCAAGTTGTCGGGCAGATTTGCGACGCGCCCAGGCTAGTAGCCTTCGACGTGATGCTAGGCAGCGTGACGGGATGTCCGGCTGCCATGGCAACTGACAAACAATTGGCGCCGACAGTTTCGGCAGCTACTAAAGCTGTTTTTGTTGATGCTGACGCTTGCAGATTCTGCTGCTCGCTTGATGAGGGAGCCATGGCGTTGCGTTGGAGACCGCGGGCGATGCCGCAGAGAAGGCCGCCGCCGCCTACAGCTACGACAACGGCGGCTGGGGGAGATGCTAGGCCTGCGTCGGTCTGTCGGCAGTGTACAGACAGAGGAAGGTTTGGTTAGCAATTAGCGACAGCTTGAGAATCTGGGAGGCTGGGGGCTCATAGCAACCTCAAGATCTGGGAGGCTAGCGGCCCATAGCAACCTCAAGATCTGGGAGGCTAGCGGCCCATAGCAACCTCAAGATCTGGGAGGCTAGCGGCCCATAGCAACCTCAAGATCTAGGAGGCTAGCGGCCCATAGCAACGTCAAGATCTGGGAGGCTAGTGGCCCATAGCAACCTCAAGATCTAGGAGGCTAGCGGCCCATGGCAACCTCAAGATCTGGATGGCTAGCGGCCCATAGCAACGTCAAGATCTGGGAGGCTAGCGGCCCATAGCAACCTCAAGATCTGGGAGGCTAGTGGCCCATAGCAACCTCAAGATCTAGGAGGCTAGCGGCCCATAGCAACCTCAAGATCTGGATGGCTAGCGGCCCATAGCAACGTCAAGATCTGGGAGGCTAGCGGCCCATAGCAACAAGATCTGAAAGGCTAGCGGCCCACAGCAACCACAGGACCTGGGACATTTGCGGATCTACAGTTTGAAGATTGACAGTCATGAGGATCTGGGAAGATGAGGATCTAAAAAGCCCAGCAACAAGAAGGCAGCTGTTGGCTGCGTGACTAGCAGACCGGCGCACTGGGCTGAACGCACAGCCAGCCTGCGATAATCAGCCAGCCAGTTTGACTTTCTCTCTAGCAGCCCAAACTGCCAACTCCGACGCGACACTTTAGCAGGCGTTGGACAAAACGCCGACTGTCTCTGTCAGAGCTCAACTGGGTGCCTTTAGCAACAAAGGAAAAAATCAAACCCAATAAAATTTCACCTGCAGAATCTCGTCCACTAGCGTACTGTGCCCTTCCCAAATATCGGGATGATCGTAGGGATGCACTAGCAGGCTATTGGGATGGTCGGCAACCAGCGATTCAGCCTTGGCGTGAGCTTCTCGCCAGACAGCGCCGTGTACAATAACTTCGGCGCCTTCGGCTGATATTCTTCGACGCATGGACTCGGGCGTGCTGCTGGGCACCACCACCGTGCACGGCAGGCCGGAGTGGGCGGCTGCGTAGGCGGCTGCTAAACCAGCGTTGCCGCCGCTGCTGCTGATCACCTGGGTTGGGAAATAGTGGGAAACGGATGTGAGGGGGGGGGAGAACAAGGATGAGGAAGGACTGACAGGATAAGGAGAAACAGAGATTAAGAGAAACGGGGTTACACGCAGGTAGAAACAGGGATAGAGGAAGACAGAAAGGGATAGGGGAAGACAGACAGGGATAGGGGAAGACAGACAGGGATAGGGGAAGACAGACAGGGATAGGGGAAGACAGACAGGGATAGGGAAAGGCAGACAGGGATAGGAAAAGGCAGACAGGGATAGGAAAAGGCAGACAGGGATAGGGGAAGACAGACAGGGATAGGGAAAGGCAGACAGGGATAGTGGAAGACAGACAGGGATAGGGGAAGACAGGCAGGGATAGGGGAAGACAGACAGGGATAGGGGAAGACAGACAGGGATAGGGGAAGACAGGCAGGGATAGGGGAAGACAGACAGGGATAGGGAAAGGCAGACAGGGATAGGGGAAGACAGACAGGGATAGGGGAAGACAGACAGGGATAGGGGAAGACAGACAGGGATAGGGGAAGGCAGACAGGGATAGGGAAAGACAGACAGGGATAGGGGAAGACACCCAGGGATAGGGAAAGACAGATAGGGATAGGGGAAGACAGACAGGGATAGGGAAAGACAGACAGGGATAGGGGAAGACAGACAGGGATAGGGGAAGACAGACAGGGATAGGGGAAGACGGGCAGGGATAGAGTAAGACAGACAGGGATAGGGAAAGACAGACAGGGATAGGGAAAGACAGACAGGGATAGGGGAAGACGGGCAGGGATAGAGTAAGACAGACAGGGATAGGGAAAGACAGACAGGGATAGGGGAAGACAGACAGGGATAGGGGAAGACAGACAGGGATAGGGGAAGACAGACAGGGATAGGGGAAGACAGCCAGGGATAGGAAGACAGACAGGGATAGGGGAAGAATGAGACAAAATCCTCACCCGACTGCATCCCTTCTCAGCGACTGCCCTCTGCACCAAGCGGCCAATGCCGCGGATTTTAAACGACCCAGTTGGCTGGCAGTTCTCCAGTTTCAGCCACACACGACAGCCGGGACGTCCTAGCGCCTTAGTCAGTGAGCGACTCTCAATCAGGGGCGTGCGGATGTGCAACGGAGGCTGCATTTTCGATGGCCTCCGCTTACTTATTAGGCTGAAACCAATTCAACACAAATTCACAAGTGCGTCTGTGGGGTTGTAGCATTAATAAGAGCGTCTAATAGTGACGGCACTATGGAACCTGGTGATTGTGGGAGCACAAATTTCAACTCGAGGATCACGAGGATCAAAAGGATTTAAAAAAGGACACTTAACTTTACCATATGCGAACAAGATGCTTAACTTGAGAATCTTAAAAGAGGATTTCAACTAGGGGATCTCTGGGAAGAGGATTTTAAATGCAGGATCTGGGAAGAGGATTTCAACTTAAGGATTTAAGAAGATTTTAACTGAAGGATCTGGGAAGAGGATTTTAACTGAAGGATCTGTGAAGAGGATTTCAACTGAAGGATCTGGGAAGAGGATTTCAACTGAAGGATCTGGGAAGAGGATTTCAACTGAAGGATCTGGGAAGAGGATTTCAACTGAAGGATCTGGGGAGAGGATTTTAACGGAGGGATTTGAGAAGAGGATTTTAAATGAGGGACTTGGGAAAAGGATTTTAAATGAGGGATTTAAGAAGAGGATTTTAACTGAGGGATTTGAGAAGAGGATTTTAACTGAAGGATAACTGAAGGATTTAGGAAGATGGCAGTTCAGGGAAGATAAGTCTACAATGAGGATCTAAAAAAGCCCAGCAACAAGAAGGCAGCTGTTGGCTGCGTGACTGGCAGGCCGGCGCACTGGGCTGAACGCACAGCCAGCCTGCGATAATCAGCCAGCCAGTTTGACTTTCTCTCTAGCAGCCCAAACTGCCAACTCCGACGCGATACTTTGGCGATGTTAAACAAAACGCCGCCAGTCGGAGAAAGTCGGAGCTCAACTGGGTGCAGTTAGTTGATTTGCCAAGCAAATAAATGGAAAAAAATAAAACAACAAGACGATGTTTACCCGATAGTAAATTAATAATTAGCCATACGGAGAAATAATTGCCATATGGTCAAGCTATTTTGTTGCATTTTATTTCGTATATAGTTTTTTTTATTAGCAAATTATTAATATTTTTGTACCATTCAAATCAAAGTTTAGTAAAAAATGCGCCAGCTTACTAAAAGTAGCTTTAGTACGAGTATTGTTTGATTTTTTATCAATTAAAAGTTATTAACAATTTAAAAAAATTAATAATTTTAGGTAAAAAAACTGACAGGCTGACAAGTTGACAAATATAGCCGCTAGAAAATGCGAGACAGCCAGGGCAGTGCGGGAGCCATTTTAGAATGCAGTTTTGCCGAAGCAGTAAAAAACAATTGACAATAGAAGAGAGATGAATTTAAATATTTCAATAAAAAATAACAAATGATTGACCGGACTGACACAAAATCAAATCGATTGATTAGAAAGCACCGAAAATAAAAAAATTACTAGACAGTTCAGCTCATTGTTAATTGGTACGCACAAAGACCTAGCTTGTTGTCTTTGTTGCTTTACGTTAATTTGACATACTAAATGCCTTTCGCTTAAATTGAATATCGAAATCATGCGTTGTTAGATAAATAGGGCGATTCTAAAAGAAAAGAAAATTATTATAAATGATTTTTAAATGAGATAAGGAGTAGCATCTCTATGAAGAGATTAGGGGTAGATTCTCTATGGAGAGATAAGGGGTAGATTCTCTATGGGGATATAAGGGGTAGATTCTCTATGGGGATATAAGGGGGTAAATTCTCCATGGGGAAGATGAGGGGTAGATTCTCCAAGGAGAAGATAAGGGGTAGGTTCTCCAAGGAGAAGATAAGGGGTAGATTCTCAATGGGGAAGATGAGGGGTAGATTCTTCAAGGGGAAGATAAGGGGTAGATTTTCGAAAGGCAGATTAAGGCAATTCAAAATAATGAGCTACGACAGCTTCGTGCTTCAAGCAGAAAATGATTTCAATTTTCAATTAATTGCGGCAGGCAAAAGGAGCAGCAATTTAGGAAAGCAGAAATAGAGCCAGGCTATAATTAGCTGACACGAGTTACTAGGACTGCAAAAAATATAGTCAGACAACACTTATAAAAGATTATATATGCGTATAAATAAGCTTAATAAAATAATAGAACAGCACCAAATGAAAGGCTGGTCAAAGACAACACAAAAAATAATAATTGCAATAGATAATTAGAAAAGCATTAGGGGGAATTTATTTTTAAAAAGAGAGTAACTAAAAGCTTACAGAGATGTCAGTCAGTCAGTCACACTGGCATTTGCCGCCTGAGTGTCAATCAGGCGTCCAGCTTGAACAGCTCGCTGTCCTCAGGCAGAGCGGGCGTCAGCGCCACCTTCTTGAAGATGCTACAAAAACAACATTAATAATTTTAGCTGTCTACCGATATGTAGCGATGATTATTTTATTTCACATAACAATAAATATTGCGATTCGAATCAAACAAAAACTTACGCGTTGGAGTATTTCAGATACGTGGTGCTCCTCAGCTGACTGGGACCTTCCGGATTGAGCTGTTTAGCCGACAAATTGTTGATACGCTTGATTATTGGCATCAGCTCCGCCTCAGACCAAGCGGTGCTGTAGCTCAGATGCTGCGGCCAAATTGGACTCAGGCCCAATTGAGCTCTGGCTAGCCACAGGGCGGCAGCGGCTTTGGCGCTTTCGCGCTCCAGATTGAGCTGGTGATCCAGTAGGGTGAGTTCCAGCAGGTACCTGCGGGTTGGGCCACGTGTGGTTTGCGTATTACTTAGATTTAGATTGGTAGCTAATTAGCATAATTCCCAGCGATTATAAGAGCTTCCGATTGGTAGCTAATTAGCATAATTCGTGGCGATTATAAGAGCTTCCGATTGGTAGCTAATTAGCATAATTCTTGGCGATTATAAGAGCTTCCGATTGGTAGCTAATTAGCATAATTCTTAGCGATTATAGGAGCATCAGATTGGTAGCTAATTAGCATAATTCTTGGCGATTATAGGAGCTTCAGATTGGTAGCTAATTAGCATAATTCTTGGCGATTATAAGAGCTTCCGATTGGTAGCTAATTAGCATAATTCTTGGCGATTATAAGAGCTTCCGATTGGTAGCTAATTAGCATAATTCTTAGCGATTATAGGAGCATCAGATTGGTAGCTAATTAGCATAATTCTTGGCGATTATAGGAGCTTCAGATTGGTAGCTAATTAGCATAATTCTTAGCGATTATAAAAGCTTCAGATTGGTAGCTAAGTACCATAATTCTTAGGGATTAAAGAAGCTTAAGATTGGTAGCTAATTAGCCTAATTCTTAGCGATTATAGGAGCATCAGATTGGTAGCTAATTAGCTTACTTCTTTGGGATTATAAGAGCTTCAGATTGGTAGCTAATTAGCATAATCAACAGCACATTCAGATACTGACCTGGCCAGATAGGACATAGCCTGATTGTCGTGATCAATAACGCGCAGATAGCGACGCAGAAAATTGTAAGACAGAGGCCAATTAATGCGAAAGTCAATGGCAGCTAGAATCTGCTGTTCCATTTGGATCACCTGCTTAGCCGAGTAGACGTCCAGGGTTAGGCAAGTCTGTAAAATTAATAATTTATTACTTGTATTATGCAATTTGTTTTATTCGGTAAATTGCTCACTAAAGCTTACGATAAGTTTAGCCACCTGCAAGCTAACGAAGATCCCCTTAAGAATCAGTGGGAAAGTTAGAAAGGAAGAGTGACACCCTGAAGTTTCAATAGGAAAGTTAGAAAGGGACAGTGACCCCTGAAGGATCAGTGCGAAAGTAAGGGACAGTGACCCCTGAAGGATCAGTGCGAAAGTAAGGGACAGTGACCCCCTGAAGGATCAGTGCGAAAGTTAAAAAGTGACAGTGACCCCTGAAGGATCAGTGCGAAAGTTAAAAAGTGACAGTGACCCCTGAAGGATCAGTGCGAAAGTTAAAAAGTGACGGTGACCCCTGAAGGATCAGTGCGAAAGTTAAAAAGTGACAGTGACCCCTGAAGGATCAGTGCGAAAGTTAAAAAGGGACAGTGACCCCCTGAAGGATCAGTGCGAAAGTAAAAAAGGGACAGTGACCCCCTGAAGGATCAGTGCGAAAGTTAAAAAGGGACAGTGACCCCCTGAAGGATCAGTGCGAAAGTTAAAAAGGGACAGTGACCCCCTGAAGGATCAGTGCGAAAGTTAAAAAGTGACAGTGACCCCTGAAGGATCAGTGCGAAAGTTAAAAAGTGACAGTGACCCCTGAAGGATCAGTGCGAAATTTAAAAAGTGACAGTGACCCCTGAAGGATCAGTGCGAAAGTTAAAAAGGGACAGTGACCCCTGAAGGATCAGTGCGAAAGTTAAAAAGGGACAGTGACCCCCTGAAGGATCAGTGCGAAAGTTAAAAAGTGACAGTGACCCTGAAGGATAAGTGGGAAAGTTAAAAAGTGACAGTGACCCCCGAAGGATCAGTGCGAAAGTTAAAAAGGGACAGTGACCCCCTGAAGGATAAGTGGGAAAGTTAAAAAGTGACAGTGACCCCTGAAGGATCAGTGCGAAATTTAAAAAGTGACAGTGACCCCTGAAGGATCAGTGCGAAAGTTAAAAAGTGACAGTGACCCCTGAAGGATAAGTGGGAAAGTTAGAAAGTGACAGTGACCCCCTGAAGGTTCAATGGGAAAGTCCGAAAGGGAGAGTGACCCCCTGAACGATCAGTGGGAAAGTTAGAAAGGGAGAGTGAACCCCTGATCGGGGCAGAGGATCGGGGTGGTTGGGAAGGTACAGAGGAAAGGCGATCAGTGGGAGGAAAAGGTAGATAACACCAATGGCAGAAATAAAAGCCTCAAAAAGTCATTAACAGACTCACCAGTTGGCTAATCTGCACAGCGAACAATTCCTCCTTCTTGCTGGCAATCCACAGAGCAGTGATGGCGAGCAGTTGCAAACTATTCCTAGGCAGGGAGTGCTGTTTGCGACTCAAATACATATAGATGAGCTTAACCGTTAGGTAGAGAGTTTCATAATTGAGTTCTAAACTCTCGTGCGCGTTAACCAGCCAATCGAGCAGTACGCGAATCATGTCCCAGCGTAGAGTGGAAGACGAAGCCGACCAACTTGTAGTTGCTAGCTGACCGCCTAGGGACGATTGTTGCATAGCCAGAAAGTCAACTAGCGGCAGTTGGCGCCTGCAGAGACAAAAGGAAGAATGTAATTTGGAAAAAAACTACGGCATTGCTTTGGAAATTTAGAGTTGCTATGGAGTGTAATACAGGTTACTTTAAAGTGATAAAGATGCTGTACAGCGGTTTTTTGATTTGGCAAGTCATTTAGTGCACTGTGATGGAATTTAGGGATATAGTTGCTATGAGGAATGATAGATATGCTGTAGGGATTAGTTGCTCTGGGATGAAATACAGTTGCTAGGGAGATACTCGTAGGTAACGATGTTTTAGGGATTAAAGAATTAGTTACTATGGGTTGCAATAATATTCCGATTAGGGGGGATTAGGAATCCTACAGTGATTTGTTGCTATGGGGTGCAATACAGTTGCTATGGGGATTAATAGAGATAATTTAGGGGTTTGTTGCTATAGGGAGCAACTTATATGGATAAGTTGCTACGGGCTGTGTTTCTTGATTACTTTAGGGAAAAACTGAAATCCAAAAACCCCCCAGCCAGTACCTGTAAGCCTCCTCCAAATCCTGATCGATAAAAAACGACTCCAGCACGTAGGGATAATGATCCAAATACTGTCCGCCGCCAGTCAAACTAGCCAGAATGCTATCCTGCTTAGCCAGCTCCTGATAGAGGGCCACAGGAATTTCTGGTGCCTGCGGCTGACTGAGAGAGTCAGCAGCTTCAGCGACCGAAGCTACAACAGCAGCGGTAGACTGCGCCTCCTGACTCGCGGTAGGAAACAGGCCGGTAATGCCGAAGTTGCTTTCCTGGCTCAGTTTGAAAGCATCCTCGGAGGTCTGTTCGCGAGTTCGAGGAACGCCACCGCGTCGAGATTTTTTATTACCAATCTGATTGGCGTTTGGCTCGCTAAAAGCCACAGATCTGCGCTTGGAGCCGCGTCTAGTCTGTTGCTTCTGCTGCTGTTGCTGCTGCTGATTCGTAACGTTGCTTAAACTGTTCAGCGCTTTGCGACCCCCAGCCTCAGTGGCGGTAGCATTGGCTACAGCTGTCACTCCAACCGACGTTGTCTCGGCTGATAATCTACGCTTCTGGGCCCGAGTCAGCACGCTGGCATTCTCCAGATTGGCCGGGTCAATTACAGCCTGCTGCTGCTGAGATTGTTGCTGATGCTGTTTTGAAGGCTTCACACCTCGGATTAGGGCCTGGAGGAAGCCGCCGGCGCCGCCGCCTCGCTTTGTGTTGGCTGCCGCTGTTGTAGACATGGCCAGACTTTAATACGCTTTTGTTTAACTGCTACTGGTTTTGTTGAAGACTGAATTCTTATTATTTGCAACTGCTGAAGGAGGCTCTGTAGCTCACTTTCTGGAGAAAAAAATGCATCATTTAGTTTCTTTGACTGCATCATGATATGAAATTTCTTCCAAACTAACCAATAGCTAAAACTATTGCTTACAAATGTCTTATCCAAAATGTTAAGTAAGGAAATCTGCTTAGTAATTTTTTTCAAAATTAAATTCATTTCAATATGAAGTATACAATAAAATATTGTATACCTATACTATATTTTATATAGTAGTATATCTTATATCATTTTAACATGAAATCCTATATTTGTATTTATTTCATTAAGGTTTGATTTCTTGTGCTCTTCCATTTTTAATGTGAGTAAGACACTGGATAAAAATTTGACAGGCTGCTTTGACCATAAACAAATTTGGTCTAAATGTTTTTAATTATATTTTTTCATATTATCCATTTGATTGTATAATTGCAAATGTTGATTTTATATTAGTTTTTTAAATTAATTTTAGTAAAATGTATATGCATTTTTCTATTTGTACTAGATTTACACTATTTCCAATGCTGGTTATATATGAACACTTGACTTAAAATGTGACATTGAATATAAAGTAGACAATTTGAATAATTTATACTTATTTTGGAATGAACTTGAATTAAAATATTTTGCTATAAACTACATTCTGGTAAATCAGCACTTCTGCATTAGCCTTGAATCCTGTATGATAAATATGGCCCTCTACTAGTTAACCTAGCTTAGAAACCAAAAAAATCTATTGCATACATGGTGGCTGCAATTGTTGGGTCATATTATCCAAGTGAAAGGCTACTGCCTTGAGCTGGTTCAGGATATGCTGCTGTTCTAGGGACCCTAATGGCATGAACAAGTATTGACTATCTGCTACCCAGATTGGCTATTGGCTGGTGCTCAAACCTTTCCCTCAAAGAAGAAGTTGCTTAGCTTAGTGATTGTTGCCTATCCTTGGGTGCTTGCTATAGTGCACTGTAGTATTTATTATTATTTTTTTCTAGCTAACTTTTGCCTTGGGTATGAATTTTATTACTATTGCTATTGTTGTTAGTTAGTTAATAAAGTTAAGTTAATAACTATTTATAATGTAGGTCAAAAAATTGAAAATAAAATTAATTTAATAATGCAATGATTCCAATTAATATTTTTACAATTAATTAGGCCTAAAATATTTTTTTCACATGCTAAATTACTTAATGACAGAAATATCAAACAAATTATCATATTTGTAAAGGAAATCTTCTTTTTTGTTAAAAAATTCCATTGCTAAAAAGCAAAGTTATGAGAGGCTTTTTCTGCTAATTATTTTTAATTCCATTAATATCACAAAACATGTCTTATTTAAGAATTAATAATAAGTTATTAGGACTTTTAGTTTAGTTTAGTTTATGAAATTCCTAAATACTATTCCCATTAAACTTATTACTTAAATTCTATTATTATTAACTTAAGTTGTAGTAAACTCTATTATCTTTATTTGTAATAGTTTTATTAAAGCCCATTTATCATTTTACTATCTAGCAGCATGGCTAATATTATTATAATTAATTTATTTGATAGCACATTGATTAATCTTTTCTTAGTAGTTTCTATAATCTATTTCTTAGCTTTGGTCTAGGTCTTAGAGCCTATAAATCCTAGGTCTATATTATACAAACTATATAAAAATTTATACATATTTAAAGCTATAATACGAGCTATTCATAAGCATATAAATGACAGATGATAATGAATATGATTATGTATATAAAAAGTTATTAAAATCATTATATAATATTAACTAATATAATAATTTTTTTAAATAGGCTAGCCTAAGTAGTTAATATACATGTCCAACTATTGGAATCACCCAGTCATTTCTAATAGTGACATACACGGGTAATTTGCTATTGGAAAAAAATGCCATCATGTGACAGCAATGAACCAGTTGCAACTTACATGTGTGTGTTGCCAATGGAAATAGCTAGGTGATTCCCAAGGTCACACCCATATATGGTAGCTAAGTAGCTTTTAAATTCTTTTTTAGCTAGTTAGGTCCTAGGATAAATACAAAAAACTTAAAATTAATATTATAGCTAATTAAAAATCATATCTTAGCTAAAAAAAACAAATGACTTAAGAATGAGATTAGCTTAAGGGTTGCTATTTTGAGTAGGCCCTACTGAGTAAGCCTACATAATATTTTATGTAGCGATACACATACAAAGCAAATAACAGCAATGCAACCCTTAAGCTTTAAAATCCGGAAATGGGTGACTGTACTGCAGCAGCAGGCAGTGGTAGGCGTAAGGGGGTGCCAGTCGTTTCGTCTGCTGCCAAGTGGTCTGCTCAGCAGACGAAGTAGTTTTTTAGAATTTAAGACTTCGTCTGCTGACCATCCAAAACCAATAGGAGCAAGCTGAATATATGAGCTAATTTTATTTTTTAGAGGCATGGGATTCTAAATATTGATCTTTGGAAGATGGAAATTGAATGGTGAAATGATGGCATGAAGTCCAGACCAGGCCAGGCGCACAAGTGCATCTGTCTGTCGAAATCCACAATATACGCGAATGTCATTTATAGAGCCTAACAGCCATTATTTAACAGATAAAAATCCACGCTTTTGTCTGCCTAAAAACAATCCCTCTTGACCCCTTTTATTCTAGTTCAGTTCACTCCTATTGGCTGCATGGCAGACGAAATGGTTTGCAACTTCGTCTGCCCAGCAGACAAAAAGGTAGCAGACGAAATAGCTGGAAACCGGCGTAAGGACAAGGTCACATTGATTAGGCCTATGACGGCTATGAGAAGCTATTTCCAGTTAATCTAGCATTTGAAATAGATGGCGCAGTGGCACAAGAATCTGGGAGTAATTATTACAAAAGGCAATTATTAAACAGCAAAGAAAAAACATTGTGCACGACGAGTGGTGCTTTGCCCAGGAGTTTCCGGCCAAGCCAACCTATGCCTATGGTACCGTACGGGATACTCTCTCTCTCTCGTAATATATATCGGCATTATAAATATTAACTTTTAAACCTTCGCAGTATTAAAATCCTAACAAATTGATGTAATGTATCGTATAAAAACCAAGAGTCAAAGTTCATTGCCAGTCTTAGTGTCTTTTTTAAACTTTATTTAAACGTGCTAAAGATTTTTTGCTACTTTTTTGCCGGATAAAATATATACTTGAGCATTGCTACTCTGGAATAAGGGATTTGGGTCCCGTCCGTGATTTATGATATCTTCGCACGGCTTTTAGCCACAGACGCACGAGTCAGAGTGTGGAAATTGCAGTGTTGTTGGATTCATTCTTGCACACAGTAAGCGTGCAGGGTAGGAAGCAGAGCTGTCAAGGGGATGCCGTCCCCTTGCGGGGATATGGATTCAAATTGCAGCGAAATCACGCGTGCGCGTACCATAGAAATCGCCGAGATGGGCAATGACAGGGAAAGCGATCAGCATATTTTAAGATGCGAATATTTGCAATAGTAGAATAGTCGAAGAAAACTGCATGCTACAGCCCTAGGCGCCAATAATTTCATATAATGCATTTACAATGCAAGATGCATTATATTGCATTGGAAATGCATTATAAATGCATTTTTATGCATTGGCAAAATAATGCAAACCAATGTATTATAAATGCATTGAAGATGCATTATTTCGCCTTAAAACTGCACTTTAAAGTAATGCATTGTCAATGCATTGGGAATGCATTATTTAGCCTGTTAAATGCTCTTCAAAACAATGCATTATAAACTATTGTGGTAAGAATGCATTATTTTGCATTAGAAACCCTGCACATAAAAATGCACTATTAATGTATCAAGAATGCATTATTTTGCCTTCTGAAATGCACTGCAAAACAATGCATTGCAAATGTATTTAGAATGCATTATTTCATCCTAAAAATGCACTTCAAAACAATGCATTAGAAATGTATCAAGAATGCATTATTTTGCCTTGTGAAATGTACTGCAAAACAATGCATTGCAAATATATTGAGAATGCATTATTTTATCCTAAAATTGCAGTTTAAAACAATGCATTATAAATGCATTAAGAATGTACTATTTTGCATTGGAAGCGCGCAAAGTTTCGCTATGCAAAACAATGCATTATTTATAAATCAAGAATTTATTTTCCTACATATTCATAATAGATCTTAGTAGTTCTGACAAGATTTTATAGGATAAGTCAGATCTTACAAGGCTGAATGTAAGATTGTCAACTATAGGGATGCATTTTAAGTGTGACGGGTGTCACGGGCATGCATATGTGTTTGCCTTTAAACTGCAATATATGTAATTCGCACTACAATTTTATAAAGAAAGAAATATATTTTTGGTAAATTGACCGAAGATATGTTCGATTATTATCTGACTTATCTGACTTATATGAGAATTCTACTATGTATGAAAAGTATGACTTTTATGCATTGCGCTCTATTACGCATCATACACGAGCAGAAAAAAGTCACTATATCGATACACAAAATCATAGGTATACTAAAACAAGAGACAGACACAAATTGGTTCTGGAATTTTTGGGTCATATTTTATATGTACACAACTATTTTGTTAAAGTTACCATTTTTGGCACATATTGAAATATTCTTACTCTTGCGCTGGACACATTTATTCATATTATAGTTTGCTAGTTTATATCATTTCATATCATTCATATCAGTTCATATCATTTTGCTAGTTCTATTATTCTATTATATATTATATGGCCTGCTCTTTACTTGTAATTTATATATAGACATGTCGAATAATGCAACTGGTTCTAATTCGCGTCGCTCTAAAAGAAGGTCGAAAGCTGTGGATCGGTTGGCACAACAGCAACAGGACCCAAAATCTCTTTCAATGAAGTTTTTTTTTATGTTAAGGAAAGTGGGCAATATGTAACTGCCAGTAGGTCAAGCCCAATAATGAAAGAGTTTAATTCTTCTTTTCCAGACAATAGGAACTGGAAAGTGGTAAGTCAATTGTGCACCTTGGCCATACTTTACTAGGCCTATGTAAGGCCTATAATTTTTAAATTGGGGCATCTTTCAAAGATCATGTATTAGTGGGGCCATGTATCTTTATATGTATGTCATATGTTGTATTTCCCTATATGATATTGTTTTTGTTGACTTGGATTTTTAGTAATTATTGCTTATGTTAGCCTATGACTAAAAAGAAAATATTATAAAATTTAAATTATTTAATTTAGGATTACTGTTAAGTTAGGCAAGTTAGGCTATTACATAGATAAGACAAGGATTTTGGTTTAGGTATATAATATGGAAGATAGGTTTATTAGGTAGTTTAGGGCAAATGTAAAGTTTAGGTATTCAAATTGGGGATATATTATACTTGTACTTTTGTCATAGATAATAATAATAATAATTGTTATTAGAGTTAGGAAGGCAAGAGCATAGCTTTATTATAGGTTAAGATTTAGGTATACAAGATATGCTATCCTAAATGCTAATTCCCTAGAGAAATTGTCTTTACCATTATATCCTATAGAAATATAGGGTCAATATCTAGGGTCCCTATAGAATATATGCAACTTGTAACTATTTTTACAAACCAAAAATAACCTTTGCATTTAGACTTTATATAAAAAAGAACAATAAAATTATTTTATATTAATTATGGTAAGGTCTTGTAAGTGAATTTTTACTTTAGAATTAAGAAAGTGATAATAAATACTTGAATAAGCATAAATATGATAAACCAAAAAGAGTTAGAACTAAGAATATTTATATATTCAAATGAAAAAGACTGCCTTTTAAAGTGATACCAACTAACCCTATTGCAGTGCATATAGGTTTTGATAGATAGTGTCTCTTATAGATAAACTAGTATTTTGGTATAGTATAATTATGGCTACTGTTATAGATTATAATAAGAACATCCTAAAAGTAAAAAGAGTAATGATGGTTATAGGAACATCATTATTGAAAAATAAATTGATTGTGGTTATGGTTATGACATGATTTTCAAATCATAGTAAAATATAGTTAGTTAAGGTCTTTTAGTTAAATATTAGTTTAAACAGATTAAAATGGTTATATTCTTCCATGTTGTAATTGTACTCTTAAGTGTAATATGACTAATTTAGAAGAGTATATCCATTGTCTTATAGAATCTAAGAAGTGTAGGATTTTCATCTCTTAGTTTATCTTTTCTTTGTTGAAATAATATATAGCTAAAGGAAGCAAAATATGGTTATGGTTTTGGCTATGCAAAGTTGCAGAAAATTGTATTTTATGTCAATTACAGTTATGGAAACTCATTATAGCCAAGTTGATTATGGATACTATTATTGTTATGGTTATGGTCTAAAAGATTTGTAGCAGCAAAACACTAAGATAAACATATGAATCGTTCCTTTTTCTATGTTCTTCTTTTAGAATGTGTATTGTCTATTAAACGCCTAATCATATTTGTTTGACTTGTTCAGAAAAGCTATGAATTCTTTTCTTTGACTTGTAGATTGCATTCATCTCTTATTTAATTTTTTCTTTACATTCCTGTTTAGGGTGGCTTCTACCCACTAGATTTTGGTCAAGAAGGAATCTGGCAAGGTTGCCTGCTTCATGCTGGCACACAAGCATCTGTCAACATGCTGGAGAAGATGGCAGCATTTATTTCTGAGCATAAAACTGCAGGCAATTTAACAGATGCCATTCTGCAAGAGTTTGTCAGGGGTATGTCAGTGCTGCTATATAAATACATTTTTGGAACACTGTGTATCATTTTATTACAATAGTTGACAGGCAATTCATATACTTACTATTTTAGGCCAGCATTCACCAATATCTTCCAGTGATTCCTCTGATGACTCTGAGCATGCTGATGCCAATGATGCCAGAGCTTCATTGCAAAAGCGCCCACGCCATGAGGCCACCAATTGTCATGGTGATGCTACTGCTTGTCCTAGAAGTTCTGGTGCCCTCACTGGTATTGAGAACCATGTAGCTGGTGACCGTGCTGGAATTCGGATTGAGCAAGAGTTTGCAGTGATGAATAGGTTCATGACTGCCACACCTGGTCATTCTGCTGCTGAAGCTGCTGCTATTGGTACTGATGCATTTGCTCACAATACTCAATTTCTCAAATATCTCAATTATCAATTGAAGTCCATGTGTCTGTTCTACGATCATCTCGTACTCTAATATAAGGCTATTTTTATATATTGCTAATCATGCAATTTATTTACGTGCTTTGTTTTCACGTGCATTTTTCTGTATATTCAGAGAAAAAAATGTGTTGATACTCAAAATCCTTCCATGCGCTCATGTGCTACTTTCGTTGTCCTTTTTATGCATTTTGTTTCAGGGCTGAAATATTCCTGAAATATTCTGCAAGCGTATACGTTCATTCTTAACTGCTTCGTGCAATCAGGCTGGCTGCATTTACTTTTTGCGTGTATAGTTCTTTTAAGTTAATTTTTCCGTTGGTCCTTTGTTGCTTTAGCAGGAATCATAGAAAAAAATGTTTTAAATTGCCTGTTTACTTAAGTAAAGGAAATATTGTGCTACATGTTCTATAAATTCTCATAATTTCCTCAAATTTCTATATATTGAAACCATGCGATGTACAATCGTTGTAAACTAACTTTGTCTAAGCTGCTTACACTTGCAATTTAGCATCAGTGACTGCATTTTCACTTTATGCAAATGTGACTCTTGGCAGCAATGATTACTGAAGTAATCAGGTTTTCCCATGCAAGCGCTAGTTGCTTTTATGTGTAATATTCATTTTGATTGAACTTTTTTTAAATTTTCTCTTCAATGATAATCACATTAATGTATTTATATAATCACATTAATATTATATTATATACAATTATACATGAATGAGTGCCAACAAACATACCACTGTTAATCACTGATTTTGTGTCCTCCAGCATCATAGTCTGCTGAACTAAACATGTATAGATGGAAGTAGAATGATCCGGTTCTTTTTCATATGTTTTATATTATTTAGAAGTGCATGTCTAGGCATAAATATCTGAATTTTAATATCTAGTGTAATGCTCTGACATGGGATTTACGTAACTGACAAGCTGAGTACAATTATTAGCAAAGACGGTTAGAAGCTCGCATATGTATTTAGGCATGCACTTGACACTAGACCCTTGAAATTGAAGTCAAGCTTCTTGTAAGGTAGTGGCCTAAACAATTCCGCCTTTCGATACAAATTATAATGCATTGATTATAATGCATTATTAATAGATTATAATGTATTATTAATAGATTATAATGTATTATTAATAGATTATAATGTATTATTATGGATTATAATGTATTATTAATAGATTATAATGTATTATTAATAGATTATAATGCATTATTAACAGATTATAATGCATTATTAATAGATTATAATGTATTATAATGTATTATTAATAGATTATAATGTATTATTAATAGATTATAATGTATTATTAATAGATTATAATGCATTATTAATAGATTATAATGTATTATTAATAGATTATAATGCATTACTACTAGATTATAATGCATTATTAATACATTACAATGCATTATTCATGCATTGCTAAATGCATTATTTTGCATTATTGGCGCCTAGGGAGGCATCACAGGAAGAAAAACTAAAGCGCAATTAATGACATACTAAAAAGAATGTAGTTGCAAAAGTAAATTTTTAACAGACTGCGGACAAAAGTCGTCAAATATCGGTCCTGTCCATCAAACCGTATTTTGAAGGTTTGATTTTAAGTAGGAAATAAAAATCCATTGCAATCTTCATGGGACAGACTTCAGATGGCTTTTAATTTATATAAGCCGCAACTGCCGCAGCCTTTCCGCTTCAGCCAGCTTAGCCTCCCGTTCCAGCTGTTTTGACTCCGCTTGCCTATCCAGCGCACTACTCAGCCGTCGCGTGTACTCTTTGTCGCACAGCGACACAACTGGTCGTCCCGCCACGCAGTAGTTTCTATCGTCGCCTAGCAACCGTTGCAGACGACGCCGCGCCGTCGCCGGGGGATCTATCCGAATGCACAGGCCGGCAAAGTGGTCGCGCCTTTTTGCTGCCGCATCAAAATCGCGACGCACCGCCTCGGCGATCGCCTCGCGCCAACGCGGATCCCGGGAGCCCCGTCGTGACTCTTGCATCTGATGTGTGACCTGCTGCTTCAGCTGCTGCTGCTGCTGCAGATCGAACACGTCGTCGTCCTCGTACTCAATAACATCGTCTTCTTCGTTGAGGCGAAGATAATTTAGTCCGCGACCCTGGAGTTTCCTAGCGGTGCCGCAGCAGGCGCCGCCACCACCCGCGCTGCTGCTGCACAGGTGTTTGTCAATAACGCTGTCCCAGCTAGACGAAAGGAACACGGAGTCTTTGCGCTCCCTGCGCCGCCTGCCGCTCTCTCTGACGCTGTCCTGAGAGTCGCTATTCAACCAGGGAAACGGATTCGAGTCCGACAGCGAAGGAAAGTGAAAGTGCTCAATAGACAAGCTCGGATGACGATGAAACATACCATGGGACAGGATTGTTGGATGACAGTTTCGCTGCCTTTTATGCTTCGAACCTTTCTGCTTGGTCGCTCCGGCTGAATATTCTTGGGCGCCAATTGAAGCTCCTGAACTGGTCGCGTTTGTCGCTTTTCGTCTCTTTGACGACGCTCCCATGAAGCAGGGGTCCAACTTGGATCGCTGCCTGGATTGCGTCGTCATGACAATTTTAAAAGTAATTTGGTTTGATAAGAATTTCCTTAGAAAGTCACTATCCTACGCTGAGCTATTTATTTTCGTGTTTAAATCTAGTTGCAACAAAATAAACAGGAAGCAAAGGCACGAAAGCATAATGTAATTTATTCTAATTAGAAATTAGCTAGTCACTTGCAAACTTGACTTTCTCGTCACGCAGCCACTCCTTGGCTTGACAACGTGTCTTGAATAACTAAAAAGCTTCGGGTGACCTGTTAAGACAGATTTTTACAGAAAGTCGTTCAATCGAATGCCAAGATTGGCGCAGACTGTAGCTGTATAATTCTTGGCACGACTCTTAAGATCCCCGAAGGCCATGCAGAGTGTAATACCAAGGTCTGTTAGATGATGACATTTCTACGTGAGACGAAATCACTAAACTGCATCCAAAAAGCAAATCGGTATTCAGTGAGCCGATATGTGTTTTGAATTTTTACTTGGCTTATTTTTTGCATTCAGGCAAGCAATATTTTGCATCAGAAATTGATTTTCGAATTAACAAGGCATGTATGTGTACGAGCTAACATCAAGGAAACCTTAAGTAGAAGGACGGGACACTTTGTTTCTTGGAAAGTTTTTGGAGTCTAATCTTCGCGAAAAAATACACTACGGAGATAGGAAATTTGCAGTCTTTAAATTTAAAGATTGCGCTCGATTGTAAGATGAAAATCTCATCTTTTATGTGCTTCGTGCCTTCTTACTCTACTATACAACTACCTACTTTACTCGGACATTGACATGTGACTGGACCAGCCAAATTATCCAAAATACTGATAGACAGAAATGTTCTTTGAATAAAACAGACTTGATTAGAAGTGGATCAGAACCTGCGCAGCTGATATTGTAAAATACTATTTTATTAAAATTATAATTTTAGAAAAATGTTTTACAAGGTAAAAAGTTTGAAGATCAATATTTGACAAATTAAGACGCACAGAGTTCAATAGAGTAAAAATGCAGGAAACAGATATCAAAAGATGAGATTTGCATCTGCTTCCAATCGAGCCCAATCTTTAATTTTATGTCGATAAACTGGCAAATTTCCAATCTCTCTAGTTTATTTTTTGCGAAAATTGGACTCTAAGAACTTTCCTAGAAACGAAGGGTTCCGTCCTTCTATCTAGGGTGTCCTTGGCTAACATTCTCCTAGGTTATTCAATAGTCAGCTAAATAAGCCTTATTAAAACTGGCCTTGATCATCATATAGTCATGCGGTTTCTCAAAATTTTGACTTCTCAAAGCCTTATTTATTAATTCTTAATTATCAACAGGTCCCTACTCAGTGTAGAAGACAATGCAGGCACTATCATGCTATACAGCTAGGGCAAAATTCGTAAATTCCAATGATAAAGCTTAACTCACTTCATATTGGACTGCACTTAATTGCCAATAGTTACCAAAAAACCATCAAATACCCTGTTATTGGCAATTTTGGCATTGCATGCATGCACGCATCAGTAAGCTGCTACATGCCTATTAGTTAAACTCAAACTAAAACAAAATATCGACATGAGAGATGAGATGAAAGCTGCAAATTGGCGACGGACTGCGCGTGTTACAGTATTTGCTCACTGCAAACGGTGGCTCACGACAAGGGATTTTAGAGATGAGTGGAATGAGAGGGGTGTAGAGAGGGATGATGGCTAAGCAACTCACCATATAGCTATATAGAAGCAGCGCAATATTTTATGCGGACTGCCTTAGCCAATTGCAAATACCTGGATACCTAGTTAGCTGTGGACAGGCCAACAGGTCATAAAATGCCGGGCTTTATTAACTGCTCATGACACGGACACTATAACCCTATCCTGGCTCTATATATAATAAAGATTACAGCCTAGCCGTAGGTTAACTAATATTAAAACATCCTCATTAATGCCACTAGCGGCTACGACCAAACCAACGACATACGTGAAATTCACACCCAACGTCATCGCTGATCGACAATTGATGCAACCGACAGGTCGACAGGGTCACAACGCTATCTGGCTGGTGCACGTGGCTATTGGGGTCACACTAGCGGCCCTGCTAACCATGTCATTTCTGCACTACAGGCGGCGGAGACGAGCGGCTGTACAGCGCCGGACCTACAGCTCTCTGGCCAGGAGTTTGCATCGACAAGCGGAGATCGACAATCGACTAAGGCGAATGCGCAACGACGTCAAACAGCAACAGCAGCTGTTAGAATCGGAACAACAAAGTCGACTACGCCAAGAAAATCGCAGTTGCATTAGCAATTTGTTTAACAGCTGCCTCAGTCGAGAGAAAACTGATAACAACGGGACAAGGCCTAAGAATCAGCTGCAGCTGCAGCAGCGCGAGTATGAGCACCAGCGAGCTCAACTGCACAGTCAGCATCAAGTCGGGCCCAGCGCAGGCCGCAGCACCAATCTGATTCTGTCCGCTTTCAGGCCGCACCAGTCAACGGTTTCCGCCAGCAATTACAATCTTGAAGCTTTCGGTGGCCCGCCGTGTGGCCACAACGCTAACGCAACTGGTGGTGGCAGCATGTACTTTTATTGATGCACTGTTTATTAGCCGGAACAAGGATGTTAATCGTTAATTAAATTTCCTCAGGCAGTGAATGTATGTTGACGGATTTTGCTGCTTTAGCTTCAATTATGCGGTTGCTGCCCCCATTTGTCTCTTTTGTCGTTTTTTTGTGTGTATTTTTCAAATAAGTAGCTATTTGCTGTTAACAATATGAAAACACAACTTAGTTCCCAACTAAGGTATGTCTAATCGTCTAGATGCATAAAGTCTATGAGGTTAAGTCTATGAGGAATGGATTATTTCTAAAGAAATAAGTGAAGCTATCTTTCTAGCAAATAATAATGATTATAATTATTATTTCTATAATGTATAATCACAATGTTACCCTACCTACACTAAACGTGTACATTCGGTCACAATGTACGGTCACAACGTACAGTCATATTGTTACCCTACACCCTACACTAAACTTGTACATTCGGTCACAATTTACGGTCAAAATGCACGGTCACAATTCTAGGTCACTAGGTAGGGTCACGGGGTTATCCTTGCCAAAATTGGTCACAAAATGAGTCACATTACGGCAACTGGATACCATCCACGGATACATCTCGGTCACATGAAATCTGTGACCACTTTTTTCTCCACAGGTTATTTAACATAAACAATTTTGTCTTTGGTTTTCTCCTGCAGTCTAATTTTTACAATCTTGACACAAAAATTCAGTCCAATCCAAACTCCAAGCCTACTGCTATAGCATCTAGAGGCACAAAGCTAAATAAAGACAACTAGAGAAAATAAATCAGGATAAATTTATACTTAAACAAAGACCAGATAGCTAATAAAAAAAGCGTATTGTACAACGGCAATAAATTAAAGCGTATATTTACTAGTGTACAAATATTGTATACGACAATGCATTTGTAATTTTTGCAAGTGCCATTCTTAACTAAAAAAATGTTTGTTACGCAAAAAAGACTAATATGTGAATGTGCAACGAAAACTAATAACAATCAATTAATGCTCAACAAAAGCTTCTAAGAGCGTAAAAGCGGACAATAAAGAAGCAAAAATCAACAGCTAACAGAAAACTAACAAACAACAAATTAAACAATATTCAGTGTGTTTACTAATATCTATTACTGTGCAAATGAGTAGTAATATATGTCAAATCAAAACAAAGATAAAAATAAAAAAATGTGCTCATTCGCGAGTCGAATTTCTTACACAATTTTGCAATAATAAAAAAAGCAACCAAATTAAAACCTATTGTGACTAAATCTCATGAAAACAATATTGAGAGTAAATGGTAGCTAAAAGTTTACAGACAGGCGACAACAAATCTCTCTAGTTAAAACAAAAAAAAATTGCTGACTAAAAAAACACACCGAAGATTAGTGACGAAACAAAACATAATAAACTACTTGCCAGTAGTACGAGCGTACAACAGCTTCGGTCTATCGCCTAATTTATCTTTCAAGACGACACGGCATTGTGACCAATATGCAATTGTTGGGCTACTCCAACAGCCAAGCCTTGCGGCGGCAGCGGCTGTTGCTGCAGTTGCTGCTGCTGCTGAGGCTGCTGCTGCTGTTGAGCAACAGACAGATGGTGAGGATGATGGTTGAGCTGTTGCTGCTGCTGCTGCGGCTGATGCTGCTGGTGCTGCTGCGGTTGCATAGCACCTATTGGGGCCAAGCTAACCTGAATAGGCTGGCCAACGTTGTGGGCAAATCCCGGATGTTGCATCCCGGGTGGAACCTGCGCATGCGGATGGTGCTGATGCGACGGATGCAACGAATGCTGCTGCTGAGCTTGTGGATGGTGCTGAGGCCGATGCTGTTGCTGCTGCTGCTGCTGCTGGATGAACTGATGCAGCTGCGGGCCCTGGATCAGGTGAACAATCTGAGCAGGCCGCATAGCCTGGTGATGCTGCTGCTGGTGCTGCTGTTGCTGCTGCTGATGATGCTGCTGTTGAAAGAAATGATCAAGCGAAGCGCGCTGATCCAGGGCGATGAACTGCGGCTGACGAAACTGCTGATGATGCTGCTGCTGCTGCTGAGGTTGTTGTTGTTGCTGCTGCTGATGTTGCTGCTGCTGTTGTTGTTGCTGCTGTTGCTGTTGCTGTTGCAAAAGAGCGTGCATTTCCACCGGCGGCTTCTGCTGTATAGTGATGGGCACGCCAATATTGACAGCGCCGTGTTGAGTCACCACCACGCGAGACAGGCCTACACTAGCCGCTGCGGCGGCTGGCGCCTGAGGCGGCTGGGGCAGCGGCTGTAGGGGCTGCTGAACCTGCTGAACCTGCTGCTGCAGCTTGACAGGGTCAACCTGGGTTGTTAAATGGATAAAGAGAGCTTTTGCAATTTCACACAGAGGACTGCAGGGTAACAGTAGCTTCCACTATGGAACTGGATGGTAACAGCAGCTTCCACTATGGAACTAGAGGGTAACAGTAGCTTCCACTATGGAACTAGAGGGTAACAGTAGCTTCCACTATGGAACTAGAGGGTAACAGCAGCTTCCACTATGGAACTAGAGGGTAACAGCAGCTTCCACTATGGAACTGGAGGGTAACAACAGCTTCCACTATGGAACTGGATGGTAACAACAGATTCGGCAAAGAACATTCACTAACCGGTTTCCCCCGACTGCGCATATAATCCCCCAGAATCTTCTCCATCTGAGACGGCTGCTGCTGCTGTTGCTGTTGTTGCTGCTGCAACTTAGCCGCTTGAAGTCCGCCACGCGGTCGAAGCAACGGCGCGGCGGCTGCGGCCACGGAGGAAACCGCGGCGCCGACGCCGATTGTCGACGAGCCGCCGAACGAGGTGGATTCGATCCCGGGACCGTCCGAGACGTCGTCGAATTCGAACGGGCTGGCGGTGACAGCGGCGGTGGCGGCAGCGGAGCTACTTGTTGTTGCCGTCGTTGTGACAGCGGCTAGCGAGGCTGAGGCCGCACTTTCCGATGCGGCACCTTCGCCAGTTTTAGTTGCCGCCGTAGCCTGCGGCTGCGGACGCTTCCATTCTAATTTGAGTACGCCGCCTTTGCTAATCTCTTCGAATAGTTGCATCATCATGCTGTCCGGCGGGCCCCCAGCCTCCCTGTACAATTGATTTGGCGACTCTTCATCGCTGTCGCTAAATGAGAATTCGGCTGGCGGAGGCTGCTCGGTGGCGGTTGACATGCGGAGTTTTTTTTATTTATTGCGTTGTTGCTGGGGTAGTTTTGGCTTGGATTTGTGTAATTTCTTCTTGCAGCACCGAGTTACTGAAGTGTTAAAAGAAACATTTTATTAAAAATTTCATTAAGAATCGCTTAGGCATGTACTTTAGAGAAGTTTGAGGTGACTATCCAGGGTAGTTTGGGGTGGCTATCTAGGGTACTTTGAGGTGGCTATCTAGGGTATTTTGAGGTAGCTAAAGGGTATTTTGAGGTGACTATCCAGGGTATTTTAAGGGGACTATCCAGGGTGGTTTGAGGTGGCTATCGTGGGTAGTTTGAGGTGACTATCCAGGGTGGTTTGAGGTGGCTATCTAGGGTAGTTTGAGATGACTATCCAAGGTAATTTAAGGTGACTATCCAGGGTAGTTTGAGGTGACTATCCAGGGTAGTTTAAGGTGACTATCCAGGGTATTTTGAGGTGGCTATCCAGGGTAGTTTGAGGTGACTATCCAGGGTAGTTTGAGATGGCAATCCAGGGTAGTTTGAGGTGGCTATCTAGGGTAGTTTGAGACACAGATACTATAACTACTAGATGGGCCACTCAAGCTAATTTTTCCGACAAATTTTTTATTCTACTTCCTGCTGAGTAGCAATATAGGAAAGTGACAGTATTACTTGCCAAAAAAATAAATCAAATAGTGGCTTTGCACAAGAGAATTTCATAAGCAACTTGTTTTGTTTAGCTTTGTGCAGAGACGCGGGACGGAGTGTACATATATTGCAGCTTCTTTTAAAACGTGAGGAATGGGGTTGGTCTAGAATGGGGTAAACAGAATCTGTGTGGAAAGGCACGATAGGAGGGGGAGAGCGGAGTGGATCGATAATTTAAGCAGATAGGGTAGAGAATCAGGATTGCACATAGTCTAATTTTGGGGTGGTTGGGGGTTAGAAAATTTCGGGCTGGCGAATCCTGTTCAAATACAAGCTGATAACGATAAACAAGACCAGACAGTGAAATGTGAAACGACGGCATCTCGCAGCACATCTCGAGAAATGCCTTTTGATTCAAACCACTGCTGTGCTGCCACTTGCACGAGCTCTGTGCTGTCGCCACCTAATAATGGAAATCCAGTGCGAATGCACAGGTTTCCGAGAGACAACACTGTGGCGAAGCGCTGGCAGCAGCTACTGGAGCTGGATATGGACTTGAAAACAATCAGATCACGGGGCCTGCGCGTTTGCAGCTTACACTTTACGGACGAGGCCTACAGCTGTCCTTCAAAACGCCACGAGCAAGACACTCGTCTCCGCTGGGACGCAATCCCCCACCGTGAGCTGGTGTTGCCTCGACTCGTCCGTATGGACCAGCTGCCCCCTGTGCAACGGACAGATGAAGAGGCGGACAACTTATACCCTCCGGTGCTGAAGCCTATGAGCGACCTGCCTGCGGCTAAGCCTGCGACCTGCCTGCTGCCAGTAGTGTGGCAGAGCAACCTTCGACTATCAGATGTTGCGTCGAGCACAGCTGTTGTGGCTGAGATCTCTCACTTTTGCAACCGATCCCAAGCTCGAGACGCGACGATCAAGAGGCTGCAGCGGCGATCCCGAAAGCGACAGGCGACGATAAAAGGGCTGCAGCAGAAACTGTCGAGAGTCAAGGCGAGTGCAGCGCAGTCCTTCATCCGTGCAGGGGTGGCTGGCGTAGCTTCCAGCGGTCGACTGGGCGCTCGCAGCCGTGGTATGCGTTGGTCCAAGGCTGCTATCAGCAGGGCATTGCAGCTGCACCACAAGAGTCCTGCTGGCTATCGGCTGCTACGAAACCAGTGGCAATTGGCTCTGCCATCAGATACGTCGCTGAAGAGACGCATTCGCCAGTTTTCGTTTCGCCAGACGCAGTGCAGACGGCTGCGACTGCATCATTGGTGCCGCTGCGAGATGAGAAGCCTGCGAGCAGCGGCGAGCAGGAGCGGCGCAATGCGAAAGTTTCGCAAACTGTGATGAGCTGTAGCTGCTAGATTGCAGATTATTTATCTAAATGTTTATGGACTAACTGATGATAAATAGCAGCACATGATGATTCATCGTAGAAAAATACAAGGACATTCTGAAGCCAAATGCGCTTTAAATGGATCAAGTTTTTTCTGACTTTTAATCTCATTACTTAGAGAATGAGAATGAGACAATGAGAGAATGAAATTCTCTTGTACAAAGTCACTATTTGATTTATTTTTTTTGGCAAGTAATACTGTCACTTTCCTATATTGCTACTCAGCAGGAAGTAGAATAAAAAATTTGTCGGAAAAATTAGCTTGAGTGGCCCATCTAGTAGTTATAGTATCTGTGGTTTGAGATGGCTATCCAGGGTAGTTTGAGGTGACTATCCATGGTAGTTTGAGGTGACTATCCAAGGTAGTTTAGGGTGACTATCCAGGGTAGTTAAAGGTGAATATCCAGGGTAGTTAAAGTTGACTATCCAGGGTAGTTTGAGGTGACTATCCAGGGTAGTTTGAGGTGACTATCTAGGTAGTTTGAGGTGGCTATCCGGGTAGTTTGAGGTGACTAATCTTTGACTATATCTGTGACTTTGACATGACTTTATATGGTAGCGTTTGAAGAATACAGAGCGCTAAGTATCAAATAATTGGAGAAAATAAATTTTAAAACAAGCTACACAAAGCGGTACACAAAGAGCACAAACAACGTCTATTGAAACTCGGTCTCCTTTATTTTGAATAAAATATAACAAAGATGGATCGGCAAATACGAATAATCGTACTAAAAAATTAATAATTAAAAAAGCTAACTACAACTAAGCTTAAAATCTGGGCTTTCAAACCGATCAATAAAAAATTAAATATAACAAGCATTTATTATCATACTACTTATCAAGACTGAATCAGTAATATACAATGCGTCCAAAAAGTCTGCGTCTAGAGTATTTTTAGTAGGCATTATAATAGTGGGTTAGGATTGGTTACCAAGGACAAATATCTTGGAGCTTGGACTCGACAGCTAGATTGAAATGTCTGTTCTAGGTATTTAATTAAAGCAATAAGCAAGCGCAGCACACACAAAAAGCATTTAGTCGAGTGAGTAGCGACTAGACTATGAAAAAATAATAATTTTCGATTTGAAAAAACGGCAAATATAAAAAATCTAAAATCTCTAGCCAGTAGCCAGCTGAAGTAAAAAAACTTTACGAATTTTGCAAATGAGTAGTATGAATCGGGCACTATAGACGTAAAAGTGAAGTAGACAACAGTAGCCGTTTCAAATTGATGTCCACTATGAGAAGCGTGGGTATAGTATAATTTAATTATATATTTTTTAAAGCGATACAGCAGTTAACTATAAAATCAATATGACTATGCGTAGCAATACAAAACAGCGTTCATAAAAAGGGATACTTTTAATTAGCATGGACCCGTGATGCCAATAAAATAATTACAAATTTTAAGCTAAAAATCATTCTAGCGGTTCTCCAGAGGTTCATTCCACCAATTCTTCAGGGGGTTCATTCCACTGATTCTTCAGGGGCTCATTCCACCGAATCTTCAGGGGCTCATTCCACCGATTCTTCAGGGGCTCATTCCACCGATTCTTCAGGGGCTCATTCCACCGATTCTTCAGGGGCTCATTCCACCAATTCTTTAGGGGTTCAATACACCGATTCTTCAGGGGTTCAATACACCGATTCTTCAGGGGCTCATTTCACAAATTCTTCAGGGTTCATTCCACCAATTCTTCAGGGGCTCATTCCACCGATTCTTCAGGGGCTCACTTGAGAGGAAGTAAGCCTACTTTATCTTATTCTGAGGTGTCATATTACACTAATCTATTAAAACTTGTTTTAAAAAATCAAGAAAAAATGACGAAAACATTTTTTCTTGAAAAACAAAACAAAAATTTTCTCAATTTCATAACCAAAAATTTACACACTATTAATCATCATAAATTTCAATAAAACACAAAGGCTAACATGGACAAGGACACAAATTAATAAGCAGGCAGACAAATTAATAAATCAATTTTGAAATTTTAATTTAAGCTGTCAATATGAATCCCAAATGGTTATTAGCTAGATTGGCTACGAATAAAATCAGAATTAGTTTAGAGAACAACGCAGGAACGCTTAGGATTAAAGGGATTCTCCTTGGCCGGATGCAGCAGATGATCCTCATTGGCGTGATCCTTGATGTATTGCAAAATCTGCGGTATAGTTTCGGATGATTTCATTCGATTCATTTGGTATTCGTGATTAACCGAGGCTAAATCGCGTTCCAGCTTGGCAACATGCTCCTTCCTGTGCTCAGGCACTGGCATTGCTGCTGGCTGGAACAGTATTTGTAGAATCTAGATTATAGTAAAAATCTTCAAAAACTGTTTTGTTGCTAAGTGAGAGCTATTAAGTGTGAAGACTAATGAGTCGATATTAAGATACCCTTTATATTATATACATACGTGCGCAACTTGAAAAATTCGGTCAGCCAGTGCGACTTAGTTAAAAAAAATTTGCGACTTGCTTTGGGTCAAAGTTTGCAGGACCAAAAAAAGGTCCCGTGAACCACCTTTTGCCTAAATCTTCCCAATTCTTCTCCATTTTGCGACTTACCTCTTCATTTTTGCGACTTACCCCCTCATTTTTGTGACTTAACCCTCGTTTTTCACCAATTTTGCAACTTACATCGCCGATTTTTCAACTTTTATTGACGATTTTGTGACTTACATCGGCGATTTTGTGACTTACCTTGGTCAGCCACCAAATCAGTTGGCTGGATTGGCCAACTCGGCCGACTGTTGCGCACATATGATTATATATATAAAGTTGATTTATGTTTATCTGAGCCATAAAGTTATTTGAGTGCTTTTGTATATACTTCCACAATGTCAGGTATTTTTGTTAAGCTAATTTGCTTAGCAATTAGCAGAATGAGATCAACTTCCTAATTGATGACTGACTATGGGGCAATGTGCCCTAATAGAAAAACAATTTTCCATTCAATGTTGTTTAGTACATAATGACCATTATATATGTACTCTTAGTATAGTTAGTATACCTAAGTGGCTATTTTAATCCATAATGTATTAGATATTCACATTATTATATAAAAAAATACAATAAAGATATAAAAATAAATTTGAGCTCAATGAGTCAATATTATAAGATACAAATTTTCTTAGTGGCAATGCAAGCAGTTTCAACAATCTTATTAAAAAAATTGTTTCAGTAAGCATATATAACTGCGAAAGGTAAGCTAAAGTTGTGTGGCCAGAGCAACTTAGTTGCATCAAAATTAGTCTTCTAACTTTAAAATTTTGACCAATTTGTGACTTACCTTGGTTGGCTACCTTTTTACCTAGCCAGATTAGCTGGATCCACCATGTGTTGCACATGTATGAGGATTTAAAAAGTATAGCACATTTCTTAAAGATATGCTACATAAAAACAGTCATATCTTTAAACTGGATGGATATATATATATATATATATATATATATATATATATATATAGATATATATATATATATATATATATATATCTAAATTAAAAAACAAATTATAATTCTAGAATGCATTCAAATATATCTAGAATATATCTTCATCATATTTGTGGCCTCTAGATAAGAGGCACATCATCCACAGAAATATAAGAAGCTGCTTAAAATCAAAGTGCATATAAAAAGCCATTTGTTGTATTGCCTATACTAGATTGGAGATTGGAGCCCTATTTTCTAGCAACCAAGTAACAAGGGAATTAGCATAGAAAAAGTCCATAAATCCATATCATTCAGATAGCCCAGAGCATTACTAGTTATTTCTATCACTTGGTAACAATATAATTAAATATTCTAGCACTGCAAGACTAGCTGGAATTGCCTATATAGCTATTGTCTAGTCCAAGATATGGAGACTTAGTGGAATTCCACATTTGAAATCTATAGCAAATGAATAAATAATGTACTATATTTACCATTTATTGCACTTGGTATAAAACAATCAAAATTTTTATAAGAATAAGCTAGAGATCTTAAAGAAAGTTGCCTAGCTCCCAACTGCTTTTAATCTATTTATAATCAAGTTTAGCAAAGTACCAAAGACCAGATAAGCATTTCATATGTGCTACCAGTTATGTTTGTCTTGTTTGAGCATCTTAAGGAAGTTATTAGATTTGAAATTGGTTACTTTTTTAAAAATTTTATTGCTTTTCTTATTATTCTTTTTGCCAAGAAAAAAGTACTAAGCATATTACAATAATTAGAAAATTGATTTTATAATACAATAAGATAAAAATATTTGGATAAAGCATAGAGGCTATTTTAAATTTTTTTAACACAGGTAACTATAAAATCTATATAAAAATTGCAAATAATAAAATAGTAATTTTTTATTTCCAGTTTATAATTAATAAAAATTATATATACTACCAATACTTTGCCAAATTTTACCATGTTTAGCAAGATATTAGGATAGCTTTTTTATTTAATGACTTGTCTATATAAATATAGCATTTAAAATAGTTAGCTAAGTGTTTAGAACAAATTAGAAAAAAATCAGAGCATCATCGTGTAATGTAGTATAGGCCTAGCCTAACTAATCCAGAATATACTTTGTTCAGTTTTTTATAATGGAAAAAATCATTTCAAAAAGGCAATAATAATTATTATTATCCCATGCTAACAAGTAATTTTTATTTGCAAAGCATTTCCGAATAATGACTAGCTTATTTGCATCACACATGACACATAATATAGACCATGCAGATGCAGCACCAGTCAAGACTCGTGTTGCACGAGTGACAAAAGATTTTTCAAAGTTTACTAAGCATCAAATCAAACAGCAGTTAAATAAAAAACGCCTAACATGCATGCAAAGCTTATATCATTTTAAGCGCTTCATTTTTAGTTTCGGTTTGGGTAAGAAAAATAATCGCTTAGACTATTATTCGGGAGTTGCCACTTTTAATAGGTCTGTTGAATCCGCGCTAACTTTCTGCGAAGTAGTACTCCAGTTTTAACAACATTTTGCCGCTGATTTTAGGATTCTCCGTCAGCCAGGTTTCTCAAGACATATGGGGGTTGTTTATTGGTAAATAATTAGTAACTGTAGCGAATTTTGCGCTGAATGGCTTCATGTAAAAGTAGCCTTAGCGGGGATTCAAAGTCGTGGCGAATGATTTTCTGATAATTCTAATAAAAAGATAATGATTTTCATATTTTTTTATTATTTTACTTTATAATAAATATTTAAAATAAATTTAGACACCCGACCTTTCGATCAGATGTACAGTCCAAGGCACAGCCGCAGCTAGTTGCGCGGCGCATCCGAGGACTGTGTACAGCTTTCAGCCTGACAAGCTGCAGGGGCCACAACACCCACTCTAAATTTACCCAGCTCAAACTGGTACCCAATCTCAGCTGGGTGGACTGAAGCAATGCGGGATTAAGTGCCTTGCTAAAGGGCGCAAATTGTCTCCTAGGACCGGGACTCTACTTTGCAACTCTTAGCCAAGATGCCTTTAGTACTACTGTCAGTAGGCTGCAACAAGAAAAATAAATATTATTTCAACGGAAAAATCTAGCTTATTTTCAGTTCAGCTATTACTTTGCTTTAAACACGAGTGTATAAGATGAAAGTCACAAATAAAAAGAGCGATGATAAATGGAAAACCCCCTGTCGTAAAATTTACAGTAATTCTGGGCATTTGTAGTACTGTGCAAGGTGTCTTAATTTTTGGCTTCAAATAATACTCTTGACTCAGGACGTCTTTATTTTTTTCAAGTTTATGCACCTAAATTATTATTATATATTTATCATATTTTTAAGTATTAAATTAATTGTTCAAACCAAATTTTGAAATTAAAATTTAGAATGATATTACAATTGGTCTATAATAGTATAGCCAAAGAAACATTCGCTATAATCAGTTTATTTAATTTTATGGAAAGGACATGATTCTTCAAAAAATTAATTAAATAAGATGCATCACGGGTATAAACTCTAATTTGCAAATTTTTGTTTGGAATAAAGTGCATAAAACTCGAAAAAAAATAAATTTAGGGCGGTGATAAATGGAGCTTAATCATGACTAACAGTGACAAGAAGAGACTCAATTACTATACTCAGATTTATCGACGGAATTCATTGGAAGCCTAAGCGGATATGAATCAAGCTAAGCTAGCAAAATTTTTCGCTTTATTCGGGTCCCAATATAGCGAGAAAAAAATCAAGGAAATTTTAGTTTACAAAAAATAGAAGTTAATCGTTTAAAAAAAACAATTAGGCATCAGCCTTGCCGCCGCGCTTAGCAAACCATTCGGCACTTTTGTCAGCGGCCATAGCCTCGTCCAGAAGGCTGTCGGCTTTCGGGTCGACTTGGGATAGTTCGCGGAATGCCTCGTCGCCTACAAAGCAAATCTCGTGTCCGTCCGGGTCGGCTAGGATTACCACCTTGGCAATATGGTGAAAATGACGAATCAAGTTAGATTTTTACTACTGCCAGTAAGTAAAAAGTAAAAGTGAGCGTTTTATACCCGAAAAAATAAAAGATGATGCAATGCCTGCACAAAAAATTTCATACATAATTATAAAGACTCACCTGAACAGTTGCCTTCCCTGGCGTGTCCAAGCTAAGCAGTGGAGTTAAAACCCGCTGGCCAGCCTGTTCGCTGGCTGCCTGAATGCCGGGCAGGGCGGCGGCCGGACAAGAGAAAGCCACTCGGCCGTAGGCTTTGGCCCGTTCAACAGTCGGATTGCTGCCGGTTAGTTGGATGAATTCGAGGCGACACTGACTGGAGCCTGGAGATAGGACAGCCTTGGCCGAGTCTCTGTTAGCGTCAGGGAGATGAAGTAGAGAAATACTGGAATGTAATTCTCTTCTATTTAAATTTCATATGCATGGCTGTACATTTATTGAGATTCAATGGATGGAAGCGTTTAAGTAAGATCGTTTGAGTACATCTGTTAGGCACAGACGAGGTTGAGCAACATCATGCATGCACACTGGAAAGGGATAGAAGTTTTTTAAGTGAGACAATTTGTGTACATCGGGAAGGAATAGAAAATGTTGAGCGGGACCGTATGTACATCGGGGATAGAAAAATAGTTAAGCGAGACCGTGTGTACACCAGGGACAGAGAATAGTTAAGCGAGACCGTGTGTACATCAGGGATAGAGAAATAGTTGAGCGGGACCGAGTGTACATCGGGGAGGGATTAAAGTGGCTAAGCGAGACCGCCCGTACACATTAATTGCACTAAAACAGAGCAAACAATTAGAACGGAAAGCTAACCGATTCAACAGGTTAAAACCCAGCAGATCGCGCCAATAGGCCACGGTGGCGTCCAGATTCGAGCTGGCCAAACGCACGGCAGCAACGCGAGGCAGCCCTGCGCCAGCCTGCGCGGAGCCGCCAACTGTGTACTCGCTAGCCATGGTCAATTCGAACCGGTGACCGTCGGGCGATTCAACAATAACAGCGTCGTCGGTAGCGCCTGAAGACGGCTCGCCGGCAATTGTTGGCCAGCCGGAGCTGCGAGCTCGTTCCAGATCGGAGCGGGTGGCGCTGGGTGGGATTTTAGTGTGGGATGGCGTTATTAGAATGGTATGTAGGAAGATTTTAGAGGATTATGTGTAGGCAATTTTTCAATATCTTTCGGGGATTATGTGAAGATTAATCTGTAGGCGACTATTAAAAATATCTTAGATGATTCTTCTGCCTTATATTAGGGCAATTTTTAGTTTTATCTGAGGTGACCTATTTGCACTATCCAGGGGCGATTCTTGAGAATTATTAAGGGCTATTCTAGGGAATTATCAGGGGCAATTCTTGAGATAACAAGGGCGATTTTTGGGAATAATCAGGGGCGATTTTTGAGAGATATCAAGGGCGATTCTTGGGAACAATCAGGGGCGATTCTTCGCAAACGATTTAGCGAGACAAATTAGCGGCATAGATTTACATCGCTACTCTAATTAATTAGCATGGAAAAATAAATACACTGATAGTTGAATACAAGTTACTTACCAAACAACAATGCCATGAAAGTCGTTACCAGCGGCGTACCGACCAATACCGTAATTATAGGTGAGCTCCAGCACAAAGTGCTCATCCTCAGGCCCGTAGCCGACCATAGACTTGCTCCATTTGCCCTGATAGGGGCCGTTGCAAGCGGCCGCGCAGCCTTCAGTGAATTCCTCGTGTCTTAGGAATCGCATGCCGAGCACTTTGCGATAAAATTCGGCCGTGCGAGACCGGTCGCCGATTTTGAATACGAAGTGCAGGGCTCGAATCATTGCGTCCTGAAAGCGATTGGAGTTGCCAGGGTCAACTAGTCTGCCTTGGCTTAATATGAAGGTGCCAGTGACCCACTAAACTGACTCAATATCCCAGGTGTGACTGACCCACTAAACTGACTCAATATCCCAGGTGTGACTGACCCACTAAACTGACTCAATATCCCAGGTGTGACTGACCCACTAAACTGACTCAATATCCCTGGTGTTACTGACCCACTAAACTGACTCAATATCCCAGGTGTGACTGACCCACTAAACTGACTCAATATCCCAGGTGTGACTGACCCACTAAACTGACTCAATATCCCAGGTGTGACTGACCCACTAAACTGACTCAATATCCCAGGTGTGACTGACCCACTAAACTGACTCAATATCCCAGGTGTGACTGACCCACTAAACTGACTCAATATCCCAGGTGTGACTGACCCACTAAACTGACTCAATATCCCAGGTGTGACTGACCCACTAAACTGACTCAATATCCCAGGTGTGACTGACCCACTAAACTGACTCAATATCCCAGGTGTGACTGACCCACTAAACTGACTCAATATCCCAGGTGCCACTGACCCACTAAACTAAATCAATATCACAGGTGTCACTGACCCACTAAACTGACTCAATATCCCAGGTGCCACTGACCCACTAAACTGACTCAATATCCCAGGTGTGACTGACCCACTAAACTGACTCAATATCCCAGGTGTGACTGACCCACTAAACTGACTCAATATCACAGGTGTCACTGACCCACTAAACTGACTCAATATCCCAGGTGCCACTGACCCACTAAACTGACTCAATATCCCAGGTGTGACTGACCCACTAAACTGACTCAATATCCCAGGTGTGACTGACCCACTAAACTGACTCAATATCCCTGGTGTTACTGACCCACTAAACTGACTCAATATCCCAGGTGCCACTGACCCACTAAACTAAATCAATATCACAGGTGTCACTGACCCACTAAACTGACTCAATATCCCAGGTGTCACTGACCCACTAAACTGACTCAATATCCCAGGTGCCACTGACCCACTAAACTGACTCAATATCCCAGGTGTGACTGACCCACTAAACTGACTCAATATCCCAGGTGTGACTGACCCACTAAACTGACTCAATATCCCAGGTGTGACTGACCCACTAAACTGACTTAATATCCCAGGTGTGACTGACCCACTAAACTGACTCAATATCCCAGGTGTCACTGACCCACTTAACTGACTCAATATCCGAGGTGCCACTGGCCCTCGTCACTGACCCACTAAACTGACTCAATATCCCAGGTGCCACTGACCCACTGAACTGACTTAATATCCCAGGTGTCAGTGACCCACTAAACTGACTCAATATCCTAGGTGTTACTGACCCACTAAACGTATAATGTAGGCAGAAATAAAAAATAAATCCAATATAATAATTTGTTTAAATTGGTTACACGTTTTAATGTCATCAGAATAAACTCAAAAAGTATTTTTAGCTTAGATAGATAGACAGGTTGTTGCATAACTATGTCACATTTCTAGTTTGGCTTTAGATAAAATGAATTCCTCATTCTACATTTAATAAGCAAATATATTTATTGTTCTAATACATCAGAAGCTGGCAAGCCAAAAAAAAAATAACAACATAAACCGACTACTATAAGCAACAAAAAATGTATGAGATATCAAAAAAAAAGAAAAATGTTATAGCAGTGTATACGGCATTAGTTTGTTCATTAGAAACAGAATGCAATACAATCAATCAAATCTCAAAAAAACGGTCGACAAGGAAGAGTGGCAGCTACACAATTCAAAATAAATGAAAAAACTGACTAAAATAATAACAAAAAAACAAAACAACAATAAAAAAGTCCGCTATTTTTCACCACACCGAACAGAAAAATGCAAGAAAATGAGAAAAACCACCGCACCTAGTAACCACCTAGACTAAAAAAAATGAATTCCAGAAATTAATGTTGTAACATATTTTTATTTACTAATACTTATGAAGATTATAATTTTATCAGTTAAATCACTGCAAACCCAACCAGCCAAACAAAAATTTACATACTACTTAGTAAAATAAAAATAAACGTAAAAATATTGGTTTAAAAAAACTACATTCATTAATTTGAGACAGAGCTAAACAAGATAATAACAGACAATAATATCAGACAAGTATTTTTGGCACATTTTTCTTTGACAGTTCTTAATTACGAATGCGCATTTGACAAATAAAAACAAAAACTAAAAGCTAAAAGCTTCCTTAAATATAACATTTTAAGGAAGACTTACTGATGGTAATAAACTAAACTAAATTAATAAAATATGATCGACACTAAAGAAAGAACGACTTTTACCTCGTCGCTACTATAAGTAGTTTCAAGCGTATTATATGCCTCGAAAATTAAAATTCGTCGTGCACAAAATGGAAAGGCATGCCATCGTGCATAGTGAACACCTGGCCGCTGCCGTCATTGATAATCACGCGCTGCCAGCCGCCACCTTCTTCGTCTTCGTCGTCGCGTTGGTTGCTATGGTAACCGTAGAAAATTCTAGGTTGATCGCGTTTTTTAGTAAAATGCGATCTAACGCTTGATTCTAGATTGTAGACTGATTGGCCAGAGAGGTGCTGCAGGAGCTGCAGTGGCAGGGAGTTTCAATTGCTTTTAGAGCACTTTAAAAGTGATTAAGGACGTAAACATAAAAATAGGTAAAACAGTGCTTCAACCTGAGAATCTGGGAGGCTGAAGGCTTAGCAACAAGCCAAGAATTAAGAATAGTAGCCGCTTATATGAGGATTCAAGGATCTGGAAAGAAGACAGTCTGACTTGAGGATCTGGGAAGCTGGCAGTCTGACATGAGGATCTGGGAAGTAGACAGTCTGACATGAGGATCTGGGAAGTAGACAGTCTGACATGAGGATCTGGGAAGATGACAGTCTGACATGAGGATCTGGAAAGATGACAGTCTGACATGAGGATCAGGGAAAATGACAGTCTGACATGAGGATCAGGGAAAATGACAGTCTGACATGAGGATCTGGGAAGTAGACAGTCTGACATGAGGATCTGGGAAGTAGACAGTCTGACATGAGGATCAGGGAAGTAGACAGTCTGACATGAGGATCTGGGAAGATGACAGTCTGACATGAGGATCTGGGAAGATGACAGTCTGACATGAGGATCTGGGAAGATGACAGTATAGACCAAGGATCTAAAAAGCCCAGCAACAAAAAGGCAGCTGTCGGCTGCGTGACTAGCAGGCCGGCGCACTGGGCTGAACGCACAGCCAGCCTGCGATAATCGCAGCCAGTTTGACTTTCTCTCTAGCAGCCCAAACTGCCAACTCCGACGCGACACTTTAGCGATGTTAAACAAAACGCTGTCTGTCTTTGTCGGAGCTCAACTGGGTGCCTGAAGTTTTTAAACACCTCTCAGCTGGGAAAATAAGCGAAGATTTGAAAGTAAATTATTACCTTTCCATTTTGAAAGAGAGCCACAGATGGCATGGTTTGTATGCCCTTGGCTAGGCAAAGATCTTGATAGGAGTCGCACTCAAGTTTGCCAAAGTTGGCGTAGAGATTCAAACTCTGAAATTATTTTTATAACTTTTTTTAATTGATATATAGATGATCACTCTGAGATCTATTAGGAAAATTTTATGTTACAATTGATTTTTAATTAGCTTAGCCTAATTAGCCTAGTTAGGTTTTCAGATGATTCTCGTGTTGGTTTGCAGATGATTCTCATGTTGGTTTGCAGATGATTCTCATGTTAGTTTGCAGATGATTCTCATGTTGGTTTGCAGATGATTCTCATGTTAGTTTGCAGATGATTCTCATGTTGGTTTGCACATGATTCTCATGTTGGTTAATCGCAGATGTCTCACATGTTGGTTTGCAGATGATTCTCATGTTGGTTTGCACATGATTCTCATGTTGGTTTGCACATGATTCTCATGTTGGTTAATCGCAGATGTCTCACATGTTGGTTTGCACATGATTCTCCTGTTGGTTAATCGCAGATGTCTCACATGTTGGTTTGCAGATGATTCTCATGTTGGTTTGCACATGATTCTCATGTTGGTTAATCGCAGATGTCTCACATGTTGGTTTGCAGATGATTCTCATGTTGGTTAATTGCAGATGTCTCACATGTTGGTTTGCAGATGATTCTCATGTTGGTTTGCACATTATTCTCATGTTGGTTAATCGCAGATGTCTCACATGTTGGTTTGCAGATGATTCTCATGTTGATTAATTGCAGATGATTCTCATGTTGGTTTCCAGATTATTCTTATGCTGGTTTGCAGATGATTATTATGTTGATTTGCAGATGATTATTATGTTAGTTTGCAGATGATTCCACTGTTAGTTTATAAGTTATTCTTAAAATGATTTAAAAAACTTTTTTGTTTGTTTTAAAGATGATTCTCGTGCTGGTTTACCATGCTTGTGACGTAGTTTATGATTCATTCTTTTGTTCGGTTTGACTTTTTCATGCATTCGTTTTTTGTAACGCATTCGTTTGTTTAATAATAGTTTTTAACTATCAAAGGATTTGCTATTAGATATGCAGGGAAGTTATGATTATTACAGCAATAAGTGGAGTTACAGATGGAGTACAAAAATATCATCAGAAATAGCTAAAAACCAACGCGGAATTTACATAGGCTGTAAAAATTACTTAACTACCAAGCAAATTTATGCATACGAAATATGATTTACCTTAGCCAAAGCTTTGAAAGTCGGGGCAAAAGCACGACACGGTCCGCACCAATCTGCATAAAAGTACACAACCCAGGGCTCGGTGGAGGCCAATTCTGTTCTAAATGCGGATCGAGTGAATTGCAAAATAGACTGGGGCACGAAGCTTTCCAGCCAGCCGGCGATAGAGTCACTGTTGCGGAATGGGCTGTTGTAGTCGCTGCAAGTTTGGTTTAAGACAACTTTTATTTGCAATTATCCTTAAAAGTACAAAATAAAAAATCGCTAAAAGTACATAATTGGAATAAATCGGTAAAAGTGCATAATTCGATTAAATCTCTAAAAGTACATAACTAAAATAAATCAGTAAAAGTACACACCATTACATTAATTTCTATATCAATACAAATCGCTCGTTCGAAATTGAACAGTTTCTGTTAGTGTCTAAAAGTACATACAACCGTACGTTGCATCGTTGGACTAAAGTACACATATTGTGTCGAGCGCAAAAGTACATATATATATGTATATATGCTAGATATCATCCTAATCTGGCAATCTCTTAAATATCAGCAACAAGACAGCTGTTGGCTGCGTGACTAGCAGGCCGGCGCACTGGGCTGAACGCACAGCCAGCCTGCGATAATCGCCAGCCAGTTTGACTTTCTCTCTAGCAACCCAAACTGCCAACTCCGACGCGACACTTTGGCGATGTTAAACAAAACGCCGCCAGTCTCTGTCGGGGCTCAACTGGGTGCCATTAGATTAAGTAAAAGTACAACTAGGTAACTAGTGCACGAATAAAACTGTTAGCCAAAGTAACTTATTTTGTATATCTCGCTAAAAGTACAAATTGGTACAAAGTACAAATTATCGCTAAGAGTACGCATTGAAATATGTTCACCTTAAGTAGTTACATTAAAGTTCGCTCTTTACTAATATAAATGTATAAAATAGCTAGATATTAATTAAGTTAATAGCGCGTATATTGCAAAGCAAATTTAAACAAAATAATTTTTTACACTTACAAGTAGTCATTCGGCCCAGTTTTATCAATGGGAAAAGCTCGAATAGTCGGATAGGATCGAATACCGTTAGCGTTGCACAGGTCTCTGTAGGTGACGCAGTCAACTGCCCCAATACGGATGTGCTGGTGGCCTTTGAAATTCTGTGGGGTGGTTTTGTTTCAAGTGAGATGCTATTAAAGCTCAGTGTTTCGATTTATAAATTGTCTGAGGATTAACATCAATAAGTACCGATCACTTATCAGTAAGTACTTTATCTCATATATAAAAGAAACCCCTGGCCCTCCCTAGGTAAACAATCCTATCCCCTCTGTTATCGAAATTCCACATGGGGAAATTTATCCAAACTGTTATCGAAATGCCACATGGGGAAATCTATCCAATCTGTTATCGAAATCCCCCAGGGGAAACCTATCCCATCTGTTATCGAATTACCCCTTCCTGGGGAAATCTATTTCATATATAATCGCAATTCACAAAGGAAATCCATCCCATCAATCATCGAAATCCCATAAGTAAACCTATCTCATATATCATCTAGATCCCGCAAAGAATGCATCCCAATAATAATGGCGATCCCTAGGAAAAACTTCCCATCTATTATCACAATCCACTGACTGGGAATTTTACGAGTAGAATCTATCTCCATCTAATAATCGATAACTTTAGGGAAATATAACTCCATTTATAATCAAAATAGAACCTAGAAAACTACCAGCAACCCAGCAACCTAAGCAAGCAGTTCAGCGCAAGAGGTCCGACTCACCTTGGCCAACGCGTTCAGCTCCGGCATGAATTCCACACAGGGCTGACAATTAACCGAATGAAAGTACACCAGCCAGACGTGACTCCGACTGGCCTCGGCTACGATGCTACGGAAACTGTCTGGATTGAAATAGACGGCCGCAGGTTTGACAAACGCCTCGGCAAAGGCTAACATCTGGTGGGCGAATTTCGAGCCGCGGAATTTCACGCGTTTAGAATTGGCCAATAGCAAAAGCAGAGACGGATAGCTGTTGATTGAGAATCTCTCGCACAGATTCCGCTCTATGGTGCAATCAACTGAACCGAATCGAACTCGAACTCCGTCCGGCAGCTGAGAGCCCAGCTCCGACTCGTATAGGCGAGCGGCTTCGCGAAATTCCGGCAGCGCTTTCATGCACGGCGGGCACCACTGGGATTAACGGGGCAGGGGTGTTGGGGGAAAGGTCTGGATTCTTGAATTTTCTCCCCTTTATTCACACTTTACCAGTCTCCTACTTCATTCACACTTCACTAATCTCCCCACTTCATTCACACTTCTCAGTCTTCCCACTTTATTCGCACTTCTCTAGTCTCCCCACTTTACTCAAACTTCCCCAATCTCCCCACTTCATTCACACTTCCCCAATCTCCCCACTTAATTCACACTTCCCTAATCTCCCCCCTTTATTCACACTTTACCAGTCTCCTACTTCATTCACACTTCTCAGTCTTCCCACTTTATTCGCACTTCTCTAGTCTCCCCACTTTACTCAAACTTCCCCAATCTCCCCACTTCATTCACACTTCCCCAGACCCCAGTCTCCCCACTGCATTCACACTTCCCCAATCTCCCCACTTCATTCACACTTCCCCAATCTCCCCACCGCATTCACACTTCCCCAATCTCCCCACTTAATTCACACTTCCCTAATCTCCCCCCTTTATTCACACTTCCTCAGTCTCCCCACTTAATTCACACTTCTCAGCATTCCCACTTCATTCGCACTTACCCAGTCTCCCCTTCATTCACACGTCAAAGTTACAATTAAAAAACTCACCGGAGCAAAGAAGTCCACAAACCAATAGGTACCCTTAGGCGCGGCGTCCACTAACGTGGCGAATGTCTCGGTAGTCAGGGCTGTCATTGGATTGGCTATGGCGGCCAAAGCGAACTCTTTGATGTCCATGTAGTGAACTTGGCCTTTGAATAGTTTAACAGGTATGGCTAATATAAAAAACTAACCTGATCAAACCTGACACTAAACTGACCAAACCTGACACTAAACTGACCAAACCTGACACTTAACTAACCAAACCTGACACTAATCTGACCAAACCTGACACTAAACTGACTAAACCTGACACTAAACTGACCAAATCTGACACTAAACTGACCAAACCTGACACTAAACTTACCAAACCTGACACTAAACTGACCAAATCTGACACTAAACTGACCAAACCTGACACTAAACTGACCAAACCTGACACTAAACTGACCAAACCTGACACTAAACTGACCAAACCTGACACTAAACTGACCAAATCTGACACTAAACTGACCAAACCTGACACTAAACTTACCAAACCTGACACTAAACTGACCAAACCTGACACTTAACTAACCAAACCTGACACTAATCTGACCAAACCTGACACTAAACTGACTAAACCTGACACTAAACTGACCAAACCTGACACTAAACTTACCAAACCTGACACTAATCTGACCAAACCTGACACTAAACTGACCAAACCTGATACTAAACAGACCAAAACTGACAAACCTGACACCAAACTGACACTAAACTGACCAAACCTGACACTAACCTCACCAAACCCTAAATGGATAAGCTGTACTGAACAAATAGAACCAACAAAATCATTACGCAACGAAAGCTCAACTTTCAAATCTTACCATAGTAAATTTCAAAATCTCCGGTTCGCTTGATGAGCACGGCGGCAGGCTGATGCTGTTGGCGTTTGTTATTGCTCCTGATGATGGGCAGCCGCTGGCACAGACTGCGCACCGAACTATCAACTGCATCTCCTAGGCAGACTAAACGGCTGACACGAACTTTGTGGGGTCGCAACAGTGGAACGAGTCGCTTAAGATGCGCATCGGCATTGGCAGTTGACGACGACAAGGTGGCCTCTTCTAGTAGAAGCAGTTGCGCCTGGCGAAGCGAGGCACCCTGAAAAAAAAACAACTGGTCTTTGTTCTACTTGTTTCTGAGATAATTAAAATTAGAATGCATTGCATAGTGCTTTAGATTGCCGTCTGAAACAATCTATTTGACTGTCTTATTTTATCTACCTGTCTTACCACTATTAATCTACTTGTCATACTCTACTCTGTCTAGCTGTCTTACTCCAATCTATCGACCTGTCTAACCCTAATCTATCTACCTGTCTTACCCTAATCTATCTACCTGTCTTACCCTAATCTATCTACCTGTCTTACCCTAATCTATCTACCTCTTACCCCAATCTACCTAGGTAAACCTAATCTATCTACCTGTCCTACCCTAATCTATCTACCTGTCTTACCCTAATCTATCTACCTCTTACCCCAATCTATCTAGCTAAACCTAATCTATCTACCTGTCTTACCCTAATCTATCTACCTCTTACCCCAATCTACCTAGCTAAACCTAATCTATCTACCTGTCCTACCCCAATCTATCTACCTGTCTTACCCTAATCTATCTACCTCTTACCCCAATCTACCTATTAAAACCTAATCTATCTACCTGTCTTACCCTAATCTATCTACCTGTCTTACCCTAATCTATCTACCTGTCTTAGCCCAATGTATCTACCTGTCTTAGCCCAATCTATCTACCTGTCTTACCCCAATCTATCTACCTGTCTTACCCCAATCTATCTACCTGTCTTACCCCAATCTATCTACCTGTCTTAGCCCAATCTATCTACCTGTCTTACCCCAATCTATCTACCTGTCTTAGCCCAATCTATCTACCCGTCTTAGCCCAATCTATCTACCTGTCTTACCCCAATCTATCTACCTGTCTTAGCCCAATCTATCTACCTGTCTTAGCCCAATCTATCTACTCGTCTTACTACAAATTCACCAGTACACCAAAACAAGGCCACATACCTCATGCACGGCCTTGCTGAGACGATTGGCAAGCTGACCATCAACAGCCGGCAGAGGCGGCAGCAGGCGCAGCACGCTGCGCATCGTCTCCTGAGTGTGCAACGACGTCACGGGCAGGCCGACAACGCCCAGAGCTTCAACATCTTCGCCAACTAATACGCTGGAGGCGTTGACAAACAGTCTAGCGGACGGCGCCTCGGAGCCGTCAGCCGGGGCGGGATTCAATTGTCGGCACAGAGTAGCCGCCTCGCCGCAATCGACGCGTCCAATGCCAACGTAGCCGCTAAATACGAATGCCAATTTTTTTAACGTTCGCTGACTGAAACAATCGACAACTCCGCGGCCGCAGAAGGTCAGCAGCCAGTGAGCTGGGCCGGACGGATCTTTCAGCTTGCTAGCCAGGTTGGCTTCGGTCAGGTCAATGTGACTGTCGCGGATTCGGCGTAGAGCGGCGTCCAATACGGATTCTTTGGTTAGGGGGCCGGTGTACATGTTGTGACCCTGCGGTGCGGTGGGGTGGGTCGCTTGCTGGGGTGTATCTGATGGCTTTCAATAGAGCAAGCATCTAATAAGCTTGTCAACCAGTGTGTGTGTGTGTGTGTCTAGATACCTTTCCATTGGTCCGTCTGTCTGACTGTTGTAGTGTCTGTAAATAAGTCTGTCTTTCCGTTTTATTGTCTGTAAATCATTCTGTATGTATGTCTCTTAGTGTCTGTAAATCATTCTGTATGACTGTCTGTTTTAGTGCCTGGAAATCAGTCTGTCTGTCTGTCTTAGTGCCTGCAAATCATTCTGTCTTTCTGTTTTAGTGTCCGTAAATCAGTCTGTCTGTTTGTTTTAGTGTCTGTAAATCATTCTCTATACCTGTTTAGTGTCTGTAAATCAGTCTGTATTCCTGTCTGTCTTAGTGTCTGCAAATCAGTCTGTCGGTTTTAGTGTTTGTAAATCAGTATGTCTGTTTTAGTATCTGTAAATCTGCCTGTCCGTCTGTGCTTTAGTGTCTGTATATTTGTCGATCTACCCATCTGTCTTAGTATCTGTAAATCAATCAGCCTGTCTGTCTTTTAGTGTCTGTAAATCAGTCTGTTTTCTATATATCTGTTGTGTGAGTGTGTATCTAAACGTCTGTCTTGTTTCGGTGTCCCTAAATCATCCTGTCTCCTACATGTTTGAGTGTCTACAAATGTTGTCCTGTCTGCCGCCTATCTGTCTGTTAGTCTTTTATTCTGTCCGTATATTTTTATCAGTTTCCATTTACCAAATTATCCACTTGTCTGTCTGCCTGCTGTTTAAAATTAAAATTTAAACTTTATTAGTCCAGGCATTTCTTCCCATCCTCGGTAGCTCCATACATCAAATCAATTATAGTTTCTTTCATTAAATTAGGAGATATTTGAAAGAAAATCTAACCGGATAAAAGAAGAAGACTGGCGGCTCAGCGGAGCGCAGTTCCGGTATATTCTCGCACAGGTAGCCGGCCTCCTGGCAGTCGATAGCGGCCACGCGGATCACGTCTTCGAGTTCGTGACCGACTTCGCGCCACTGCAAAAATAGATTAGACTTGTAAGAGACTGGATTTCAAATTTATTAGCCTTGGTAAGAGACTAGACTACACTTTGTGAGACTAGATATCAAACGCCTAGACTTGGTGAGACTAGATATCAAGGGACTAGACTTGGTGAGACTAGATATCAAACGACTAGACTTGGTGAGACTAGATATCAAGGGACTAGACTTGGTGAGACTAGATATCAAGGGACTAGACTTGGTGAGACTAGATATCAAGGGACTAGACTTGGTGAGACTAGATATTAAACATCTAGGCTCAGTGAGGCTAGATATCCGATTACTAGACTTAGTAAGACTAGATATACGATGAATAGACTTATTGAGACTAGATATCCAACGTCTAGACTTGGTGAGACTAGTTATCAAATGATTAGACTTGGTGACACACTATGTAACATAACTAGCCCCTAGACGAGATGATTGTGAAAAAAACTTTGAGAGATTAGATTACTAATTGACTAGAGCAGACATCTATCGTCAAAGGCGTCAATAACAATAAGACTGCAAAAAAACAACACAATCCATCAAAAAGTCTCACCATCTGAGCAAACTTCTCGCTGCGCGACACTTGCGAAGCGTAGAAATTAACAAACCAAATTTGTCCGTCGCCCGAATCGCTTCTAGAGAAGGCCTCGTATCGTTCGGGCGTCAGTTTGACAATTTGAGGATCGTCGGCGAAGAGGCCGCCGGATTTTTCAGCGCCGCTTCTGGCCCGCTCGTACTGTTGGCCCTCCTCTTCGTGGGCTTTGAGGCCAGCCTCGCCGAATCTGTCGTAGCGTTCGCGCAGCTCGGGACTTTTTAACACCTCGTAGGCGCGATTAATTCGCATGAACAGGGCGTTGGCACCCGGGTCCGCTTTGTTCCTATCCGGATGCTTCTCTAATAATAACTTTTTAAAGGCTCGTTTAATCTGATTGGCCGAGGCTGTGCGAGACACGCCCAGCAAGCTATAGTAGTCCTCATTGCCAGAAGCGGAAGAAGACGCCAACAAAGTTGACACCAGTAGCAGCAAAAGCAATGATATTAAAAGCAAAGTTTTTGGAAGCAAAGAATGTTTTGAATTATGCATCATTATTTTTTAAAGCAGTTGTTGTAGCTGAAAGTAGTTTTGGATTTTTATGTTATCATTTAAAGTGAAAGTTAGCAAGATTGAGCAGCTAATATTTTCTACATCAAAACTGATTTTGGCCAAGACATCCCACTGACACTAATAAATGTAACTTAAGAATAGATAGTTTTTACAAGAAATTATTGTAAAACGTTGTAAAAGAATTCCATATTTTCATTAAAGAATCTCCCAATTGAATTGCCACAGGGACTGTCAAAAACTCATTGGAGATATCACTGATAAATTAAAACTCAATAAACAAAACTTTAAACTGATAACTGTCAAACTGTCAACCTCTTAACATTGAATTTTGACAATGCTTATCTGAAAGTACATTGCATCTCTTGCACATGTTATGAAGCAAACTGGTATTGTTGGTACAGTGTCTCCAAAACAATTTATGGAAACCTTTCTATACCATAAAATGCAGCATATATGCTTGCAGTCCCAATGCAGAGGTTGCTGCTAGTGATATCAATTTAGTCACAATTCAATGCAGTAAATCACTCTAAAATACCACTGGCCTTATGTGAAATGCCTGTTTTTTGGCCAGACAGGATGGGACAGTAATTCAGATAAAAAAGCAACAGCTTTGAGAAGGAATGATTGATTAGAAAACATAGGCAAGCTTATTTTGTCACCTTTCTTGCACTATTTTTGCTACTTAAAGAACTTCCAGAAGTGCATTTTTGGCAATTATGCTACCTATTAGATGCCATCTATTCTCTTCTTATAGTAGTTTTTTTAACTTTCATATCAGATGCAAGCATCTTCATTGGCTAATAGTAAGAAAAAGACTCAGTATATAACTTAATTCAGTACAAAAAAGGCCTGGATTTATTTTTGTGCAATAGGGATGCTATAGCATCTTGACTTTGAGAATCACATCCTGAAATTCAATATAGGATGCAAATTTGCATCCTGATTTTTTAATTATTCACAATAAAATACTTTTAAAATAGGACTTTTTGGCAAATACTATTTATAGTTAAAATATCATGCAAATAAAAAAATTGTTTAAATAAGATTAAATACCTATAGCAAATTTAAATTGATGAATATACAATTGAAAAAGTACAAAATTAAGCTTCCTTTTTATTAAAATAGACCAACTATATAGTCACTATCCTTCCTTCCCTTCTTTCCCCAGTCTCCTATATCTCTGTAGACATACATGTGCTAACTTAGTCACCTAGCTAGTACCACTTGGCTGTAGGCCTAGCCTATGTTTAATAAAATTCAAAATTTATGTTAGAAAATTTCTAAAAAAGGTCCTACTAGCTATCTCATACGTGCACAACTCAAAAAATTTGGTTAGCCAGTGCAATTTAGTTAAAAAAATTTGCAACTTACTTGGGTTCAAAGTTTGAAGGACTAAAAAAAAGTCCCGCAACCCATATCTCACCTATAGCTTCTATACCTGCTATATTGTTTTACTATTCTGCTCCAAATTCAAATTTGACACTTCTACTGCCTATTGGATAACCTACCCCCTCCATTTTGCAATTTACCCTCTCTATTTTGCAACTTACCCCCTCTGTTTTTACCAATTTTGTGATTTACATAGGCAATTTTATGATTTTCATTGGTGATTTTGCAACTTACCTTAGTCAGCCACCAAATCTATCAGCCGGATCAGCTGACTCAGCTGACTATTGCGCATGTATGAGCCATTTCTTAGCATTGCCTTACTTTTTAATATATATTTTATTGCTTTTCCCTGATTTTTAAAATAGCTATAGCTACCTTCTTAATTCAACTTTGAGCCATTTTGCAACTGATCTTTCCAATTTTGGCTAATTTTGCAACTTATCTTCTTATTTCTGCAACTTTGTCTTATATTCCCAATTTTGTGACTTAGGCTAGCTAACTAGGTTAGGACTGTCAGTGCCCATTTTACTTGGCCAAATAAGCTAGGTCAACCAGGTATTGTGCAATGTGCATGTATCCAGTTAGGAAGGTGGCTTCTTAGAGGGAAAATTCCCGCACACTAGGTTTATTCTTTGAATAGGACCAAGGTTAGGGGCATACATTCAAAATAGAATATTAAAAAGACCTAGTAAGTAGGAAGATATAGGCAAGTGGCTGGGTTTATTTTTTGTGCTATGGGGATGCTATAGCATCTTGACTTTTAGAATCGCATCCTGAAATTCAATGAAGGATGCAATTTTGCATCGAGATTTTTTTAATTCTTTACAATAAAAGACCTCTAAAATGGGAATTTTTTTTAATTGTATCTTAAACCCTGAAATCGCATCCTAAAATTAAGAACATGATGCGATTTTGCATCCTGTGCCTATCCAAAAAATAAACCCAGGCAAGTGGCTTGTAGGACATTTTTTGGTCCTTTCAACTTTTATCCCAAGTAAGTGCACAAAGGTGCACAGATTGTCCTCCCAGAATTTATTCCAATGCACACTGTGCCACCTTCTTGACTATGGGCATGTATATCTATAGTTACAATGCCTAGGCCTATTATTCTCTTTCTATATCTTGTCTTGGCACTACCTTGTCTTTGTCTAGGCCTAGGCCTATTCCTTTTCATTCCTTGGTTAAACATAGGACCTATAAGTACAAAGTAATTTATGTCATTTTATAGGCTCAAGTCAAAGGCATATTGACTAGCCTATTAAATTGCCATTCTAATTTTGGGACCCTGATACCAATTGGTAGCTATTATATTATTTTTCTATAAATACTATAATTATTAAAGCAAATACTCCAGGCTACATGGCATGGTTTTTTAGTGTGATTACTGTATCATGTCATAAAATTTTGCAACTGCACACAAAATGTGGACCTAGGCCAGGGCCTACTGTGCACAATTGCATAGCCTACTTTCTCCATGACTCCATGAAAAACTATGCAAAATGAAATGCCACACATTATTAGGTCTACTTGTATAAGTGGCACAGCCACTAGCCAGAAACAGGGCCTAGGGTTTTTGCGATCAAATTTTGATTTTTTTGTCTAGCATAGGCCTGTTTAATTTTTCATATATTTTATAGGCCTCACTGAACCAGTCATGACCTTGACCCCAAAAATCAAACCTGACCGAGCGACTGCTTTGTGTTACTATTAGGTTCCCACATAATAGAAGTAATTAAAATGCTGCACAATTTCTTTAAATCGCCTGTCAAAGCCAACTCTGTTTCGGTTCAGTCTTCTCTTCGCTGTACATATATTTAGATATCACATGTCAGGTTCAGGTTCGCGCGAGCCACGCATCTAAAAGGTGGAAATTTAAATTTATTTAGAAATTACAGTAAAACAAAATAACTACATATAAAGTAAGTTTTGCCGAATTCAGTTCATCTAAGTCAGTAGGAAAAACAAATTTTGTAACAGTTTAACTCATCCTTGATGGTGACTAGTCTCGCTCTGACTCAGTTGGGCAGCTAAAAGACACTATTGAAAGCGGAAATAATCATCGATTAGTCCGGGAGTCTAATCTCGACAGGGCCGTCTGGTGATGCTGTCCACACAATATGGTGACGGCGGGGTTGTCAGTCTCATACATGTACATATATTTGGTCTGTCGATTCTCCATCGTTCTTTTATCTCTGTGTCAGTACTAGCTAAATATCTATCTCCTGTATCAAAGTAGAAAGTTATATATTTCTGCCGCTTTAAATTCAAATATTTTAAACCATTAAAATATAAAAAAACAATCAGAAAAACAGGATAATATACTGCAATTTAAGCATTAAAATTGACCCTCGGCAACCAACCATTAAATAACCACGATTATATTGTACAAATCCTGAGCAAATTCCAGCAAAACAAATAAATAGTGAACATCATTTTGAAAACGTTAAAATTATTAATAAAAACATTGTCACTAATCAAATAATATCAAAATAAGTCATCAAAAAATTTAATCCAGCTACAAATAGTACATTATAACATCTAGTATAAGATTTTCTGCAGCAGCTGTTGGATGGCCTCGAGCTGCGCTTCTTCTCGAGTTTCTGCAGTCCTTCCTGAAGTTCAGCCTGTTGCGTCTCTCTAGCTGCGAGCTTTTGCTGGAGCTGCTCCGCCTGTCTCTCACTGGCTCCCTCGCCCTCGCCCTGCATGTCCAGCAAATTGTGCGTGTGGCCCAGCAGCTCCTGCAGGTCTCCCCACTGCTGCGGCACCGCCTGAAGCAGCTTCGGTCGAGTGACGCGTAGCCTGAGAGCTTGGAACCTCAGGAACTGCAGGTATCGTTTCGGGATCTCGTCAACTGGACCACGGACGGACCACCAGGGCTAAAATTTTAATAATATTTTTTTGAAAAAATAATACGAGCGTATACGAGCGTATACGGTTCATTCTACGAGTAGATGAAATCAATGTAAGGTAACTTTAGCTGTAGTCTTCATCGTTCATGAGTAGGATGATACAAAAAAAGTTGCTTTTGGCTGCCTAAAAAAAGTTTCATCGCTCTTTTACTATTTTATTATTCAGAACAGAGAAGTTAAAAAATATATGAGAAATATTATTCATAAACTGGGCACACAAGTGTGATAGCGAGTTTCTCGGAATAATGTATTTTTTACTTTTCACTGCGCTTTAACAAACACAGTGTATAGCTGTGACTTATAATATATCTTCCTTTGTGAATCTTAAGTACTTTATGTTATTACATATATTTGTTAATATTTTTATATTTTGTTTGCTGTTTAGTTATTAAAGTAGATCCATTCTATTTCAGTTCGCACTCTTGAAGTGCAAAATAACAAGCATTATTATCGTCCGATGACGTGCGCTCGCTCCTCGCCTCTGATTGGCTGGCCCTTGGGGCGTTTTGCAAACCCTACCCCCTAAGTGCGTCTGTAGGACCGATTATTTAATATCGCGCCATTTTTGCCCTCCCTTGCGCTTTACCTGTTTTTTTTGTCTCTCGCCTTGTCTCGACTTGTCATGCGGCCCCTCGATTCAATAACAATATACAATACAATTATACAATGCCAATAATACGTTAAAACTCGTCACAATTTTTGGAGGTCCCACCGAGACTACAAATTAACTACTCCGACCGACTGAAGCCCAACCCAAGAAGACAAGGCCTACAATCTGTTGAGTTTTAAGAAAATCCACAGTGATTTTAGACGGATCAATTTCGCCCTACTGTGCCGTGTCGATCACTACTAGTCTGCGTCTATCGAAGGCCTATCGAAGGCGATCCTCGGCAATCTGCGACGATCTGCGACGATCTGCGACGATCTGCGACGATTTGCGACGATCTTCGACGATTTGCGACGATCTTCGACGATCTGTGACGATCTGCGACGATCTGCGACGATCTGCGACGATCTGAGACGATTTGCGACGATCTGCGACGATCTGCGACGACCTGCGACGATCTGCGACGATCTGCGACGACCTGCGACGATCTACGACGATCTGCAACGATCCCCGACGACCAGCGACGATCTGCGACGATCTAGGACGATCCGCGGTATTCTGCGGCGATCTGTGGCTATCTGCGGCGTTCGGAAACGATTGCAACTTGTGAGGCTGTTATTTGGTTTTGTGTAATTAGGATTGTGTCTGGCGGTTTAGTTGGTTTGCGTGAATTTAAGCTTCTGGACCCTTAAGCTGGGTTTTAGGCCCCCCGCCAGACACGTGTGTTTCCGCGAGTACACGTCTCTGTTTTCTCTTTTCTGTTTCTTTCGCCTTCTAACTCTTTCTTTTCCCTGCCGAGCCGATCATGAGCGACCGCGAGGGCAAGCTTGAAGGTGCCACAGGCGGTCCGTCGAGCTTAGGTCTAGGGGACGCTGAACAGGGCGGTTCTTCGACACAGCCGCTGCTTGCTGAGACACTCGCTTCACTGCACCGTCTCCTTGAATATCAATTTACGAGAGAAAGACGCTCGGAAGATCATTATGAACGAGCTGAGCCGTCACTGAACGTCAAACTTAGACCACCTGCTGTCTTTACCTGTAAATCATCTTTTGATGTTTGGGAGGCTCAGTTCCAAGCGTATATCGAAGCTCACAGAGTGCCGTTCCATCAGCAAACTGCAGTCCTCCTTAGTCTGTTGGCACCAGAATGTCAAGAGTTTTTCTTAAATAACAACCTCGGTGAAAAATCATGCGCCGAAGCTCTCCGGCTTTTGAGGGAGCGCTTCACTGAATCGAATCTAAAGGAGAAAAAGTACATGGAGCTAGTTGTTGCACAACAAGGACCCGCTGAGTCCATTGCGGAATTCTATGACCGCCTGGCATCTTATGCTAGGCTAGCCTGTCTTTCTCAAGCGGAGGCGGAACCATTGCTACGCGCCAGACTTTGTCATGGAATTAATGATAAGGTACTAGCGGAGAAACTCATGCTCTGGAGCAGTGATGCGGAAAGTAAGAGCAATGAGACAGGTTCCAAGGGCAAGAGCATCTCAGCTGCAGAACTGGTCACGAAAGCTAAAGAGATTGTTGGAATACAGCAGCTATTACATCCCACATCAAACCCGTCAGCAAACATTCGAGTCTTAGAGACTGAGAAAGCTTCGTTGGAAGCTAGAGTCGCTGAGCTTGAGAGACTCTTGCTTCTCCAGAATGAGAATGGGGTAGCTAGCAACAATCACCAGACTCGAAATCTAAACAACCCAACCCAGAATTCAGCGACACGTGGACAAAACAACAAACTTCCAGGAAGCTCGACGAGAGCTCAGAAATTCAGTAACCCAGCGGGAGTGGTAACTCGATCCCGAACTTGCTTCCGTTGTGGGGGGAATGATCACTTCATTGCCGACTGTCCCATGCCTCAACCGAGATCAGCGAACCAGCAGTCTTCAACTAGGGCTCGGTTCCCAAGGCAAGGTGACCAGGGGCAAGGCCAGAATGCGTCGGAAGTTGGATCCATAATCTCTTGGAAAGGAACCTTCGGATTCATCCAGTCAGAACAGCTTCCCGACCAACTGTTTCTCCACCGGGGGGAACTCTCTGAACCCTTGCTCCATGCTGCGGATCAACACCAGCTAGTTGGCACTAGAGTACAATTTTACAGAAAAATCGATGCAGGCAAGAAGCGTGATCAGGCCTGCCGTGTTAGCCCAGTGCATTCGATTATTAACCAGTCAACCTGCTCGCCCAGTAATCCCGAAGATTTCACCGTAGGCTCGAGCTTCTTCGTCCAGCTGACCATCGGGGACAGCAGAATCATGGCGTGCCTTGATTCCGGTGCTAATGCTAGTGTGATGGGGAAACAGACCATGGCTCAATTAGTAGAAGCTGACCCATTAAATAATGTATTCTCACCAGCTCGGAATTCATCTAGGGCCACAGCATTCAATGGCTCGACTACCCGAGTGCTTGGCTCGTTACGCTGTGAGGTGGAGTTGGGAAACATGCGCAAAACACATAGTTTTCTAGTGATCGAAGAGTCCACTACCGAATCACTTCTCGGAATTGATTTCCTTAGAAGCTTCCAAGTACTCCTGGATTTCACCAGCGGCCAAGTTTTGGTAGCTGGAGAAGCAGTGCCGGTAATTGAAGGTGACACTGGAGTTTATCGATTGCGCCGCGTTGTGGCTGCATGTACCACCGACTTACCACCCCGATCAGAAACGCTTGTACCGAGTCGGGTACTCGACCAGGCGCCGAATTCGGATGGTACAATTGCCGCCAAGCTGTTCACCACAGACTCCGAATTCTTTATAGCAAGATCTATCGATCGGGTCAGCAGCACAAACCATGTGCTTGTGCGGATGCTCAACAGTAGTGATCAGCCATCCAGGGTGGAGCGCAGCCAGGAGATTGCATCCTTTCAAGAGCTCACTAATGAAGTAGTGGTGCCAACCTCATTAACAGAAAAAGACTTTACCATAGACAACTCTAATACGCTGAACAAGAAACTGTCGAAATTACCTGCACCTGACAAGGGAACAGCAGCCTGGCTTACAAAACAATTTAGACTTGACCAAACCAACCTAACACCAGCTCAGCTAAGCTTAACTCTTAAAACATTAAATTATTTCCTTAGCCAAATTTCGCAGAGTGATAGCGACCTAGGCAGAACTCAGCTACATGAAATGGCAATCGAACTCGTAGATAAAGATACTCGTCCCGTTGCACTTTCTTCGAGGCGAACTACGCCAGCGCAAAAGGAGTATCTGGATCAGTGCATCGGTCAGCTGCTTGACCAGGGCGTGATTGAAGAGTGTGACTCTGAATGGGCATCACCCATTGTCCTGGTTAAAAAGAAAGACGGGTCGATGAGACTGTGCATAGATTACCGGACCGTAAATAAGTTAATCAAGCCTTGTACCTTCCCACTTCCGCTTATCGAGGAATCGTTCGATAGCCTAGCAGGTTCGTCAGTGTTCAGTAGTCTTGACCTCACCTCTGCCTACTGGCAGGTTGGAATCAGAGAGGAGGACAGGGACCTAACAGCCTTTTCGTGCCCCCAGGGCACATTTAGGTGGAAGGTGGTCCCGTTCGGTATCAAAACAGCTCCGGCAAATTTTGCCAAATTAATGCATAGGGTATTTAGGCCACTACTGATGAGGGTGAGTCTAATATATCTTGATGATATCATTGTCAAGGCAACCGACAACGACCAAATGATCACAAACCTTGCTCTAGTGCTATCACAGTTACGCAAAGCCAACCTAAAAATTAAACCGTCTAAATGCGAACTTTTCCAAGAAAAAGTCAAATTCCTAGGGTTCGTAGTCTCCGCTAAAGGCATTGAGGCAGACCCTGCAAAAACCCAGGCAGTGCAGGAATGGTGCACGCCCACGACTAGAAAACAGCTGCTGTCGTTTCTCGGGTTTGCGAATTACTACCGAAAATTCGTCCCGCGCTTCTCAATAATCGCTACTCCGCTCTATGCGTTAGCCAAGAAGTCTGAGAAGTTCGTGTGGCTGGAGTCCCACGAACGCGCATTTCAGGAGCTTAAGCGCAGCCTGTGTACTCCACCAGTACTTGCCTATCCTGATATGTCGCAAAACAATCGTGAGTTTATCCTAGACTGTGATAGCTCCCTTGAAGGAGTCGGAGGCGTGCTGTCTCAAATCGACCAGCAGGGCACAGAACAGGTTGTCGCCTACGCATCGAAAAAGTTCTCTCAAAGCCAATCTAATTATTGCGCTACGATGCGCGAACTTTTAGGCTTAGTTCTAATGCTGGAACATTTCCGACCTTATCTACTGGACCGAGCCTTCACTGTGAGAGTCGACGCGGCAGCGCTGCAGTGGCTGCACTCGAAAAAGCATGCCACTGGAATGCTCGCACAGTGGCTCGCTACGATCGAGCTGTATGAGTTCCGGGTCCAACAGTCCGCTCTTGAAAGACTTGGCGAATACGATTTCAAAGTCCAGTACCGTCCCGGTAAGAATCACGTCACAGCAGACATGCTAAGTCGCAATCCTCGCTTTAGAGCAGATCATGACGACTGTCCGACTTGCAGTAAAATACCTGAACTGCAAGAGAAGTTCAGGGCTAAAAAAACCAAGGCAAGACAAATCGAAATCCGCCACATTCCGGTGCAGTGCTCGGTATCCGACTCTGCCTGCCAAACTGAGTCACTATTTACTAACGACCAGGCAGTTAATACAACTAGAACACAGACCGCTAGGGACACAGTTTGTCAAACCGACAATGCTAACACACCCGACCAGCACACTGTAGCAAATGAGATTCCGATCTCCACTCGTACAAGTAACAGCGACGATGTAGTCATGGCAAATGCCCCTGAACACATAATTAGGGTAGCTCAAGCTGAAGAGTGCTCATCCAATCGATCTACCACTCCATCCGGTGACCCCGAGCTCGAATGGGCCCGCGAGGCGCAAGAGACTTGCATTGACTTAGCGCAATTGATCGATTGCATCCAAGGTCGCATAGAGAAACCCTCAAAGGCGGATCTGCAAAGTTGTAGTCGTGAAATCAGGAAGTTATGGTCGATGTTCAATGAGCTGAGTGTGGCAAATGGGTTATTATACCACAACAAGCCAAAATCTAACAAAAAATCAACGAACAAATTACTGGTCATTCCGGAGACAGCCGATATTTCAGAATTAGTTAGGAACTACCATAGACAGATCAATCATTGCGGAGTCACTAAGACCTTAGCCGCGATCCGATTACGATTCTCCATCTCAGACTTAGAGACTTACGTCCGGGGAATTCTTGCCGAATGTGAGGTTTGCGCTAAAACTAAAAAATCTAAACTAAAAAATAAGCAACCCATGCAACCTGAGTTGGCGGGATACCCTAATCAAGTAGTACATGTTGACCACGCTGGTCCTTTCCCGGAGAGAGCAGGACAAAGATATTTACTCCTGATGGTCGATCGATTCTCCGGATTTGTCGAAATAGTGCCAGTTTCGGATGTAAGTGCAGAGACAACTGCAATGATGATCCTGACAGAATGGATAGCAAAGTATGGGTGCATGGAACAACTTGTATCGGACAATGGCACCGCATTCGTAAATAGCACGGTAATCGAACTCACAAGGCTCCTCGAAGTGGACATGGCGCGCATCACCGCACGTAGACCTCAAGCAAACGGAAAGGTCGAGAGAATGGTGCAAACAGTTAAGAGCCAAATTCGTGCTATCTGCTTGGACAGACAGTTTGAGTGGCCCCTAGCAGCACGGTTGGCGGCGCTATCGATTCGCGCGACTGTTGCTGAGTCTACTGGGTACACGCCGGCGAAGATCTTCTTCGGTCGTGAGCTCAATCTGCCACTAGACCTCGTTCACAATCCACCAGTTCACGACAAGTACAATCCAGATTCCTACGCTCATTTCTTACACAAGACGCTGGTTGAGGTGTCCGCCGCTGCGCGCCAGAACCGCGGGAGAGCGCAAGAGCGTCAAAAGCGCTATTACGATCGAAACGCGATGCGCTCAAATTTCGAGGTCGGTGAACTTGTATGGGTTCTCAATGCGGACCATCGAGGTCTCGATCCCGCGGTGTGGCACGGACCCTACAAGGTAGTTCAAAAAATTTCAGAGAGGAACTACAGACTCATACCAGAACTTGCTAGAATAAACCCGCTTGAACATGTCCCGAACCCGACGCACAACATATATAACGTCGATAGAATGAAACGCTGTGTGCGTAAGCAGACGTTCCAAGACGTGGCTGACCGGTATGGCATTAGGGTGCCAGCCAGAATGCCATCGTCTATGGCCGGTCAGGGTGGCGGCGACCAGGCCACTTGGCTATCGTCGGAATCGCTTGACAGACAACGTCGTAGCATCTCAGAGCAAACGTCGGTGAGTTCCTCCTCAGACTCTTCCCAGCCTGAACAACCTCAAGCCACTGAGGTGCCAGACTTGATGCCAGTGCGGGCAGAGAATGCCAGAGAGGTGACGAGGCGCGAAGCGGACATCGAAGGGAATAGAGAGACGTCTGTCGCTGAGGAACTGAGTGGAGCGTTCTATGATGAGGACGGGGAGTTGCTCGAAGAAGCTGCTGGCAGAGAGCCACCACCAGAGCAGGAACTAAACGTCAATCATTACCCAGCCGATGTCGGGGCACTCCCTTCAGCTGACATGCCATTGGACAGCCAAGAAGCTGAGGTTGACATGACTGAACCAGCGAATGATTCAGAGGTCACATTACCAGCCCAAGATCCGGATGCCACCGTACCAGCGGAAGATTCAGAAAGTACAGCGGTAGCAGCAGAGGGTCGAGGTGCCATGCAAAATCCTAATGACCAGATAGACGCAGTCTCGATGCCAGGATCAACTCGAACAACGAGATCCGGCCGAACCATAGTCAAGCCATCACGCTTCCGCGCTCTGTTCACACGGCTCTTTCGGTGATAGGGATTGTGCGCGCCTCAAAATTCTCAATGATAACATAAAAAGGGGATAATTTTCTCCGAAAAAAAACATTTAAAAACAAGCGAAAGCTAAAAAAATATAGCAAAGCCGTTGAAAGCTGAACATTAATGTCCTATTCAGTAATGTACTCTAAATTTTTCCGCATTGGTAATCATTATTCATCGTCAGTTACATGTAGTGCTTGCTCGTACTATAGTTGTTATTATCACCAGGTTAGCGCTGGTTGTGAGCAGTATGGCCGTTTTCGCCAGTGACTGCAGCGTGGGTTATCAGTTCTCGCCCGTTGTCTAGCCTATGTGGCTGTGCTTTCGGCCTTGTGTCCCGAGGTCGGTTCCGGCGCCGTGCTTGGCGTGCCCTTTGCGGTCATTCTTGACCGGTCCTCGGCTGGGTTCGTGTTTCGGCGCGGACCTGGGCTTGCTTTTGGGCTGCCCGAATTCTCTCTCGTTTCTTCTTCTCGCTTCTCGTGTGTGGGGTTGCTAGCTAGGGGGAAGTCCTTGGCTTCGTCTCTGCTCGTTCTCGTGTGACTGCCTCTGTGTGTGTGCTGCGTTGCTGTCGTCAGCCAGCCGTTCGCCGTACCGCGCAGCTCCATCAATTCGGAGATTCGCATGGAGTACAACGCAAAAAATGTAGTGAAAAATATTATTTAACGCTAAATGTTCATCGTTTTTCAACGTTGCTCGCCTTTACTATCTCTAAATATTGACTGCGTGACTGTTCAAATTAAATTTGTTTTTATTCCTCAATTTTGCTTCTAAATACTTAACTTGGTATTTATCAAATATTTGTTCGATCGACTTTATACCATCGGTCTAGTAATATTGTTGTTCGCATTCAATTTTCTTCGTTGATATCCCGTCCCCTAATATTTTGCTTATTTGTTGGTTTTCGGTAGGGAGGCGAGTGTGATAGCGAGTTTCTCGGAATAATGTATTTTTTACTTTTCACTGCGCTTTAACAAACACAGTGTATAGCTGTGACTTATAATATATCTTCCTTTGTGAATCTTAAGTACTTTATGTTATTACATATATTTGTTAATATTTTTATATTTTGTTTGCTGTTTAGTTATTAAAGTAGATCCATTCTATTTCAGTTCGCACTCTTGAAGTGCAAAATAACAAGCATTATTATCGTCCGATGACGTGCGCTCGCTCCTCGCCTCTGATTGGCTGGCCCTTGGGGCGTTTTGCAAACCCTACCCCCTGAGTGCGTCTGTAGGACCGATTATTTAATATCGCGCCATTTTTGCCCTCCCTTGCGCTTTACCTGTTTTTTTTGTCTCTCGCCTTGTCTCGACTTGTCATGCGGCCCCTCGATTCAATAACAATATACAATACAATTATACAATGCCAATAATACGTTAAAACTCGTCACACAAGGTAGGCACAGCTTTTTTAATTTTCAAAAAGCAGTCACGTGTTAAATAAAATTAAACGAAACAAAACAAATGAAAATTGAATTGGCTTTGTGTAACTAAAAAGCAAACAAACATGTATTGATTAAAATTTTACGTTAATTTTGAAAAAAATATTGAAAAAATCACATTACACTATTTATTGATGCAGAGCTTTAGTTACGAGGTAGCTGAGGTGCATGCATTTACATGTACGAGCGTATATTTTTTCGTATTTGAGAATAAAACTGGAATTTATCAGAAAAAATAGTTTCGATTCAAAATGTAGAGTTTAATCATGTCAAGAGTTTAATAATTTAATAATGTATTATAAAATATTGTTTGCTCTGTCAAATAAATTTCAAATTAGAATTTAGGTACACAACCTTTTGACCAGCCTTGTACAGCTGCTCAGTCCTAACGGGCTGGAGCGGCCGCAGCATCCACCCTAAATTTTCCCAGCTCAAACTGGTACCCGATCTCACCTGGGTGTACTGAAGTATAGCGAGATTAAGTGCCTTGCTGAAAGTCTCCAAGAGCTGGTACACGAACCCACGACCTGCCGATCATTCGGCAGACGCCCGTATCCACTGGGCTACAACTCCTCTTTTAGGCTTCTACAACATACATGACGTTCATTATCATATGCAAAGAACATGTATAAAAATGTGAATGTAAAAAGCATGTACGCTTTGCATATTCTGGGCTACACATTCTAATAGTTATCAACAAAAAACCAAAACGGATCGATGCATTCACAGGCGCCATGATATTCATTTGAGCCGGAAATATCGTACAAAGCCAATAAATGAATCCTGGCTCTAACATTTGGTCCGTATGAAAGTTTGGCACCGTCTGGACCCCACACGCCGCCATGATTTGTGTTCTCAAGTGGCAATGGCCAGTTGCAGTCAGTCCAAGTCCAGCTGCCGTTACTCAACATCAAGGCGCTCACCCAAACCTGGCTGTCACCAGTCAGACCGGTCGAGGCCCTTACATCAAGGATCTCCTCAACGTTACTGAGATCGGCAAACTTCGTCAACGCCAGGTCGGAGCTAAGACTGCTGCGACAGCTGGTGGCCTGAACGATCCAGTTGCCTCGTTGAGCATTTCTAGCAGCCTTGTACAGCGAGGCCTTGAAGCGGCTGGCACTTGAGCCGTTCGTCCACTTGTAATCGGCGGGACAGAGTCGGCCAGGCTCGAGACCTTCGGACTGTTTGACGAACAATCGAATTTTGGTGGTCCTGCAGCCTCCAGGCTGATCCCACGAGTTAGGATCGAGTAACAACTGCGAGCTGCACGCATCGAACGAGAACAGCAGGCAGAGCTGGTGTCCTGAGGCTTCGATGACCTCCATAGCGAAGGCTCGGCATCTCGGTGCATCCCGGCAGCGAGCAGCGCAGGTGGCAAAGCCGGTCTCAAAGTGGTCACCGACGTTCAGAGCTTGGTAGTGGGCTGGGGACACGCAGTTCGAGGTGACGATGGCGTGAAAGGCGACTCGCTGCTGTTCGCAGCAAGCGGCCTGGCGGCTCAGCAGCAAAATCGTTAGTAGTGCAGAAACAGCGAGTAGCATCATCCTTGAGAGTATTTTAGTTAGCCAAAAAATTCTGTGGAATTGGTGGAGTTCATTTTGAAGCAGCATTTATACTATGTGTTTAGCGCACCAGCTGCAGAATCATTTGTTTGATTAGCTAGCTGCATGTGCTATTCATAGGTGCTTTACCGTGAGAAATGTTTGCAATTGCTTGAAGAAAGGCCATTAGCGATTTGGTGTTTACAGCAATAGCAGCCTAATTATTTTGATAAGGGCCACTCAGGCAAAACGGGAGCTAATGAATTTATTATGCATCAGTTCTCGCCCCATTCTTCCTGCTTAAAAAAAATGTAAAGTTTACACGATACATAAATACAGGACTCATAAATCATAAAATAAATGAGGAAGAATTAGTGGCTACTTTCGGTTGTAAATCTTCTGGTCGAGATAGAAGCAAGGATACCTTAAGTTGAAGGACGGGTCGACACTTCGTTTCTTGAAAAGTTTTTGAAGCCCAATTTTTGCGAAAAAATACACTACGGAGATAGGAAATTTGCAGATTTTCGACAAAAAATTAAAGATTACGCCAGATTCTTTTGATGTGTTTCCTTCCTTCTTACTCTATCGAACAATGTATTTCCATATTTGTGAAAAATTGATCTTCCGATTATTTTTATTGATATTGATTCACTTTCGTCAAAACCTACTAAATGACAAATTGCCAATCCAGAGAGAATCGGACATTGACATGTGACTTGACCAGCAAAATTGTATAGAATACTGATTGTTAGAAACGTTATTTGAATAAAGCAGACTTTGTTAGAAGAGGATCAGAACATGCCCAGCTGGTGAAATACCATTTCATTTAAATTATAATTTTCGACAAATGCTTTTACAATTTAACAATCAATTTTTCACAAATTAAGACCTACATAGTCCGATTGAGTAAGAAGGCGGGAAACACATCAAAAGATGAGATTTGCATCGGCTTCCAATCGAGCGCAATCTTAGATTTTATGTCGAAAATCTGCAAATTCTATCTCCGTAGTGCATTTTTTCCAGAAAATAGGACTTCGAAAACTTTCTAAGAAACGAAGTGTCCCGTCCTTCTATTTGTCCTATCCAAGATGTCCTTTGATAGAAGCTGAATGACATAGTTGGTTCCTAACATAGACAAAATTCTGCCTTCTGCATCTCCGAAAGTGCTTCACCTTATTAACTATTCCCTTTTTAACAAAATTTACAAGCATTTAAACAAAGCATGGACGGACCAAACAAAAAGACGGCCGCTATTGATCATGTCGAAAATCTGCAAATGTTCTGTCTCTGTAGTGCATTTTTTCCAGAAAATAGGACTTCGAAAACTTTGTAAGAAACGAAGTGTCCCGTCCTTCTATTTGTCCTATCCAAGATGTCCTTGGATAGAAGCTGAATGACATAGTTGGTTCCTAACATAGACAAAATTCTGCCTTCTGCATCTCCGAAAGTGCTTCACCTTATTAACTATTCCCTTTTTAACAAAATTTACAAGCATTTAAACAAAGCATGGACGGACCAAACAAAAAGACGGCCGCTATTGATCAAGATGCTTACTTTCTTCAAAGAATATTTTTCCCGGTTCACGTGTACATTCACTACACTGACATGCACGGCTACCCGGAACGGATGCAGCAGATCCGGCACTGGCTAGTCAATAACGAATTCCTACCCTTCCCAGTGACCGTCACGCCCGTCATGGCCTCTTCCGAGTCGGACACCAACATATTCGACGTGTACGTAGTTGGCGGCCATCGGCGCTACAAGCTGGGCATCTGGGACCGGGCGCTGCCAACACTGGTCGAGATTATTGACACAATCGGTTGGGCGGCTGTGCGGGATCCCACTGTGGTGGCGCCGCCCGGTGATTCGATAGTTGAAGCCGATCCTGACGGTTTGAACAATTCAGCAACTGCAGGCGGTGTTGTGGCCGCCGCCGCCGCAGTCGTGGCGGCCGAATCGGCAACGGTTGCTAGTGACGACGGGGTGAAAAATTCCGGTCAGAATGCCACAGCGTCGCTTATGAGCGTCATGTCAATGACTAATAATGAGCCGGAGAATTAATACGAGAAGTTATTTACGTTTGCGAACATTAAAACAAGATGTTTTTTATTTGAATTCTAGATAGATTAACAAATAAGACGATATGAATTTTTAATAAAGAATTACTGCAACATGGGACAAACAAATGTTACACTTATGTACGACATAAGTCTTCGTTTTATTTAGCTACTTCATGTTTAATAGCTATTATTTATTTGGTTTTATCAGCATCTTTAAATATTATTTAACCATTAAAAATAATTTTACGATAATCAAAAAATTGCCTTAGATGAATTAGCAACTCTAAAAAATAATTAAAAAAACAATAGCTGTAACTAGATAGTCCACTAATAGTATATACTTACACCACTAATGCAATTTTTACAGTCCAGCCAATCAATGACATTACGCTTCAAAACTGGCATTAAAAAGCAATGAAAGCTTTCAAAATTCAAATATCGTGCGTGTTAAGGCCGAACTCCAACAGAGCCGATTTGTACTGCTGATGCAGTCCAGTCTCCTTGTGCTCAAAGCCAAGCCATTCGTTTTTAAGCTTTTCAATCAGAGAGTCCAACGAGCTATGCAACATATTCTGATACTGGCTGTGCAAATTTTGCATCTTCAATTCCAGCGAGCTGATTTTCTCGTCCTTCTCGCGAACTGTGCGCTCTAGTTCGCGTCTGAGATCGGCTAGTTCAGCTGTTCGCTCGGCCAAATCTTCGTTGGCCCGGTGAAGATCGCGCTCCAGCTGGTTCACTTGCAGACCCATCTGCGCCTGAACGGTGTAGGGTGTATAGAAAGTCCGTTTATCTACTTATAATAGAAAGTACGAGTTATTCTTATTGTGAGTATAAAAGTAAGAGTTCTGTACAGCTCAGAAAGGATGAAGTTCATAGTTACCCAAGGTTTTACTTGACTTTTAAAAGCACTTTTATAAATGTTAAGTGCAAGATCAGGCCTAAATTATGGTAAATCTTTGAAGACTGTTGTGGCGAGGGGTGCTTCACAAAAAGTTTTAGCACAATGCTTAACTTTTCATCTCTCAACCCTAGATGTAAAATTGCCTCAACATTGCCTTTCAAAACCCTAGATTTAACCAATGCCTAAACATCGTGCTTCAAAAACCCTAGATTTCACTGATGCCTAAACATCGTGCTTCAAAAATCCTAGATATCACCAATGCCTAGACATCACCTTTCAAAAACCCTAGATTTCACCAATGCCTAAGCATCGCCTTTCAAAAACCCTAGATTTAACCAATGCCTAAACATCGTGCTTCAAAAACCCTAGATTTCACTGATGCCTAAACATCGTGCTTAAAAAAATCCTAGATATCACCAATGCCTAGACATCGCCTTTCAAAAACCCTAGATTTCACTGATGCCTAAACATCGCCTTTCAAAAACCCTAGATTTCACCAATGCCTAGACATCGTGCTTCAAAAACCCTAGATTTCACCAATGCCTAAACATCGTGCTTAAAAAAATCCTAGATATCACCAATGCCTAGACATCACCTTTCAAAAACCCTAGATTTCACCAATGCCTAAACATCGCCTTTCAAAAACCCTAGATTTCACTGATGCCTAAACATCGCCTTTCAAAAACCCTAGATTTCACCAATGCCTAAACATCGTGCTTCAAAAACCCTAGATTTCACTGATGCCTAAACATCGTGCTTCAAAAAACCCTAGATTTCACCAATGCCTAGACATCACCTTTCAAAAACCCTAGATTTCACCAATGCCTAAACATCGCGCTTCAAAAACCCTAGATTTCACTGATGCCTAAACATCGCCTTTCAAAAATCCTAGATATCACCAATGCCTAAACATCGTGCTTCAAAAACTCTAGATTTCACCAATGCCTAAACATCGCCTTTCAAAACCCTAGATTTCACCAATGCCTAAACATCGCCTTTCAAAAACCCTAGATTTCACTGATGCCTAGACATCGCCTTTCAAAAACCCTAGATTTCACCAATGCCTAATCATCGTGCTTCAAAACCCTAGATTTCACCAAATGCCTAACATGGTGTGACATCCTGAATTCTAGAACTTTAGGCATTGTGAAACTTAAGGCTTCCCCCTAAAGTACGAGCTACCCTCTTAAAAAGTGCATTGTTTTAGGATTTTTAAATTCCTCAATGGTTTTAATGAGTAATGGCTTTAAAAAAATAAAAATGACGAGTGATGAATACCAGCTGAAGCGCGAGCGCTTACCTGCATCATCTTGTACTGCTTGCTCATGTAGGCGTTAACATCGGCAGCTTCATCTTGCAGCTCCTCCAATTCTCGTTGAGCAGCTTCTTTGGCCGAACCCGCTTCCAAACTGGCCGCCAGAGCTTTGCGAGTTAAATCTTTGCGCTGCGCGATGCCCTCTCTGGTGAATATTTAGTGAATTTAGCTCGTTTGATTTGCGTAATTTTATATATTCAATGCGAAGTAATCATGCTGTAGAGTTTGTCATTTAAGGTCTAAAGAAAAAAGAAATCAAAAAAATGATTATTAACCATGAATCGATTTGTTTTTTTAAACCCGCATTTTCAGAGTCAAAATGTTCCGAAAAAAGTACAGAAAGCTAAAGCTTTTTTCATAGAAAGTTTATTTAAATGGTATTGTGGTAGCTAACTAAGGGTATAGTCAATCGCCAAATGGATTAGTGCTAAAAGTGCACATCCAGGTTGTGGCTGCTTGTCTATGAGCTGGGCACCCCTGTCTATTCTAGGTTGCATTAAGTTGATGCAGATTGGCCTTAAGGTGGAAACTTAATTATTTTTCTCTGTTTTTCATGATTTTTAGGTGGTCCCCCAGCGGACACAGATGCTCTATTTGCTCAAAATCTCGTGGCGTAATAAAATGTAGTTCTTAAATTCAAATCTGATGAAGCATTTTATAGGCAGTGTAGGTCTAGGCAAAATTGCATAGATAGGATCGAAAAATAAGAAGCTTCATGGCTTAGGATGATCACCAGTGGCTATAGCCAAGAAAGTAGCAGGAGCAGTCGTACCTGAGGGACATCGTTTCTTTAATACCGCGGGCCACCTTCTCTTCCATTTCCAACGCCGCTGGATCCTTTTTCTTCTTGCCTCCCTTCTTGCCTTTTTTCTTTGGCGGCATTGCTGTGTTTTTTACTGTACAGTGTAGTTTAAATTTTTGGCTGAAATTTAGAGAAATATGAATTAAAATCTACTTTTTTAATGTATTAAGAAACCTTTCTTAAGTTTTCTCTTTTATGCGAGCTATTCAAGTTAAAACATGGTTTTTCAAAACAAAAAAATTAGAAACATTCGTTTTTCTTCTTGCTCAGGTTAATGATTTTTTGCAAGCGAATGTGGTCAATATAAAATAGTAAACATCTATAAAACTGCATTATACTGAATTAAAATGCTGTGCTTTACAAATGTTTCAAACACAAATCTTGAGTAGACAAACTAAAAACCGATCCGATCAACTTCTTGATCATATACATTAAATTACATAATTATAAAATTATTCAAGTAAAAATTTATCACAATTTGGTTATCAAATACGCTTTAGGATGCTAAGACTTCTCAAAGAAAATAGTAAAAAATAGTGGTAAAACGGAGAATTTAAAAATCCGAAAGAGTCGCAGTTGCAAATTAATTAGTAATTTCTGTTGAAATATGGCTAAATAAAAAACTGAAACTCTGTTAAAGAAAAAGTTACACAGCAAAAAATTTCAAAAAAGACTTATGAGCGTCCAAAATCAAGTAAAAGTTTGTTTTACCTATAAACTGTATAGTAAGGGAATTTGAATTAAAAAATACTGTGTTAAATAACTTACGGATACGGGGGGTGTGTATAAAATCAGGGCTCGGCGAAAGGTCAGCGGCATATTAACAAATAGAATATCTGGCTTGTACGCAAATCGCGTTTTAAGTCTTCTAATGCAAAGTCTTTTTTAATTCTGATTGTCAATTGTATCTTATTGAAAATTTATGGATTTCCTACTTACTCGTTTAATTTAACACCGAAAAGTGTCCTTCCAAAAAATTATTATTAACTTTAGTAATTTTTGTCACAAAAGCAAAAAGTAATGCGATCCATTGTTAGAATAATAGGCTTTGATTTTTTTCGTTCGAAAAATGTTTTAACTCGGTTGCTTACATTGTTTTTGCATTCGGGTAGAGGAAACAATTGGGTAATACATGCATAATACACGACCATTATGATTAAAACAGTATAAAAACCTCCCCTTCTTCGATACCGTCCGACCTCGAGAGGTCAAGCACAAGTACGAGTCCTGGGGAACAGATTTTCTTTTGGTGGGTTCGAGTCCGACAACGGTCAACATTTTTTCATGCTTTGATGTAAGATTTCAATTTAGATACTTACATGTAGCATTAGTAAGTAAGTTAGTATTTAAGATGCTGTCATTTACTTTTGTGATATAGAACACTGAAATATGTTTAAGCTTGGCTACCTTTGGCTTTGCGGTTAAAATAACCCGATATGTTTTGAAATAAATAAAATAGAGCAAGGCACAGACTGCACAGAAAAATAAAGCTTTATTGCCTGTTTTTGCAGTTTTTTTCTTGTGCCATGGTTTTTTGTTCATACAAAATATTTTTTCAGACTTATTTATCTTTCCATCATAAAAATTAATGTTTTATAATTTTTTAAAGAAAAACGTGACCTTTTAATGCATTTCTTATGGCAAGGTCAGCGGCATTAAAACAAAAGAGCCTTAATTTATTGCTACGAATTAATTTCAACCTTTAGCACGTATCACGCTGCTCTTAGTAGTTTGATGCCCATTAAGGTTAATTATTCTAGGATAGACGGAAACGTTTGCTTTTTATTGCCGTATAATTGCCGTCCCATTCCTAATTTTTTTAAATATCTTTTTCTGTCTCTGGTTGACTTTCTGAATCAATTTTTAGGCAAAACACTAAATTGGCTTTCCTTAGCATACGAGTTGCAATGACAGCTGGACTTTTCTTGAAACCAACTTGGGGCTCTTTTGTTTTAATACCGCTGACCTTGCCATAAGAAATGCATTAAAAGGTCACGTTTTTCTTTAAAAAATTATAAAACATTAATTTTTATGATGGAAAGATAAATAAGTCTGAAAAAATATTTTGTATGAACAAAAAACCATGGCACAAGAAAAAAAACTGCAAAAACAGGCAATAAAGCTTTATTTTTCTGTGCAGTCTGTGCCTTGCTCTATTTTATTTATTTCAAAACATATCGGGTTATTTTAACCGCAAAGCCAAAGGTAGCCAAGCTTAAACATATTTCAGTGTTCTATATCACAAAAGTAAATGACAGCATCTTAAATACTAACTTACTTACTAATGCTACATGTAAGTATCTAAATTGAAATCTTACATCAAAGCATGAAAAAATGTTGACCGTTGTCGGACTCGAACCCACCAAAAGAAAATCTGTTCCCCAGGACTCGTACTTGTGCTTGACCTCTCGAGGTCGGACGGTATCGAAGAAGGGGAGGTTTTTATGCTGTTTTAATCATAATGGTCGTGTATTATGCATGTATTACCCAATTGTTTCCTCTACCCGAATGCAAAAACAATGTAAGCAACCGAGTTAAAACATTTTTCGAACGAAAAAAATCAAAGCCTATTATTCTAACAATGGATCGCATTACTTTTTGCTTTTGTGACAAAAATTACTAAAGTTAATAATAATTTTTTGGAAAGACACTTTTCGGTGTTAAATTAAACGAGTAAGTAGGAAATCAATAAATTTTCAATAAGATACAATTGACAATCAGAATTAAAAAAGACTTTGCATTAGAAGTGACTTAAAACGCGATTTGCGTACAAGCCAGATATTCTATTTGTTAATATGCCGCTGACCTTTCGCCGAGCCCTGATTTTATACACACCCGGATACGGGCAACTTTGATAGATATTCTTGGCGCAATTCTCTACTGTCCTTTTCGTCTAGAAATTTCTTAGTTTCCTTTAACGATAGTAATTATTACAATGGCTACCTTTACGGAATGGTTAAACTCTGGCTCATATTCTCGCGATGATCTCGTTCATATTTCTAAATTAGCTGAACAGGCTGAGAGGTATGATGACGTGGCTGAAGCCATGAAATCTGTGACGGAGAAAGGCCAGGAGCTTAGCAATGAAGAGCGCAACCTGCTTTCTGTAGCATACAAGAATGTTGTTGGAGCCCGTCGTTCGTCTTGGAGAATTATTTCCAGCATTGAAAGTAAGAGTGAAGGTGGTAGTGACAAGTCGAACAGCAAACTTGCCATGGGAAAGGAGTACCGTCTGAAGATTGAAGGCGAGCTACAGAAGATATGCAAGGAAGTTCTTGTAAGTTATTTTCAAGTATCCTGTTATGTATGTATTTGCCTTTATTGATTATAATCGTTTAAATTAAAATGGTTTGTTATAAAAAAACTGTCTAGCCCAAGTGCAATACCCTATCATCCATGAATAGGCATAGAGATAGGCCTAACATAGCATTAGGCATAGGCCTAAGTCCTAACATAGGCATAGGCATATGCCCTTGTACTAAAGACTATATTATTAGCTAATGGCATTCCTTTAGCCCACAATCATAGAAAGTGATGACAATTCCTATAGGAAACATAGGCTCTACAACTACAAGGAAATAAAAAACGTATATTGCAAAATTGCTTTAAAATTGCAAGCAAACAAGCAATTATTACAAAATTTGTTATATTGCTTTATTTTATCCTAAATACAAAAAGAAACCACAATCAAATAATTCAATGAGGTATTAAAATATCAATGAAAGAATCATTCTTGAATCTATAAATATCCACTTTGGTTTTCAATCATTTAGCTGATAGCCATGCGTATAAACTATAATTTATAAATTGTCATATTATAAACTAATGCTAGGGTAATATAATACTTAATTTTTGCTATTAAAATATATGGTACATTAGCTTTTCTTCACAATCATTTATATATATTACTGCTTTTTAAACAATTATAAACCAAATCTAAAGGGCATAAATAAAGACATGTAATAAGAAACTATTTCATTTGTCTTCATTTAAATAACTCCACAGATAATGCAATATAGAAAACCTATTTTTTTATCAAGTATTGTACAAGATCTTATATCTTAAAATTTCCAATTTTTAATTTATGGTAATTGTAACAATTTACTACTACAACTATCTATTTTAATGCTTTTATTAAATTATTGTGTTAGTAAAGCAAAATTTTTGCTACTGTTATAAACACATACAAGAAAAGGCTAGAGAAATATAATCTTGCCTCACCTTGGACTATAAACAATAATCTTTGCAAGCTTTTAATTAGAAAAATCTGTGCCTAAATATTGACTTTGTTATTTACCAAGCAAGTATTAGGAAATTCCTACCAAAAGCAAAGAAATTATCTAGAAAGTGAAATAAAAGGAATAATACTTACTAGAAGGTAGAGAAACTACCTAGTTTCAAGGCAAGAAAATAGCTACTTGCAAAAGCAAAGAATCCACCAGTGAATAAAGACTAAGAAAGCAAGATAAACCTTCCTAGTGCAAGATAAAAAATAGAAAACAAAAGGAAATAGATTAATGAATTAGGCTGCAACCCTCTAATCTGGGTACCACCCTAATTTCAGACTGGGGATCCTGCTTGGCCTAGTAAAAGGCTACTAAAGAGGCTACCAGGCTAATGAATTGTTGATTGTATAATTTTCAAGTAAAATTAAGTTAAAAATTAGGAGTAAATATTTCAAGAAAGAAGCCTTAGCATAAAAACAATTGCTTGATTTTACATTCACTCAAAACTGACTTCATTGCTATTCCTCTAAAGCCTTTCTTTAAATTTTTTTGTAGCTATTGTATATAATTGTAGTAGAAATGATAAAAAAATAAGGCTATACAAATTGAAGCTATCAACCAGTAAATAAAGTAAGAATTAGTCAAACTTTTGATAAATAAGTAGGTTTTTTACCTACAAAATCTTCAAAAAAATTTGTAGAGAGCTTCAAATCGTTAAAGCAATAATATACCTAGTTACATTGTTTCATATGCAAGGATATATTATTTAATTATCATATTTTCTGTGATAATTAGCTACCTATAACTTTAATCACCAACTTTGAGTACAAAAATAGCAACTGAAAGTGTAGTAGTGCAACCCTCCCATGTACCAGCAGTATCCTATGCAACATCTAGTAATTTCATATAGAGTAGATTAAATAATAGTAACATAAAATAGCCCTAAACCACTAATAAAATCAACTGACTCAAACTAAAAAAATACTTCTGCCTTAACAGACTCTACTGGACGACTTTCTAATTGCTAATGCCTCAAATCCTGAGTCGAAGGTTTTCTACTACAAAATGAAGGGCGATTATTATCGCTATCTGGCTGAGGTGGCCACAGGCTCCGAGCGCGAGGCTGTTGTCGACAGCTCCGAGGAGGCCTACAAAGCTGCCACTGGCTACGCTCAGAGCGAGCTGGCCACCACCCATCCCATTAGGCTGGGCCTGGCTCTCAACTATTCCGTGTTTTTCTACGAGATTCGCAACAAGCCTGAGGAGGCTTGCAGTCTGGCTAAGAATGTGAGCTATTCATTTAATTTTTCTGCTTTTGATTGACTGCAAGGTCCTTGGTTCGATCCCTAGGTAGAATTAAATTACTAAGATCAAATTACTATTCATTTAATTTTTCTTCTTTTGATTGACTGCAAGGTCCTTGGTTCGATCCCTAGGTAGAATTAAATTACTAAGATTAAATTACTTTTCATTTAATTTGTCTTCTTTTGATTGACTGCAAGGTCCTTGGTTCGATCCCTAGGTAGAATTAAATTACTAAGATCAAATTACTATTCATTTAATTTGTCTTCTTTTGATTGACTGCAAGGTCCTTGGTTCGATCCCTAGGTACTTGATCGGGCATTGCTTCAGTTTAACTCAGCTGAGATTAGGTAACAGGGAGAGCTAGAAAAAATAGGGGAATCGCAATTAATGCTTAATGATTTAATGTTGATTTTGATTTTAAATCTTTTAATAGTAAAGAAATAAAGTATGTTGGTTGTTTTGAATTCACAATGTCACACACACTCGAGCCATACACAGTTACTTGACCCGTAGCTGCAATGGGGAAGGCAATGTAGCTTAGAGGATATTTTTAGTTTCTTTCATTTAAACTCAATAATCTTATTTATTTAATTTTATCGCAAATTTCAAGGCATTCGACGAGGCCATCGCAGCTCTAGACGAGCTGTCCGAGGAATCCTACAAAGATTCTACGCTTATTATGCAGCTGCTTCGTGACAATCTCACTGTAAGTTTATTTAATTTTACTTATTCGAGTATTTAAATATTTCTATTTAAGTCCGTTTATTTAACCTTTAACTTTTAACATTAAACTTTAGCTTTGGACGTCGGAAACTGAGCAGGGTAACGAGTCTAACGACCAGCGCGATGTCGAGAAGGACAACTAAAATTAACATTTCCGTTGAATAATTGGTGATTTTGTTTTTTCGAAGACAATTAAAACTAAATTATTATAGACATTTAGCTAAGACAATTTAAAATATTCTCTGTGCTTTGATTCTTAGTCTGTTGTGCTCTGTTATTTTAACAACCCTAAAAAATGCAGCAGTAGGTAACGTTCTAACCAGCTTTGAAAGTTAGACTATCCCTATTTCTTTTTGTATTTTTGCAGTCCAGTTTACCGCCACTCTCTATCTATCTGTTCTACACAGGAGTAGCTACCGATTTGCAGGGTCCACAGGCATAAGTTATCAAATTCTGCAATAGATATATCAGCAGTTTTTCCCTGTTTTTTTCACCGACTCTTTTCTATTCAATTTTAAAATGTCTTAAGTAATTCAAAACTTGCATCAGCAGCGTATTGTTCCTTAGTATTGTGAAAGAAATCTCTTAGCATGACAAACAATTCCACTTTGTTACTTCAGCTAAAATTATTTAATAAGCAGCTAAAAATAATAGCATTGTAATTTTGAACTACTTTGCTAGCAATTTCTAACTTTTTTCCATTTTTTTATTATTTTTTTTCCATTTTTCAAGCAATAAGTTTTTTTTGTTGTCGTCGCAACTTCTAAATATTTAAGAAACGATTTTCCTTACTAAAATAAACTTGCTTCAATGTAGTGAAAACTTCCGGGTCGTTAAGTAAAATAAACAGTTTTCGCTTTTCTACGGGAATTTTAAATTCGCGACATGGTCTTATCTTTTATTAATTTCTTTTAATAGCCTGAAAATTGCCCTGCAGTTACCAACCAAGGACTCGCTCAAGGACTACGAGCGTACATGTACTAGTGGCTTCTACTTATTATTATTATTATTAATACGCACACCAAAAGGGTGCTGGTTTTTATGTATTTTCAGTGATACAACGAAATAAAGAAAAACAAAAAAATAATAATAGCGAAATAATGACAGTCGACTAATGTTCGATTTCGAACCCACGATAGCACGGTAATAAAATAATAAAGTAATTCAGCTAACAAAATATTTCGTTTCGTGGTTAGAAATAGCGAAAAAAAATTAAGTACTGGTATAAGTTTTCATAAAATATCCTGAATAACCTATTGTGGGGGCATCAGAGCAGCTGCTTTCTAATTTCGCTCATTCTTATGATGTACTGAGCCAGCAGTTCCGTTAAGGAGATGTCTTCCTGTGTCATTAAATAGAATGACTGTCTTTCTGTTCGATTAGTTGCGGTTCCTAGTTCACGGCTTGTTTATCCTCCTGTCCGTCCGGCTGATCGGCTGCAGTTTGTCAAAGTGAGCTTTCTTGAACCTTGGATTTTCTTTGTCAGTTTTGATCAGTACCATGCTTCTCCCCAGCGGAAAATGATCCTGTCCGGAATCGGTGCGTGTGAGTTCTTGTGGATGACTTCGTCCTTCAAGTTTATCTGTCTGGTTGTAAATGGCACTCGTAACTTTCAGCCAAGCATGAGCTCTGCCTGAGAGGCACCGGTCCTTCCGTTGAAAAATCGGTAGAAGAGCAGAACGCGATCGACAGTCTCCTGACTGAACAGATGAGCCTTGATTCCTTCTTTCAATGTCCGAACAAAGCGCTCAGCGATGGGGAATGATAGGCAGGTGATGTCAGGTGCTTGCAGTCGATTCCGTTGAGCCACTGATCTGTGATCTCACGACCAGCAAAACTCTGACCATGGTCAGAAACAAGAGTTCGAGGAATATCGAATTGAGCAAAAGTTCTCCTTGCCTACGAGCGTATGTATAGTTAACAGTTCGGGCAGTCATATCCTTGGTGATGCGCACCTCAGGGTAGAGAACGAATCAACGATCACCAAGATGTACTGTCCCTGAATTGGACCAGCAAAATTAATATGTACTCCGTCTCATGGACCTGAAGTTTCCGGCAACAACGAGCAAACCTTTTTACTTAAAGGTTTTGTCATTCGACCTATTTGACATTTTCTGATGAATCTCTCTGTCATTATGCATTGCTAACCCCAAAAATTATGTTCTAGCCAATGACTTCAACCTCTGGGACTCAAACTGCTAAATTATTCGTTGGTGGCATATTCTTGATGGCCTGGACATTATCCTTATTGTGATGTATTTGTGAATCCGCGTCACGATCCCACCGATGAGGATGTCGTCCACGTATGCTGTTGAACCTGGCACATCTTGAACCTTGAACCTGGCCCACTTGCGAAATTTGCCTTTGTAAAATACTCTGGCCGTCTTGATTAAAAAGACAAGTCGATTCATACTTGTAATTTCCGAACGGGGTATTCATCACTGTCAGCGGCTTGGACTCTTTATCGAGCTCTATTTGGTTGTAAGCCTTTTCCAGATCTACGATACTCAATCTTGTGATGAGTTCCTTACTTCGCGTTCAGCAATTTATCACTTCCAGCAACTGCTGGGTGCCCCAGTAACTAGCGCGCGTTCAGAAAGTTTAGATCTTACCTTCATTATCCGAAGGTTCCTCGTCCGTTGACGTCGGATTGTCTTAGGAGATGATCACTCCTTGGTTTGCCGCGGTCTTCTTTGAATTCGATGTGTGATGGGAGCTTGCCGTACTGGAGTCTTCTTTTAGCTCTCGAGACTGTCGAATGTAGGCCTAGCGCTTCTTGGCTCTGTAGTTAGGCTTGCCGCCTTCCAGATATCATTGACCAATGTGAGAGAATCGATTTAAATTCTGTTTCCGACTGTATTCGCGACGGGCCAATAGAATTAAAGTATCTAGACACAAATGTGTCGCGGAGTTTCGGTCGACCAATAACCCTTGTGGTGGTGTGTTCCTTCTTACCAGCCCTGGTTGGAGTGACCACGAGTCTAGCGCTTCACCGATTCTAGTCGAATCAAATATAGAGAGGTGATCATACGTCTGTGATCACAGTCAATCGTAACTTGTCGATTACTTGGAGAGGACTAACTTAATTCAATATAAACTTCTAATTAGTTAATAATTAATCAGGTATTCTCAATAGAAATAAGGAACTCTTACTGTGAAGCTTTTCTCTTTTCTCTTTTCTCTGAAGCTTTTTGGAGTTTTCTCGGAAAATGTGAGAACTGACTATCCGCACTCCCGTTTGAGATTTTGAAATGTGTACAGTTCAGCCAACACGTACGTTGTGGGCAGTAAGATCTCACGCAGAGCCTTCTCTAAGTCGCTGAACGGTTTGCTTCTGTCTTGTTTGGAAGTAAACCGTCCGCCAACTTTTCGTAGAGGTCAGATGCCATTCGCATAACTGGGTCTAGCCAACGATGCCTCTTCCAGTCTTTCAATCTCCGACATGCCCGACATTGGACGACTACCCTTGACGACGCTCTGCGTCTGACTTGCATTCTGAGTTGCTTGCGACTGTGGCCGACTCGGAGAATGTCTCCCATTGCGGCTCGGAGAGATCCCAGCTGATTTGGCTGGATTCCCTGCTGGCTTGGTCAGGTCTTTGCTCATTGCTTCAGGTTACGCTTGCTGCGACGCCACTGTTGCGACGGGTACGGAGAAGTTGGACGGGGTCGATTACCGCTACGTTACGTTTACTAGACTTTTCTCTTAAGTTGCTTGGTTGAGCTTTATTTTTCATGAATAGCCTACGCGACTTCATGGCTTCAAGACAAATGAGATTAAACAAATCAAACGATTATTTAGTTTTGAACACAGGTAGCTGATTAGCCTCGCTGATTTGGTAGACTCAGAACTAAATGTACATTTGGAAAGAGCGTTTCCTTCCACAGTGGATGCGTTTTTATGGAAATAAAAATAACGCCTCTTTCATTTTAATGAATACTCATAATTTGGAAATACAAATAACGCCTCTTTCATCTTTCGGATTTAACCTTGACTATTTGACTGAGTTCAACTCCCTTGATGAAAAGTCAAGGAAACTAATTTTGTCGTCTGTGTGGGCTGAATCGATGACATCAACTAAAACAAAGACGGACATATTTTGTCCATCAAAGAAAGTCAATTGGAAAGGTGTTTAAAGACTCCTGCTGTCTAAGAAGCTGACTGTTGTCACGAATCTAAACTGCTTGGCAGCTGAGCTCCTGATCCTCTGACCGCCGCATGACCACCCGTGACAGCCCTGTAACCTGACCTGACCCGATCGCAGCTCAGTACTAGTGGCGCCACCAGTCGGCTTGGTATTTTCATATCTGCATATGGCCTTACTCCAGAAAAACTACGGCCCAATTCTTCACCTCGATATTGCACCAACTCTGTCTATTTGCATATAGAGCATTGGTGTTTTAAAATCTAATAATTAAATGACATTTGAATCATTTATCTTCTTACTGGCTCGTAGTTGCGAGTAGAGCGGAGTGCATTGTAGCAGCAAGATAGGAGGAAATTGCACTCTTACCGAGTATTCCTAGACCTGGTCGCAATATATACTCCTAGTAGTCAACAACGAGTGCACACATAACGTGATTTAACTTAATAATTCTACATACCTGTAAATCAGCTAATGTTAGCTGTCTATTCTCAAACTCTGTGCGATACACTGCGATACACAGAGGCCCTGGGCTTTGAATCTCACCGCATTTGAACGGAGAAAAAACCGAAGTCAAAGTAGAATGTAATTCAAGACCAGTTTGTGCGCCTCTTGCGCCTAATACGAGCTAGCCGCGTAATTCTAGAGGAGAATGGAGACAATAGCATCGAAAGGATCCCCAGTGCAAAATTCCTTGCTTCGGCGCTGCTAGACAACCCAAGAGGTGCCTCGCATAGAGTTCCAAATTCCAGCCATAGGTATTTCGCCTTGATCCCGAATCTTGACCATCTCTCCGTCGGCAGCGCAGTCTCGTTTAGGGTAAGCGTTCGGATGCACTTTCCCGCAGGTGGCTAGTGGCGCCCCCTGCTCACAAAGGTACCAACTCCGCTGCATCATGGGATCTAGCGATTTGTTAATCGACTTGATTAATAAGGAGCTGCCGTCGCTTCATCAGTCAGGCAGTAATTCTTTCTCAGCTATGTTTCTATACATTTAGATCTGAAAAACGTGGCGGTTAGACTGAATCAAATTACCGCGGAAATTCCGTGGAAATTCCATGAAAATTCCGCGGAGACAACTAATGAATCGGATACAGAACAGACTGGGCGATTAAAAGCGAAAGACATAAAAGGAAAAATTATAACAAAGTGGTGCTTTTAGTATGGCTTTGTACAGGACAGCGATAACGTACGGAATGTACGCACGTATTAGGCAATAATGCATAGATCCTTGTTAAAGTATCATTCAGGATTACTTACGAGCAATCATATTTATAGCTCATTATTGGGTTCTAGTAAAATTCATGTTTAAAATTATCTGTGACGCAAAACTGAGTACCGCTATTGTACTAGCGTTTGAGTGCTGCGAAGTGCTGCTTTTATGATCCGTCCATTTGTACATATCACTTTCCAGGAATAGCGGTGCACATTACATGTACATACTGTAACGCAAAATTCACAATATATTCTACGAATGTTTTTGGCAGTGAACATTCAATGATTCCTGACCTGTACTTTAAGAGTCTGCAAAAAAATTAGACCTTCGAATCGCGTATTACAGCAGTTCAGCATGTGAGACTTTTGAATTTGTTCACCTCACTTGGAGCGTTATCCAGTTCGATTGGGGATATGCATGGATTCTGTTCGAAACTGGAATCAAATCTAAGCATTGAACTCAATTAGCTCGTAATAGCAAATGAGATAATAAAATGTAGGGTCTCAGCACGATTAGATTGACATTTGTACTTTTACTAGAATGTCAGGAAACAAAGAACTACGGAAACAGAAATAGATTTCTTAAAAATTGTAAATTTCTTGATAATCCATATTATCACGTCCATATTAAGACGTCAGAAGGCGTTCAAAGCAGCAAAGGACCGGTCTCCACTAGAGAAGTAAGATCGTTTCGCGATGAAACGTCTGGACAATTTTGACATTTTTTACCGACTCATCGAAATATTTATAATTTGATTCGTGGCTTCAGATCGTATTCACATGTCGTACACCATCCATTTATTTCAGTGGGGAAGTCAAGCATCAAGATAAATCGAAGATAGCAGACAAAAAGTGAGTTAGTTTTCTTAATCAGCTTTTCAATGCTTCTGATGTTTTGTGCTCATGCAAAATTTTCAGGGAGGCCACGAATGACCCAGATGAGACGCCATCCTTGGAGCTCCACGAGCGGTTGAGCAAAGCGAAATTCAACGAACGAGGAGCAAGGCGGAGTCGCTGACAGGCTGCAGAGCGCGGCCCAGCAGCTCGCCATGGATGGCCGCGAGCTGGTTGGCAGCTTTGCTGACGGCTGGTCGTGGAGCAACCTCACAGACGTTGATGGCAAGCCGATTGGTGGATGCTCACATCAAGTGGCTGATTATTCAGAACTTTGCGACAGGAGCAAAAGTGCTAGGGGAAAAGAGGCGAGGGACGATGGTCACGGTTCAATGACCGAGTCCTTCGGTAGGTTTTCTGATTCATTTCAATTTAAATAACTACTTATTAATTAGGAATAGTGTCAATCAACTCACGAATTATTACTCTTCAAGCTAGCAAAAAAATCATTCTCCAGGACACCTACCAGTCATGGAGTCCTGAATTGCAGTTCAAGACCAGCCCAGAGCGTTCGCTACGCTGTGCAGTGCTGCCGTCCGCACTGTGCAGACAGAATCCGACTGCTGCTCCCAGCTGGCAGCGACGCCGATGACAGAGTTCTTCTGGAGCTGGAGACTGACCTGAATCACCAGGATGAATTGAGAGTCAGCTTCAGACTCCAGGAGAAGCAGATCATGCGCAGGCTCAGCACCGTTCAGGGTCAGCTGTTCCTACTGCTCAAATTTGTCTTCCAGAGACTGCTCAGTTTTCGAGTTCTCACGGCTTACCATGCAAAGACTCTTCTCTTCTTCCTGCTGGAGAAGAACAGGAATGATGGCGCAGACACGTGGTCAAAAGAGAAACTGCTTTGTCTGCTAAAGGAGGCTATGGGCATGATGATAAATTTCTTGGAGGCTAGGCAAGACTCTAACGACGTCTGCATGCCGCACTTCTTCATTCCTGAGGTAGATTTGCATCTGAATTGATTTCAAAAAGGCAAAGTTCAACATTGTGCGAAAGCTGCAGCATCTCCAGAAAAACGTGACCGCTGTTGGATCTTGTGAAGAGTAGCGTAAGACCTCTTCAACCTGCGAAGATCTTCCAGCCATTCACCGTGCTGCCTCTCGTGGAGCTGAATGAGTACGAAGGGTACTCTGATGACACTTCGCTTTACCTGACGGTGCAAGCACTGTTTAAGCAAATTCCGAAGCTTCGCAAAGGTGATCTGAATCGATTTCTAGAGCGCATCTCCAAACTCCGATGGCTTCCCAGGTCGTCTTCAGTCAGTGAAGGCTTGTTGGCCATGGTGTACTTGAAGTTGCGCCACGTTGAAAGAGCCACAGTAAAAGTGCACCAGATTCGCTGGCGCCAAGTGGAGCCATGCCGGTTCAGCTTCACCTGAGAAAAGGAGCCCGACTTCAGCTTCCTGCCACAGTTCACTCGGTCGCTGATCACAACGGTAGACTACGGCGGTGGCAGAATGCTGCAGCTGAATTTTCACTCTGTGGAGTTTGCAGGCTGAGCTGCTGCCGAGACAGACAGTATTCCTGACTGAGTGGCGCAGAGCCATCGAGAATGATCCGGACGCTGGGGAGCTGCACACTGTGGCTCACTACAGCAGGAGTCCAAAGCGACTGAGGACTTGCGTCAGGAAGATGAACGAGCTGCTGAACGAGAAGCCGGAGGTCAGCGATGGAGGCAGAACCTGCAGGATAGTTAAGAACAATGCCTGTCCCAACGGTCTGACCCTTCTGATGATTCTATCTGCAGTGGTGGCTAGTCTGTCAAGAGTTCCATTCCTCGTTGAAGGCGCATCCGTGTTGGAAGGTGTTATCACAAGCATCATCGTATTCTGTATTGGCGCCATCGCCTGCATTGAGCTCTGTCGCCCGCTGAGGCTTTCAGTGGAGTTCACCGTGATCGTTCCACTGAGTGTCATTTTTTCTATTGAAGAGTCGAAAGCTTGGGGCCCATCTTTTTTCAAATTCAATCTCTGTTTAGTTCCTGTTATGCATCTGTATCAAGTTAAGTGAGAGGGCAGGGTGTCAAGTGAGAGGATGACTCATCGGATTTTCGATGCCAGCGACTCACATGATGCGATGACTCATCGCTAACACTTCGCTAACCCCTCGCTACCACCTACCCCTCCGCCGCTCAACCGTGAAGTTAGCCGTGATTCTTGCGCAGTCAACCGTGAAGTTACGTAATCACAGGCTATTTTTATAATCTTTTACTAGGAAATCATCATTTTGTTCATAACTAGCACACTCGGACCCACCCCCTCCGGGGGACACAGTCTTGTACAATAAAAGTCAAAGCAATATACACTCTACAAAGCAAAAAGCAACTAGCAGGAATCCCTCGTTTGCAGATATGAAACGTATTGGAGGCTTATTCATAGGATAAGTTCTAAAGGATAATAGAATATTTCTAAATGAAAGGATATTTCTAAATGATAAATACGAGCTAGCATCCCATAGTAAAATAAAATCTCCCAGCTTTCCCAATAAATTTATTCGCAACATTTGACACTATTTTTATCTGAATTTGCTTTTGAATTGAGCATAAAACTGTATTAAATGTTGCAAAAGCAAGTTAGCCTTAGCCTAAACTTGTCTGCTTCGCTAACGAACTATGCATTTTGTAAATAAGAAATGTGAGAGATTTCTCATAAACAAAACAACGACGTACAGAGTAAGAAAAGGGTTTTTAGTACCTTATTAGGGTCCAGTGGCTGTGCTCAGATAGCTGCATTTTAGGACAATGTATGACAATGTACAGTATCTGAAATATGCACATACGGCTTAAAAGACTCATCGGTTGCCATGCAACAGTCTGCATTGGCAAAACAATACACAACTGCATATATTGCGTTGTTCGTTTTCGTTTTCTTGCTTGTCTTGTGGAAAAAGAGGTGTGCATGAAATTAACTGTGAACCCGACTTTGAAGCGGCGATTTAGCATTTACATAAGGTGAATTCTGGACTACAAAGTGAGTTCTAAGTTTTGCTTGTCTTCTACGCGTTATTTCAATTTTCCATTATCCTGTTAGTGCGCTCTAGTGCTAAAATATTGTAGAGATTATGCGCGCCCCATGGATGGAAGAATATCGATACTATGATATTGCCCATTTAAAAAAATCGGATCCATCGGTCCCACCGCAGAGACCCACTCCAAGACCAATCCATTAAGCTAGACCTTGAGGGAAAAAATAGTCCTTTTCTTGGTCTGAGCTCGTGTTAAGTCGTGGATGAAGCAAAGAGATATAACATCTTTCTGTTTTTCCCTCTATTTTAAATCTTTTATTTTTATTATTTCTCTTTCAATTCTATCCTGCATGTCATATGTGGGATTCGCATACACATTTTTTGTCGTATTCTCTATGAAATAGTGTGCAAAAAAGAATGGAAACGGATGCCCTTCAGTTCCCTTTCCTTTCAGGCCCCTAATCCCTTCTGCCCTCTTTCCATTCTGCCCTCTTTCCATTCTGCCCTCTTTCCATTCTGCCCTCTATCCATTCTGCCCTTTTTCCCTTCTGCCCCCTCTCCATTCTGCCCCCTTTCCATTCTGCCCTTTTTCCCTTCTGCCCCCTCTCCATTCTGCCCCCTTTCCATTCTGCCCTTTTTCCCTTCTGCCCCCTATCCATTCTGCCCCCTTTCCATTCTGCCCTATTTCCCTTCTGCCCCCTTTCCATTCTGCCCTCTTTCCCATCTGCCCTCTATCCATTCTGCCCTTTTTCCCTTCTGCCCCCTCTCCATTCTGCCCCCTTTCCATTCTGCCCTTTTTCCCTTCTGCCCCCTTTTCATTCTGCCCTATTTCCATTCTGCCCCTTTTCATTCTGCCCTATTTCCCTTCTGCCCTTTTTCCCTTCTGCCCCCTTTCCTTTCTGCCCTCTTTCCATTCTCCCCCTATTTCCCTTCTGCCCTATTTCCCTTCTGCCCCCTTTTCATTCTGCCCTATTTCCATTCTGCCCCTTTTCATTCTGCCCCCTTTCCTTTCTGCCCTCTTTCCATTCTGCCCCATTTCCATTGTGCCCTTTTCCATTCTGCCCCTTTTCATTCTGCCCCCTTTCCATTCTGCCCCCTTTTCATTCTGCCCTATTTCCATTCTGCCCCTTTTCATTCTGCCCCCTTTCCTTTCTGCCCTCTTTCCATTGTGCCCTATTTCAATTGTGCCCTATTTCCATTCTGCCCTTTTTCCTTTCTGCCCCCTTTCCATTCTGCCCTATTTCGCTTCTGCCCTTTTTCCCTTCTGCTTTATTTCTATTCTGCCCTTTTCCACTCAGCCCTACTTTCCCTTCTGCCCTATTTCCCTTCTGCCCCCTTTCCTTTCTGCCCTATTTCCATTCTGTTCCATTTCCCTTCTGCCCTATTTCCCTTCTGCCCCCTTTCCCTTCTGCCCTATTTCCCTTCTGCCCCCTTTCCTTTCTGCCCCCTTTCCATTCTGCCCTCTTTCCCTTCTGCCCCCTTTCCATTCCACCCTTTTTCCCTTCTGCCCTTTTTCCATTTTGCCCCCTTTCCATTCTGCCCACTTTCTATTTTGCCCTATTTCCATTCTGCCCTTTTTCCATTCTGCCCTCTTTCCATTCTGCCCTTTTTCCCTGCTGCCCCCTTTCCATTCTGCCCTATTTCCCTTGTGCCCTCCTTTTATTATGCCTCCTTTCCATTCTGCCCTTTTCCCTTCTGCCCCCTTTCCATTCTGCCTCCTTTCCATTCTGCCCTATTTCCCTTCTGCCCCCTTTCCATTCTGCCCTTTTTCCCTTCTGCCCTTTTTCCCTTCTGCCCCCTTTCCATTCTGCCCTTTTTCCTTCTGCCCCCTTTCCATTCTGCCCTTTTTCCTTCTGCCCCCTTTCCATTCTGCCCTTTTTCCCTGCTGTCCCATTTCCCTTCTGCCCTTTTTCCCTTCTGCCCTTTTTCCCTTCTGCCCCCTTTCCATTCTGCCCTTTTTCCTTCTGCCCCCTTTCCATTCTGCCCTTTTTCCCTGCTGTCCCATTTCCCTTCTGCCCTTTTTCCATTCTGCCCTTTTTCCCTTCTGCCCCCTTTCCCTTCTGCCCTTTTTCCCTTCTGCCCTTTTTCCATTCTGCCCTTTTTCCCTTCTGCCCTTTTTCCCTTCTGCCCCCTTTCCATTCTGCCCCCTTTCCCTTCTGCCCCCTTTCCATTCTGCCCTATTTTCCTTCTGCCCCCTTTCCATTCTGCCCTCCTTTTATTATGCCTCCTTTCCATTCTGCCCTTTTTCCATTGTGCCCTTTTTCCCTTCTGCCCTTTTTCCATTGTGCCCTTTTTCCCTTCTACCCCCTTTCCATTCTGCCCTTTTCCCTTCTGCCCTTTTTCCATTCTGCCCTATTTCCCTTCTGCCCTCTTTCCATTCTGCCCTCCTTCCCTTCAGCCGACAATTTACTTTGAGAGTCACTTTGAGACATGTGATGAAATCTACATTAATCAGCATCCTTCGTCTGTAATCATGAATCACACCTTGTTTACCTTCTTCCGTTTGCTCTTTGAATTGAGATCAATTTAGGTATATTTAATTTTTTGTATCTGTCTGTCTCGTGCTACATTTATTTAGATTGTCGTATTTTTTCTTGTTAAATATCATTTAAATTTACTTTCATTGCAAGTGACTGTCAAAACGTGTTACATTCGTGGATCATACATACATTTTTCTGCATCTTTCTAACAGCTGTGGCAATTCAAATCATAAGCGATAGAAGAGTAGGCATAGTGCGAATAGCTAATTTTAGATTGTCTATGGTTTTTACTACTTACTATCTTCACCCCAAGAGTAGGGTCGAAGCATTTTAATTGTTCCAGATGGTTTTCGCGCGAATGAGCATTCTGGGTAGTATTTTTTGGCTCCGAGTATAAATTGGCATTTAATCGCCATGGGCGTCAGCCCCCAAGCCTTTTGCTGCACGAATGCCCTAAATAATAACCCAGGAACTTTGGTGCAAGAGTCGGACGCGCTACCTCTCCGTTTCTCATTCCCTCCTGATTGCTTAATCTCATCATTTGATTTACATTGATTTGCATGCATGATTTGCTTTAACAACACCGGAAGGCACCACTCGCAAAGGCAAAGCGAGAGAGTGCGAAGAGGCAGGCAGTGAGCAAGAATTCAGATCCCAAACCGATCAAACCCCCGTAGGAATATAGTTACGACAATATTGGCTTGCAGCGTTAAAAAACGGGATAAAAAATCGAAAAAGGCGGCGGAGGCGAGATGGGCCGTGAGCAGCGGCCTAAAGCAGCCGGCGCGGCCAACAACCCCCCAACCAACCAGCCGCCGGAGTACACAGAACATGCACAAAGCTAGTGCGAGAAAGCGCGGCTCCCCCAGGAGTGTCTAACACACCTTACTCAGATAGTAACGAACGCATTAAACACACCGTAAGGAGCAAAGGCAAAGCGAAGTGAGTGAGTGCGAAGAGGCAGACAGCGAGCAAGAATTCAGATCCCAACCCCAAACAAGAGGAAAGGTAGTAAAAGAGACGAAGCAGAGTCACAGGCAAGCTGCCAAGAGCGCGTGAGACGCGAACTCGAGCGGGCAGATACTCGTACACAAAAGGGCAGCTACTACCAGCGTACGGTAGTAGCGGCAGCGGAAGTTAATGAGATCAGAGTGCGAAGCAGACATGCGAGAGACGGCGTCAACGAAAATCTGCATTCGGCCAGGCAAGTGAAAGGCTTGCAAGCTGATTTTGTTCTTGATGCACATCAGGGCCACAGTCTGACACCTGCAGGAACCGCGGGTCGCGGCAGGTCAGCCGATTGATCATGCCAGCAGCAGCAGTGATGTCCGTGTAGATGATAATCTTGCAGTTGGACAGCTGGGCACGACGGTGCAAGATGATCAGCAAAGGTGCCAGAGCGTCCTTGAAGTTGATGTGGACGTCTCTGAAGGCGCCATCACTGTCCAAAGTCCAGTCGATGACGCTCCAAGAGCTCTCGGCTCCCCAGATAACAGCGGTCGCGCCGGTCTGGCTGCTGTCAGTCTCCATGGTGAACTTCTCATTAAAGCGCAGCCAAAGCGCGACCGGGGTGAGACACCAGGACAGGTTGGCCCGGATTTCATCGGCCCGGATCTCATCGGTCTGGCTGACTTCAGCAGCTGTAGTCAGCCAGTCGAAGAGCGGGCGTAGAAAGACTCTGACTTGCGGAATAATTTGGCAGAACCAGCCGAGCTTGCCAATCAACTTCTGGACAAGGCGCAGATTTCTCCTTGCAGGCCCGAGTCAGCATCTTAATCATCTCGAGAGCCTTTTTCTCAGGCAGCGACTTGACGCCAGTAGCGGTGTTGATGCACACGCCGAGGAAGCAGATGCATTGCGTCGGCTTGACAACCTTGTCCCAGTTGATGGTTGTTGTGTTCCTTTACTAATACAAACAATCGTGCACTTGTTATGCTTATGTGCCGTGAGCTACAAATGCTCCGGTCTTGTGTGGCTCTTAAAGCTCCAAGTTTTTATTTCGCAGCTCTGCTGCTCATTTTCCACTCAAGGCCTGCGCCTTGTATAATCTATGGCATAAAGCAATTATAGTAAAAACAAAACATACGTAGCTAGTTAATATCTGCTTGGACCGACAGCACCTCCCTCCTGCCATGAAGTCAGGAAAATTCAGTCAGTAATCATGACGTTGCTTCAATCCTTATAGTATAATACACTCTTGGCTTTGCTTGCAACCGTTTGCTGCGCCTTGGCTGCTCACTTGGCTGCTCAGGTTGTGTAACAATGTCGTCCCCTGGCTCGCCAGGCGGTGCAGGGGAAGTGGCCATAGACAAATTCGGCATTTGCTCGGTAGTCGTTCCGGAAGTAGTGCTCATATCTGCAGTTTCCTTTTTTGGCTCACTATCCGCTGACGTCTCGGTTGGTGGAGAACGGTGCAACTGGTCAAGATGTGCCTTTTTTAACTGACCATAAGAGAGTCGGATTATTGCTGTGTTTTGTCCAATAGGAACTACTAATTTGCCTTCCATATTGTGCTGTTCCGCCTTGTAGAAAACATGCTCATTGGGAATCCATTTTGCTTTCGACTGTAGAGGGACTCGTAACTTTCGACCCATCATGATCTCAGCGGGGGACGATCCTCTTTTGCCGACTGACGAACGATAAAATAGCAGCTAGCGATCAATTGTGGCTTGGCTGAAACCATTGGCTTTGATTGCCTCCTTGATTGTTCGCACAAATCTTTCCGCTAGGCCATTGCTCTGCGGATGGTATGCCGGTGATGTTATTGGTGTACAGCCGATCCTTGTCAGCCAACCCTAAGTATCTTGGCTGCAGAAACTTCGACCGTTATCAGAAACCAAGTATTGTGGTACACCCAATTGTGAGAATGTTCTGCGTAGCCTCTCTATCACTGTAGCAGAGGTCATGTCTGGTGTGATGTGCACTTCTGGATAATTAGATAGCGCATCGACCAAAACTAGCAGGTACTTGTCCTGTATGGGCCCGGCAAAATCAACATGGACTCTCTCCCAAGGCCTCTCTGGCTGAGTCCAGGCAGTACGGAAGTTCCAGTTATGAGGCTTCGCCCTTTTGCAGTCCATACAAGCAGCAACATAACGCTCCACTAGCTTGTTCATGCCTGGCCACCAGTACTGCTCACGCAAAATGGATTTTGTCCGCTCCTTTCCAAGATGGACACTGTGGGCTGTAGCAACAGCTCGCTGCCTCAGTGCAACTGGTAACACAAGCTTGGAACCTCTCATGACTAACTTGTCCTGAGTAGTAAGTTCAGCAGCTATCGACTTGTATGCTCGAAGGCGTTGGTCGCGATAGTTGTTGGTTCGTATCGCCTCTCTCAAGATCTTTAACTCACGACATCCTTCTGAGAACTTGATGACTTCTTCTATAGTCAAGAGGCTGCTTTCTGATACTGGGATGAAACCAATATGATGGGTGACTGCTTCAGATGATGTGTCAACCAATCTAGACAGCGCATCGGACTTCATGTCGGCTGACTTGCGGTAGGAGATCTTATAATCGTAACCAGACAAGGTATTAGCCCATCGTTGCAGTCGGGCTGAAACTCTCTCAGGTAGTTGGCTGTTCTGCCCAAACATGAAAGTTAGGGGCCGATGATCGGTTATCAGGGAGAATTCTCGACCGTAGAGGAATCTGTGGCAGCGACGAATGGACCAAACAATGGCCAGAGCTTCTCTTTCGATCTGCGAGTTGCGTTTCTCGGCAGCTGACAAAACCTTGCTAATGAATATGATGGGTTTTCCTTCTTGGCTTAGGACACCGCCAATAGCGATCTGTGATGCGTCGCACTCCAGCTCAACGGGTTTTTGTGGATCGTACGACATCAGAACGGCATCGGAAGAGAGCACGAGATTTATTTCTTGAAAAGCTTTCTCTTGCTCGTCAGACCAGACAAAATCTCATTCTTTCGCTTGAGTCTTGTCAGAGGTTCGATCATGCCAGCCAGATTCCGAATGAATCTTCCACTAAAGTTGATCAAACCAAGCAGTGATTCCAGTTCGGACAGGGTTTTTGGAGCTGTCATATTTCGCAACGCTCGAACTTTCTCCTCGTCAGGGTCGAATGGCTCCAAAATCTAAGATGAAGCCCAGCAACCTCACCTTGTTCTTCATGACTTGGCACTTGTCCTCATTGATCTTCAAGCTGTGTCTGGCCAACCGCTCACGGACCTCCGCTTCTTTCGATCGCGATTCGTCTCTTGTAGTGCCACCTACGACTATGTCATCGACGTAGGCAACTGTACCACCGATCCCTTGAATGACTTCCGAGATGTAGCGTTGGAATATACTCGGGGCAGTCTTTATCCCGAACACGAGCTTATTGTAGCGGTAGTTGCCGAATGGGGTGCTCATCACCGTAAGATCTTTTGAAACCTCATTCAGCTCGACTTGGTTGTAAGCCTTTTTAAGGTCCAGTATGGAGTAAAATCTGCAACCGGCCACTGCTGAGAAAGCCTCCTCTGGTGTTGGTGACGGGTAACTGTCATTCTTCAGTTGGGGATTGACAGTTTGCTTGTAGTCTACGCAAAGGCGTATTGCACCATTCGGTTTTTTTACCAGCACAATTGGTGATGGCCACTCGGAGAAGCTGACCGGCTCTATCGTGCCTTCTCTCACCAGGTCGTCGAGTTCTTTTTTAGCTTATCTTTCAGAGCAAATGGTACTGGGCGAGCTTTAATATACTTCGGTACGGCACCCTCCACAAGCTGTAGAGTTGCCTTGAACTTCAGGTGCTCTCTAGGCGATATTTTTTGCGCAGCTCTTCTGAGTGTCCGATGGATTTATGATTTGTGTCCGTCTGTGTAGCCAACCAATATAGAATTAGTTTTTTGTAGCTTTGGCTTTCCCAGATTAGACCATAGCCTGCTCGACATCACAGACACGGAGGCACCTGTGTCTATTTGGCAAGTCACCTGTTGTTCACGAACCTTGACCAAACAGTTGAGCTTCACTGAAGTAGCGGCGCTTCCCCCCCCCCGGGAAATTGGCGACACGTAGTGATGCTGATTGGATCCTTTCGTTCGACACTGCTTCTCGAAGTGATTAGACTTGCCGCATTTTCTACAAGTCTTTCCATTCGCAGGGCAAGCTGTCTTGTCATGTCGGCGACCTCCACACCGTGAACATCGATGTTCTGTGCCACTCTGTGAGTCAGCATGGTTTGCAGGTGGAAACGTCTTTTTCGGCGGACCCCTTTGCTGCTGGTGCTTTGGGGTTCTCTTGTTGAATATTTTTATGACGGATTCCGCCTTTGCTGACGGGGCTGACTGCATGATTTGAGTCGCCTTTAATGACGAATAGGCTTCGGCTTCGGCTGTTGCGTCTTTAAATGATAGCCTTTTATGGTCCATTACCAGTAGTTTTGCCAGGATGTTCTTTTCATTCAAGCCGCAAATAAACTGATCCCTGAGTTTTTCATCGCGATTGCCGAACTCACATTTGTCAGAAGCCTTAAGTAGTCGTTCAGCAAAAGTCCGCACCGATTCTGTCGGTTCGCGCCTCGTGTTTTGAAAACTGTAGCGCTCGGCCAGGAGGTAGCTCTTTGGCAGCAAGACCTCCTTCAGAGCTTCCGACAACTCCCCGAACGTCTTGGTGCTTGGCAAATCTGGTGCCATTTGGTCTGCCAGTGCCGTAGACTGTTGGGGATAGTCTCATCAGCAGAACTTCTGCCTTCTCTTCGTCCGACCACCGGTAGAAGCGTGCGGCAATTGCAAATCGGTCAAACCAGCGTTGGAAGTTTTTTTCCGTCTTCCAGTTTCTCGATGTCTGCCATGCTAGTTGCGGTCCGACCGTTTGGTCTCGCAGCTTCATGGCTTCCGTCGGCTCTTTTTGCAGCGGTGAAAGGCAACTTGTCTTGCACAGCTTTGCTGCCGCCGGCTCCAGTAGCTGGTGACTTTGTTGGTGTGTCCTTGCTCATGCTTGCGACGCCACTGTTGTGTTCCTTTACTAACACAAACAATCGTGCACTTGTTATGCTTATGTGCCGTGAGCTACAAATGCTCCGGTCTTGTGTGGCTCTTAAAGCTCCAAGTTTTTTTATTTCGCAGCTCTGCTGCCCATTTGCCACTCAAGGCCTGCGCCTTGTATAATCTATGGCATAGAGCAATTATGGTAAAAACAAAACATACGTAGCTAGTTAATATCTGCTTGGACCCACAGCAATGGTGAAGCCGAGACGTTGACTTTGACTGCCTAACTCCACCTAACGTACCTCCCGAGGTGCAGCTCCTCCTCGATTTGGGCTATCTATCTTTGTCTTTCTTTGACAAGCCTTTGCAAGATAATGGAATTGGCTGCTATCCACTGACCGACAGAGTTACTGGACTTCCTGCTTCCTGAACGTGAGAGCGCCATTCTCAATCGTAGCAATCAGCTGTTTCTGATTGGACGGGCCGGATCTACTGGCTGGCTTAACGTAGTCTCTGATAAGATGCTCCTTGCGGTTGCAGACCTGAGGATTGAGGATGAGGAGGCGCTGGGCGAGTTGGTGCTTGTAGCCCGTAGTAGGCAGGCCTTTAGTGCGCAATTCTCCCTTCAGTTGGCGCACGGTGAGTCGCTGCGGGTTAGCACTCATCGTGGCTGTAGAGCAAAATTTAAGAAAGGCGGTGGAGGCGAGATGGGCCGTGAGCAGCGGCTTAAACCAGCCGGCGCGGCCAACAACCCCCAACCAACCAGCCGTCGGAGTACACAGAACATGCACAAAGCGAGTGCGAGAGAGTGCGGCTTCCCCCGGAGTGTCTAACACACCTTACTCAGAAAATAATGAATACATTAAAAAATAAAATCGTGTCCTTAATTTATTCTACTATACTAAATGTCTAATGTGTGTCTGTGGCTGCTCGAAATCTCCGTAACGATGTAGAGCTCGAACGGATCAACCGATTTTGATCAAATTTCCGCCAAAAGATTGCAAATTCTTTGAGGATGAGACCGTGAAAGTTTGCAAGCTCTGCTCCAAGTGGAAGGGGATTAAATATTCGAAAAACGAGTTTTTCCTATGCTTTTAATGTGAGGCCAACAAAGGTCAAAGTCGGCACTGTCAGAATGATGATTTTATTTTAGATTGCGTCATAAAGTTTTGTGCTCAGTTAAAATTCGCGGGCCAATAATTCTCAAACTCTGCACTGTCTAATTTTTTATTTGAAAAGGTTGCGTCATAAAGCTAGAGTACACTGCTTCAAGTTTAGCAAAATTTTTGTGCCGGTAAGAAGAGAATATAAATTTTCTCACCTAGCTAGAGTACGAGCACTGCCCCAGCCCTAGCTTAATGGTTGTGCACAAGGGCAATAGAAAAACTGCTCAAGCGATCTGTGTACATTTTATTAGCGATTGATTATTTCTCGCCCAGCTGGAGAGCCAACATTGAATAAATTGGCTTAAAAGTGTGGATGCTTGAGCGAAATATTTTTATTTAAGTAGTCGTGGGCCGTTCTGCAGTGAATTTGCCAATCATGTCTCGAGTCAGTAAGTAAAGAATGTTAGTTTTTGTAGCCCTGTTAGATTGAGAAAACTTTTCAAAGAAGCAAAAGCTGTTTAAGAGGTCTTCGTCGAGCACGATACTGATCGGTAACTCTGATAGCCTGCCAAATCTTAAATTGTGATTAGCTTGATTTTCTTAAAGTGCATGTGTATTTGATAAGGCGTTATAATAGCGACTTCCTACCTGCTCCCAGTATTTTTTATCTGCTGTAGTGATTTTCCTACAAGCTCGGGAACAATTTTCTGCATCGGGAAGTTTTTCCAACCGCTAGAAGGGGATTTTCTGAATGCTCGGGGAGATTGTCTGTCAGATTGGAGGATTTCAAACTTCTCGGGGAAATTTTCTAACTGATTAGGCCTGTGATGTCTTACTGCTCGGGAAAATTGTCTATCTGATTTGGAGATTTCTAAGTGCTTCCAAGGGAACTTTTTTACTGCTCGATTGGTAATTTCTGCCTTCTTATGGGGATTTTCTATATGCTCGGGAGCTTTTCTGTCTGCTTGGGAGATTTATAACTGTTTGGGGACATTTTCTATCTGATTGTGGATTTCTAACGGCCCGAATGGGAATTTCCAACTGCTGGGGGGATTTCTAACTGCTCGAAAGAGTTTTTTTGTCTGCTTGGGGGTTTCAGACTGCTCGGGAAAATTCGCTGTATGCTTGGGGGATTTCTAACTGCCCGAAGGGGACCTTTAAATGCTACGGGAGACTTTTTAACTGCTCGGTGAGATTTTCTAAACTACTCGAAGGGGACTGCTCGGGGATATTTTCTGTCAGCTTGGGGATTTCTAACTGCCAGAAGGAAGTTTCTAAATGCTCGGGAGATTTTCTGTCTGCTTGGAGTATTTTTTATCTGTTTAGGGAGATTTCTATCTGATTGCGGCGATTTCTGACTGCTGGGAGGTTTCCAACTGCTTGAAGGAGATTTTCTAACTGCTCAGGCAGATTTTTTGTCTGCTTGGGATTTTATTAACTGCTCAGGGAGACTTTCTAACTGCTTGAAAGAGATTTTCTATCTGCTCGATAAACTTTTCTGTCTGATTAGGGGATTTCTAACTGATTGGTTGTTTTCGGACTGCTCGAGGGGAATTTTCTATATTGCCCGCGGGATTTTCTGTCTGCTTGGAGTATTTTTTATCTGTTTAGGGAAATTTCTATCTGATTTCGAGGATTTCTGACTGCTGGGAGGTTTCCAACCGTTGGGGGAGATTTTCTGGGGGATCTGGACTGCTGGGGGATTTGTAACTGCTCGGGGTAATTTTCTATCTAATCAGGGGATTTCTAACTGTTCGAAGCTATTTTCTGACTGTTCGGAAGTTTTCCAACTGTTTAAGGAGATATTCTTACTGCTCGGGGAGATTTCTAACTGCTCTGAGAAATTTATGTTATCTGATTGGGAGATTTCTTACTGCTCGAAGGGAACAGCTTGGAGAATTTCTGACTGATCAAAGAGGATTTTCTAAATTCTCGTGGAGGTTTTTCTGTCAGCTTAGTGGATTTTCGACCTTACTCGGTGGAGAATTTTCGGCTTGGAAGATTTTGTACCTCCTATTGAGATTTTTCTGTTTGCTTAGGGATTTTTTGCTGTTTGGGGAAATTATCTTTGTGACTGGGGATTTTAAACAGCTCGAACGGCACTTTCTAACTGCTTGGGAGATTTTTGACTGCTCAAAGGGTATTGTCACACTGCTTGGGAAGATTTTCGAATTGCTTGAGGAGATTTTCTGTCTGCTTGGAGGATTTTCTATCAGCTCAGGGAGACTTTGTAACTGCTCGCGAGTGATTTTCTTTATGATTGCTGGATTTCTGAGACTGCTTGAAGGGGATTTTCTAACTGCCTGGGGCATTTTTAACTTCTCGGGGAAGAGTTTTGACTGCTCGCAAATTCTTTTTAACTGCTTTGGAGAGTTTCTAACTGCTAGGGAACTTTTCTGTCTACTTGGGAATTTCTGACTGCTCGAAGAAAATTTTCTAAATGCTCGGGGGGGGGACATTTTCCGTCTGCCTGGGAGATTTTCTACCTCTTCGATTTCTTACTGCTCAGGGAAATTTTCTATGTGAGTGGGGGATTTCTAACAGTTTGAAAGGGACTTTATAACTGCTTAGGAGATTCCTGACTGCTTTAAAGGTATTGTCAAACTTTTTGGGAAGATTCTCTGATTGCTCAGGGAGATTTTCTGTCTGCTTCGGGGATTTTCTGTCTGCTCAAGGAGATTTTATAACTGCTTGGTATGATGTTCTATCGGATTGGTGGATTTCTGAGACTGCCGCAAGGGGAATTTTCTAACTGCTTGGGCGATTTTTTTCTGCTCGGGGAATTTTTTTGTTGACTTGGGGATTTCTTAATGCTGCAGGGGGATATCTTAACTTCTTGGGAATGTTTTCTAACTGCACTGGGAGATTTTTCACTGCCCTAGAACTTTTTTTGCCTGCTTGGGGGATTTCTAACAGCTCCGGAATATTTTCTACCTGATTTGGGGGATTTCTGACTGCCCGAACTGGACTTTTTTACTTCTTGGGGATTTTTGACTGCTCGAAGGGTCTTTCTAAATGCTCAGGGAGATTTTCTGCTTGCTTGGGAAGATTTTCTAACTGCTCGAAGAGGACTCTTTAACTACTTAGGCGATGTCTGACTGCTCGAAGGGTATTTTCTGTCTGCTTGGGAAGATTTTCTAATTGCTAAGGGAGGTTTTCTGTCTGCTTCGAGGATATCTTCTTACTGCTCAAAGGGGATTTTATAAATGTTCGGGTAGTCTGCTTGGGGAATTCTCTGTTTACTTGGGGGATTTCTGACTGCTCAGGGAATTTTCTCTTTGATTGGGGGATTTCTGGCTTCTAGAAGAGGATTTTCTAACTGCTGAGGGGCTTTCTACCTTACTGCTGGGGAAAGATTTTCCGACTGCTTGCAAAAGTTTTTTCTATGTTTAGGGGTTTTCTGACTGCTCGGGGAAAGTTTCGAAGGGATTTTCTAACTGCTGGGGGATTTTTTCTGTTCGTAGGTTTTCTACCTTATCCTGGAGGAAGATTTTTCGGCTGCTCGAAAAAAATTTTAGCTGCTTGGGTGATTTTAGACTGCTTGAAGGAGCTTTTCTAACTGCTCAGAGAAATATTTTGTCTGCTTGGGGATTTTCTAACTGCTCGAGGAACTTTTCTGTCTGATTAGGGGATTTATAACTGCTTGGGTGTTTTCGAACTGCTTGAGGGATACTTTCTAAATGGTCCGGGTGATTTTTAACTGCATGAGGAGTTTTTCTAACTGCCTCGGGTAGATTTTCTAACTGCTTGATGGGGATATTCTAGCTGCTCATGGAAATTTTCTGTCTGCTTAGGGGATTTCTTTTAGGACAAATTTCTTCTGTTAGGACAAATTTTCTATCTTATCGGGGATTTCTAACTGCTTGGGTGATTTCGGACTGCTCGAGGGGGGTTTTCTAAATGCTCCATGAGTTTTTTACGAGCGTAACTGCATAAAAAGTTTTTCTAACTGCCTCAGGTAGATTTTCCAACTGCTTAAAGGGGATTTTTTAAATGCTCCGGAAGATTTTTCAACTGCCTCGGGTAGAATTTCCAACTGCCCATGAGACTTTTTTTCTGCTTGGGATTCTTTGTCTGGTTGGGGAAATCTCTGTCTGTGGAGGGGGGTATTTTTTACCCGAAGATTTTTCTTCATTGGGGGCTTTTCGGTCTGCTAAGGAGATTTTTAACTGCCCGGGGAAAGTTTCTATTTGATTGGAGGGTTTTCTAACTGCTGGCGGGGTTTTTTACTTTACTGTTGGGGGAAGTTTTTTTGACTGCTCTCAAAAATTTTCCAGCTGCTCAAAAAGATTATCTAGCTGGTTGGGAGATTTTTCAAGTGCTCGGGGCACTTGGCTAATTGCTCGGGGAGACTTTCAGTAGATTTTCTGAATACACAAAAGAATATTATGCTTTTAGGGAGACTTTAATTTTGCTGCAGAGATTTTCTAGCAGCTTAGGGAGATTTCCTAGCAGCTTAGGGAGATTTCCGTTGAGTATATGAGTGATTTAAAATGCCTGTCTGCACCCCCCTGGGGGGGGGCACCGAAGAGCTAGTACCTTTGACTAATTTTGTGATGGTTTCCCAGTTAATAAGCCAACCGTAAGCCAGCATATCACATATTGTTAAAGCACGAATACAATAGTGTTATAAGAGCATATCACCCTGCTCTTCCCTTTATTTCTTATGAAGCATTGGTCATTAGAAAACAGGCGAGGCGGAACCATTGCGTATGCTGAACAGATCTATAAAGTGACTCGTGATGTGATAAACAGTTTTCCAATGATTTTCATCGTCTCGTAACCCCAGGTCGTGTGACATGGCAGCATCATCTGCCACATCTGCAGCCGGCGTCAGGCCACCGGAAGGCTTCACGGACATCAGCGGCGATGGCGGTGTCTTCAAAAAGGTGCTGGCTGAAGGCGCAGGTGAAGGCACAACTTCAAGTAAGGACACTGTGTTTCTCCACTACACTGGCACCGTGTTTGGAGGTCCTCGTGACGGCGAGACAATCGACAGCTCTCGCGATTGTGGCGAGCCATTCAGCTTCAAGCTGGACTCCGACCAGGCCGGCACGAAAGGCTGGGACCTAGCTGTGAAAACGATGCGCAAAGGCGAGATTTGTGAGATTTTGCTGCGTCCTGACTATGCCTGTGAACAACCCAGCTGGGCCCACAGTCCGTCTGATACTCCTTTGAAATTCAACATCGAATTGCTGGACTGGGAAGGCGAAGACGTCACAGAAGCCAAGGATAAAGGAGTTGTCAAGCATTGTATCCGCAAGGGCGATGGTTTTCACAAGCCAAGTCTGGGAGCTATGGCTACTATCTCTATAGCTGGAAATCACGACGGTTGCATGTTTGACACTCGCGATAGATTAACTTTCATGGTTGGCCTTGCAGAGGATGTCGGTCTGCCATGTTGTGTCGACCTCGCCGTGTTCAGTATGACAAAAGGCGAGAAGTCGCAGTTCAAATTGTCAGCGGCATATTCTAAGGTGCCGAATGTGCCAACAGAAGCAAACATTGTCTATGAAATTGAGCTCACCGATTTTGAGATGCTGAAAGACACCTGGGAGTTCAGCGCTACGGAGCAGGTAGTGCATTCAGAACAACTCAAGGCTAAGGGCAATGAGTACTTTCGTCAGTCTCAGCTTCGCCCAGCTCTGGCGTACTACAATCTAGTAGTCCACTTTCTCGACTTTGGCTCTGTCTTTGAGGATATGTCACAAGAGTTGCGCAAGCAGCGAACTGCCCTGCTACTCGCTGCACGGCTCAATCTGAGTGAGGTTCACCTCAAACTCGAAAATCATGTTCAGTGCATTGAAGAAGCTGACGAGGCCATCAAGTTAGATCCAGTGAAAGTGAAAGCAGTGAAAGCTTACTTCAGACGAGGTCGCGCTCGACTGGCTCTTCAACAGCTTGTCGAAGCTCGCCAGGACTTTGAAAAGGTGGCCGAACTGGACCCGGGAAATCAGGCAGCAGCTCGGCAGCTCGCACTGATCCCGCAGAAGCACAAGTCCGGCCAGCAGGACAGTGACGCTAAAGCTGGCTCAGTAAGTTGACTGTTTTATGAACTTGCAGAATTTTTCACAATTGCTCTAGTAGTACAAGCCGTCTCACGTGGCGATAGAACGCTAAAAGTGTCGTTGCAACGAAATAAATCACAAAATGGGATGAAGATAGTCATATTATGCAAACGTGGGAAAAGCAGACACGTGACCGAAATCTGTCGGTCTGACAAAGAAAACTGAGTTTAGATATTGAAGAAATTTCCCCCTCGAGTCACTCTTGCGAGCTTAACTCGCAGTGAACACGATAGGAGGGCTTAGCGGCTCGACAATAGCTGAGCAGACAATAGCTCAGTAGAATGTATAGTGGATTGGGTTGGCGAAATAATAGTGGGGCAAAGGCGGTGGTTCCTTTCGCGTTTGTCTCGTATGAGATCAGAATGAGAATAAAGGGCTTGCTTGATTTATTTCGCCTCGCAAGCTGTATTTGTAGGCCTCATTTAAGATTTCCGGAACATTCTAGAATTATCATGCAGTATAACAAATGTAATTAATTTAATTGAACTGCGCTAAATAAGTTAATAGTTGGACTCAGAGAAAAAGAAATAATTATTTCCCTGTCTCTTGTTGAACTAGTTAATGCACCTGTAAATAAAAAATAACTAATTATAAATGCTGGAAAATTACAACTGTAAATGCTATGGAAATTTCTAGAATATTGTAGAATTTCGATTTCGTATTTTGGATGGAATATTTACAATTATGGAAATCGAAAGGGTAAAGAAATTTTGCGAAAGATACCTAATGACGTATAAGGTTAATTGATGACAAATAGCGATACAAGACAACGTAGCTAAGTAGACAATAGCGGAGTACACTATAGCTGAGTGGACACATGGTCGTTGAGAGTCAAGAGGCAGACAATAGTCCCCAAAGAGAGAAAACATGGTGGCAGAGAGAGCACAGCTCCCGAATAAGAAAGCTGCTATCAGTCGGCAGACAAGAGATTAAAATGCCCAGTGACTAGCCTAACCGGGAACTAAAAAATCCTGTTTCTGAATGCGTGCTGTGTAGTGATTTTCTGCTGGAAAGCTTGCAACTACAATTGTGGCAACTTTTTTGTCTCTCATTCAACTGCTAGTTCATCGTGTCCTTCTCTATTGTTTACTTCGTCTTCGTCTCATTCATTCCAGATCAATCCGGTTCTCTCTCTTCTCTCTGCCGTCTGGATCACTCTCTTACCCTCTGTTTTCTGATTGGTCGCCACCTCGCCTCTCTCCAAGTCTCTCTTACCCCGTCTCACTAGTCGGCCCCCGGCCTGTGCATTAACCCAGTCCCCCTAATTATTGTTTCATATAAATATAATTGCGCTGATCTGATTCTCTCACTGTCCTCACTGTCTGATTCTGTCTATCTTTCGTCTCTGTATGGATGCCTGCAGGCAAGCGTAATATATATAGTTGTATTATTTTTATTCTCCTTAATTTCCTCGACAACAATATCTAAAGGGGGACAAAAATTAAGGCCAAGTAGAAGCATTCAGTTTTCGAGGAGGACGAATATTCTGGTGGTATAAATAATCACTTATCATTGATTGCACGGAATCACATTTTGTTTATATTCTGTGTGATAACGTTGCACACACAGTGAAAACTTACCCAGAAAGCTTCGGGCCATTGCCCATACACGTATGAGCACAATATTAGCATAATAGGAGTGAACAATTTCACCTCCTGATTCGCAGGTACCTGCTGATGCTGATTATGGTGATTATGGACTGCGACCTGAAAATGTTTTTAGCGAATCTACTTGGATGCTCCACTTTGCACATCAAGGCTTATGGCATTATGTGAGTTACAAGGCGACAGAAATCGAATCTGCAGCGGGCACGACAAGGAAGAACGCCAGCTTCCCAGGAGCAATCGCACTGGCCGCCCAGTCCGAGGAATGGGCCATTATTCGGCAGCTGCTGCCTGCTGTGCCGGATGCTCGCCTCCGCGACTGCTGCTGTCTGGTTGCTTCTCTCTACGCATCCCAGGCTGAGGAGTGGGATCTAGTGGGAGAGTTGAGAGAGTGCGTGGAGGCTGTGGCAGATGAGAGCACAAGGTACCTGTGCCTCGCAGTCGCAGCTGCCCCGGCATCGAGGGCAGGTCGGCAGGATTTACTGAACCAGCTGCGACTGCTTGACAATCAGCTAAGTGACTCAGATGTGAGCCACTTAGCATCAGCTCTACTAATATCCCAAGTGGCTCATTGGGACACAGTGAAGGCATTTCTAGGCGCAATCAGGTCTTCAATTGGCAAAGATCTCTGCTGCCTGACTGCAGTTCAACAGTCAGCCAAGATGGAGCAATGGGAAGAAATGAGTAGCTTTCTAGAGAAGGTAAGCAACAAACTGCTCATGGATTTGTGCCGCCTCACAGCTCTTCCTCATCTCGCAGAGGCGTCGGTGGGTGGGACGCTGAAGTGTCGGTGGGACGCTGTCAGTGATGGTTTGGATGCGATTTCAGACAAGTCGATGCGCTTCATCGCCATTTCAGTTGTGTTCCCAAAGGCTGCAAGAGCAGGGCAGTCGCAGTTGGTGCGTAACTTTCTGAACAGCTGCTATCGCGAAGTCAATTTAACGGCCGACCAGACCCGGTTTTATACGAATACTGCTAATATATACGCTTTACTTTCAAACTTTAAGAAAAATTTACTTTCTAACTATTATGTTAACCTAGTTGATTTGATCAATTCTGAAACTGAAAAGTCACTGACAATTAATTTATGGGCTGAATCAATGGCATCAACAGAACCAAAGGCAGACATATTTTCTCAATCAAAGAATGGCAATTGGGAAGAAGTTAAAAGACTCTTGTTGTCTAAGAAGCAAACTTACGTCACGGATCTAAACTGCTTCGCAGCCGTGCCTTATGCTGCTGTTCACAATCAGTGGAGTCTCACAAAAAACCTTTTATTTTTTGTCAAAGATTACTTCGTAAACGACATGTCCTGTCTTGTAGTTGTGCTATTCGCTGCTCATGCACAGCAATGGACCATTGTCAAGAATCTTTTAAATGCCGTTAATGACACCAAAGTAAAAGATCTGTGCTGTTTGGCAGCCAGTCCGCATGTTTTCCGCAGCACTCAGATCGATCATCTCTCAAAGTTGTTGAGCACGTCAGTCACTAGTGCAGAAGTGAAAAGACAAATTTTGCGTCTGTTTGATGAGCCGACAAGCGAATCTCGAGTAGCTGTTGATTTCGAGTTACCTCAGTTCGTAAGCATCGATTCTCTAAAGAGAGTCTGCCAACTGCTAACACTCCAAGAGCCAATCTGGGAGACGATAGGAGAGCTTGTCCAGTCAACTCCGGATCAAAACGTCAGAGATTGCTGCTGCCTCATGTCAGTTGCTCACGCATCGTCAGCTGGAGATTTGCAGGTCTCAAAAAACTTGCTTGCCTCTGACATTAGTGATAAGGCTAGAGACCTTTGTCTCCTGACGGCGCTGCTTCACAGCTCTGGTGAAAACAGGTGGAAACTTTTTAAAGGGCTGCTTTCAAAATTTTCTGATGATTGTATTCAATGCCTCTCTTGTCAATTAATTCAAGAAGAAATTTCAGATGTTTCAATGCGAATAGAAAGTAATCGCTACTTACAACAGTTCTTTGACGACCTGAAAACTGTGCGACAAGCATTGAATGATAATTTTTCTGTTGATGAATCTGCGATAACTTCACTCCAGCGCATTGGCCGACCTGAGCTGAAGAATCCCTGTCTCAATTCTATTATATTGAAACTGATGATTCAAAAAGGTGATTTCAGTGCCGGCGTTAAGGTTCTGGAGTGCTTCACAGATCCAGGAGTTAAAGACAATGCTATTCTGAGAGTTTTTCTTTATGGAACGTTAAAAAATTTACGTGAAATCTGCTGCACTCTAATCGGCTTTGTCGAAAACAATGACATTCGTGATTTTTGCTGCTTCATTGCAGCACCTCAGGCAGTTCACGCAGCAGACAAGCTGGACCAATTCAAGGACTTGGTGAACTTAGCGACCAACACATTCGCTAGAAACATCTGCCTGCTCGTCGGCGCCTTGCCAGCTTCTCAGTCACAACTGGTCTGCTGTCAAGTGGATTATTGACCAGTGCTCAGACCTACGTTTAAAAGATCGCTGCTGCCTACAAGCCTTACCGCATGTTGCGAGAGCTTCCAACTGGAGCCTAGCAACACAAATTTTGACAAATGAAGTCAGTTTTCAGAAAGATGAATGCACCCATCAAGTGATCATGCACGCTGCGAGAAAAAAAAATTTCGGCTTGGTCAATGAACTCATTTCTTGTGTACGAGATCCGCTTTGGATAAAAAAGGGCTGTGCTTGCGTTCTTCAATGCAGTACAACTGGAACCAGTTTTTTGATCACATAAGAAAAGAAAAAATGCTACCTTCTGACCTGCTGGCTTTAGCATGCGCAGTGGATTGTAGCACGGCAGATAATAGGCTGGAAGAGCTTAGAAATATCATAAATGGCATTGCCGATACGAAGATTAAGGACCTGTGCTTTACGCACGCTTTTAAGATTTTAGCAAGAAGGCACATTTGGAACCTTGCAACATCTTTCTTCAAGTCAATCTCCGCTAGTACTATCAAAGACATGAGCTGTGAAGCAGTTCTTCCGCACCTTGTAGAGGCAAAGCAGTTTGATTTCGCTGTTGAAATGTTTTCTTCGATTGAGGACACTCGGATGAAAGATTCGTGTTGTGAACTTGTCCTTCAGGGAGTGATAGAAGCAGGAAAATTTGACTATGCAGAAAAAGTTTTCACATCCTTGACGGACCTACAGATAAGAGACTCGTGCTGCACATCTGCCTTTCCAAAGCTGATAGAAGCGGATCAGCTTGACTTTGCAGAAAAAGTTTTCACATCCTTGACGAACTCTCTAGTAAGATATTCATTATGTGAATCCGCTGCACCTACTGCAGCCAAGGCGCTCAAACTGAAGTCTGACAGCCAGACATGCAAGCCATCTGCGCTTCAACTGATTTGTGATCTCAGCAAGCTCGATGCATTGTCTGAAGAAAATCTTGATCTTCTAGGGGAACATTTACAAGACAGCTACTGGAGCGAACGAATTCAAGAGATCAGGAGCATCGATATGCAGGATTTGTGTCACTTAAGAGCCATTTCGTACGCTGCGAAGGTTGCTCAATGGAAAATTGCATTATGCATGTTTGATGGAGTCAGGGATGAAGAAATCGGACGTAGATGCTTAAAAGAACTGGTTCGCAGAATTAATATTGCAAATCAGTCCGCACTTGAAGAACTCATGAATGTTTCAGCAAGAGTCTCAATGAAGGCTTTTAAGTTCAGAGCGCAGGTGAGTAGACACTACACACGTTTATTCAAGTCAAAATTTGCAATTGTACTCTCAGACATGACTGTCATTCTTGTAAAATTCTTAAAAGACACAGCGACGCGAGAAAAATACTGAGAATTAGCAATCCATCTTACAGCACAGCAGAAAAGATGGGAAGTCGTGGAGCAGTTACTTGAGGTTGTTACAGATGCCAACACAAAAGAAAGATGCTACAAATTAGGGCTTAAATGTGCTGCAAGCATTGGTGAGTGGAAAGCTACTAGAAATTTTGTTCTGAGAGTTGAAAACGACAATTTAAGAGATAAATGCATCAAGTTAGTTCTAGCTGCAGGTGCTCCTGCTGAGCAGTTTGAGCTCTGCTCATCTCTCATTGGCATACTGAGGAGTGTCTCAGTAAAGGACGACTGCTGCAGAATGGTGCTTCTACACGCAGCCAGAGCTGGTCAGTGGAAAGTGGTTGGGCAATTTCTTTCAATCATAACTGAGACTGAAATGCGAAAGTCTTGCTGTCAAGACGTTGTAAAAAGCATATTAGAGTCTCAAAAATCAAGCGTTGATTTGAGAAATTTTTTAGACATGTTAAAAAATCTGTCGGATACAATGGCTAGGGCAACTTGCATCATGTTTGCATTTTGCTTCGCAATTCGATCGAGTCACATCGACTTAATGATTCTAATGATGGAAAACAATCACATGCCAGACATGGAATCACCTGAGTCACTAAATGAATTCGCAAATTTGAACACCTCAGGATTACTAAGTTTCTGTCGCATCGTTTCTGAAAAATCATCGGACTCAATGGTCAGAGACACGGTGTTTCGATGCACTCGGGAAGGTCACGTGGCCTTGGCATCAGGATTTCTATCGTACATGTCTGATATTAACTGGCAGGATAGCTCAGGTACTTCTGTTCTCATGTTGGCAGCGGAGAAGGGTCACATCAAGGTTGTGACGGACAGCTTAAATCGACAAGCTTTAGTGAATAAGTGCGACGATATGGGGCGAAACGCCTTGTCGAGAGCATGCGAGATGAAGCAACAAGGGTGCGTCAGGGCTTTGCTCAGCATCAACGCCGAGGTGCAGCATACAGACAGAGAATGCATTTGCGCCTGTATCTATGCTGAGATGCATCGAAATCCAAACAGGTAAGCCATTTGTCCATATGGTTTGTGCTGTCAAATGCTTTGACGCCAGACTTAAATAATGCGACAGCTAGAAATCAAACATGAATCCGATTAACGTCTCGTAACTATTGTGTAGTGACAGACATTTTTTGAGCCTGATTCGGGCCGTTTTGGAATTCAACTATTATTTTCAGGTTTCGGGGTGCGCTACTATGAGTAGGGTAGGTGTAAGTGCGTTGCTAGTTATGTTTCACTGAGTTTACAAGCTGTTTTTTGCACGCTTCTTGGCGGCTTAGTTGCTGACCGTTATAAACTAAATAACTACATTTTTGCCATGTTAATCAATTACTCCTGATTGACTGACTACCGAGTCACTGCCATCGGCCATGGCTAGCAAATTATAAGTCTTACGCTCGTAAATAAGATTTAATAGTATCTGAAATAAGATACAACGGTACCTTCAGCCGGCACAGAAGTCGGGACGGTACAGGCTATCCTAAAAATTCCTTAAGCATTTGTGTTGCGAAGCGGATAGTTTAGAAACATACAGGTGGTCCTGAAAGAAAATCAATAATTGGACCGGAACTGCTCCAATATATAATGCTCAGTGCATATCTATTATTGCTCATGCATCAAAAGAAGCTTCATTCTCTACTTGCGTTATCCAAATTTTCAGAGTTGAGATGTCAGAAGAGTCTGAGACTGATGCAGGGAATTGGTAAGTAATTTATTTCCTCAAATGTCATCTTTCCGATATTTTACTCCTGCTGTCTACAAGAATCCAAATAATCTAAATTTATTAGAATAATTCGGTTTGATCTTGATAAAAAAATAAGCAGACATTCTTTTGAGTCACTTTAATTGAGGCGTTTAAGCATGTGCAGCGCTGCCCTCGTCGTCAATCAAATCCCCAAAATACTGAGAGGAACGTGGACCACAAGCGGAAAAGTTTGAAGTTTTTTATCTAAACATATTTTAGTATCGACGACATCGCAATGGATAAAATGCTTTCCGCAAATGTTTCCGAGCTACTCAGCAGTGCCGGGTTCACCGAGCAACGAGCCAGGCTGCAGTGCGAGCGTGCGGATCGTCTTCAAGCTGCTGCCAGGCAGCTCACGCACGGTGGCCACCGCGTTACAATGACTGGCAGCTACGCTGATGGCTGGGCCAACAGCCTCATTAGAGTTGACGGGAAAACTGCTGCTGACTCTGACATCGACTGGACCATCATTCTGAGCGACACACCCGATACCATTTGGCATCTGGATGGCGGCTGTCAATGTGAGGATAAGCAAAACGACAAGCTGACGATTGAAGACGGCCACGCAATAGTCGAGATGCAAGCTGGTATGGCATAACTCTAGCAGCTTCAACTCACGCACATTCAAATAGCATGATTGCTTCCTTCCTTTTTTTAACTTCAGGCGACAGTCCAGCTGTGTCGATCCCAGCGTGTGGAGTGAGGCCAGCCCAGGACATCTGCTATGCCTACCAGTGCTGCAGCTCATATCGACTCGACAGAATTCGGCTCCTGCTTCCCACAGTCTCTCAGACTGAGTCGAGAGTTCACCTGGTGAGAGCGACGAGACCCAATCACCCCCAGGCTCTGGTAGCTATCTTTATCTACCTATTTTTATTATATAACTATCTGGTAATTTATCTTTAGAGCTTCCTATAATTCGTACTCTTGTAAAGCGGGAAATTAGTTAAGAGTTAAGAGTTTTAAGAGAGATAAAACTTTCCAGATTTACTTTCGGTTTGAGATTGGCCTTGATGGCCTTTCATTTTCATTATGTATTTTGAGTGTTCGTTATTTTTCATTCTGTGATAGTTATTTTCTGCTTGCGTTGCGTCTGACTTTAACGTGAAACTGTTCAGAAATGTCATTATTTGTTTTGCTGCCAATTTTCTGTCAGAGTAGCACTGTGGCTCAACTTTTTGCAAGCTAAGAAACAACTTTTCGCCCTTCGCCGCGTGTTCTCAGTAGCATTGTAACTTCGCTTGTTTTGCTTACTTCTCTGATATGCTTACAAACAAAGAAGTGCTTATTCAGTGCTTATTCAGTGCTAATTCAGTTGTCGATTCCCCAATTATTGATTACATTGTGATTTTCCATGCTACCCTTTGCACAGCTTTTCAGCGAGCAGTCACCTAAATTCGTTATTTTCCTTTCGCCGCGCATAATCAATCAGCCCCCATCATTTTTGGCCCTCGCACCTCCTCCGCCCCGACTAATCAAAGCCCGGCTGGCGGATCACATGATCCCGTTGCTTGCTTACTGAGCTCAAGGTCGAGTCTGGCCATGTGTCACGGGTGTGTTGCGTGTGGGTCACGTGGTCGAGGCTCTATATGTGCGTACCCGCCGGGGCCGCCCGCCCGACAACACCCGTCTGTTTCCTCCGGACAACTTCCTAGTACCGCTTTATTGCTACCTTCCGCTCGCCTTTGCCAAGCGTTCGCCTTCGGCAGTAACCTCCGAACTTTCTGTCAATCTTCTAAGAGCCTTTCGTCGCTCATTGGAGCTTCGCCTCGCCGGAGTTCATCGACCTTCGTCAGCTCCGGCCTTTGCCTTCTGGACTTGCCTGTCACCTGAGCATCTGATCGGCACCTGAGCTCCTGAGTATCGGAGAACCGGCAAATCACCGCCTGCACTTCTCTCCAGCCTGGCGATCTGAACGTCTGACGCCGGGTGACCGCCGCGTGATCGCCCGTGACCGCCCTGTGAGCAGACCGCACCCGACAGCTCAAGTGTTTTCATATCCGCATTTGGCCTATCTTTTACTCGGAGATCGCGGTGTCTTAGTCCACTGTAACTACACCCCTATCCCTCACCTTCTCTGTCTATTTTGATGTAATCATTGGGTTTTCAAAATCTAATAATGAATTGACTTTGTAATCTTTGATTTTCAACGTGGTAGCAACGTGGAGGCTTCGAACTCCAGGAAATCCACGTTTAACGTTTAGCCTCTTTCACTTTTTTGAATTGTCAGTTGCGAGTAGAGAGTAGAGCGGAGTGCACCGCTGCAGGGAGATGGGAGGCCTGGACTAGTAAGCCGCAACATATACTACTAGTAGTCAACAGCGAGTGCGCGAATAATGTGATTCAACTTAATTCTACATAGGTGAATGCAGCTGATGTAAGCTATCTATACTCGAAATCCGTGTGATACATTGAGAGGCCCTGGGCTCTGAATCTCACCGCACTGGAACGGAGGGAAACCGAAGTCGAAGTAGAATGTAATTCAAGACCAGTTTGTGCGCCTCTTGCGCCTAATACGAGCTAGCCGCGTAATTCTAGAGGAGAATGGAGACAATAGCATCGAAAGGATCCCCAGTGCAAAATTCCTTGCTTCGGCGCTGCTAGACAACCCAAGAGGTGCCTCGCATAGAGTTCCAAATTCCAGCCATAGGTATTTCGCCTTGAACCCGAATCTTGACCATCTCTCCGTCGGCAGCGCAGTCTCGTTTAGGGTAAGCGTTCGGATACGCTTTCCCGCAGTGGCTAGTGGCGCCCCCTGCTCACAAAGGTACCAACTCCGCTGCATCATGGGATCTAGCGATTTGTTAATCGACTTGATTAATAAGGAGCTGCCGTCGCTTCATCAGTCAGGCAGTAATTCTTTCTCAGCTATGTTTCTATACATTTAGATCTGAAAAATGTGGCGGTTAGACTGAATCAAATTATCGCGGAAATTCCGTAGAAATTCGCGGAGCGAACTAATAAATCGGATACAGAGCAGACTGCGCGACTAAAAGCGAAATACATAATATGAAAAATTATAACAGTGGTACTTTTAGTATGGCTTTGTACAGGACAGCGATAACGTACTCCTCTACTTTGCGCTGCTTTGGAACGATCATGTACTGAACGTCGTGATAGTGCTCTAATACTAGCACCCAGGTGCAGATTGACTGAAAAGCTCGGAACACCTGACCGGCTTGATCCGGTTTGAAATTTGCCTGTCTTGTAAAACGTTTCAGTTGACGAAAAACTTTGGGCGGAATGGCGTCCTTGTCTAGCGACACCATGCGAGATAGTGAGGGTCAGTCAGCAGCTGCTTGCTTGTCTTCCAAGGATTCGCAGCATCGGGTTTAACACCGAGAAGAACGCAGGCGGAGCCCATCACCTGAAGCACCAGATCCGGCGGGTTGGTGTACACTCTGACCTCGGCAATGTCCTGCTTTTGCAGAGCATCCAGCGCGCGAACGGTCTCTTGTAGGGCTGGAATCACAGAGTCCAGATCCTGCTGACACTCCATAGCGTATCGTTCAACAATCTCCGCTTCCTGTTGCATCACCGGCTCCTCCTGGACCACAGTTAGACGAACCTCTTCCACCGCCAGCTGGTCGAGCTGCAGATCGGCCAGCATGCGCTCGGTCTCCTGAGCTTTTGCTTCGATTTGAGGTCCAAGCTGGATCAGATCCTCCTGCATAGTCACTACAAGGCGGTCGGAATCATCGAGCTGCCGAAAGCCACGAGTCAGACGATCCCTTTTGGAGAGCAAGTCAGAAATCGCTAGACTGTCAAATCAAGCATTTTGTGAAGCTTAAAGCTATGTTTTATAAGGAAAAAACTTACCTATTTCCTTCAAACTTCCTCCTGCTCTCAAGCATCATCTTGCTGAATGTCTTGATGAACTCCATATAGCTGCTGGGTTTCGCATAGTTCGACCGTTTAGTTTCTTCAAAAAACTTATTGCCTATGCCCTCCATGTCCTGGTGGAATGTGACGCACACCTTGCAGATCTCCGGCTTAAGGGCATAAAATTGGTATACAAGAAGTGAACAGTGTACAGACGTAGACATCTAATTCTCACAACGGCTATGAAAAACTCAGCACCAGCAAAGTCTTCCTGTTCAAAGTAGACCTCAGCCACGGAGAGCATGGCTTCAGGACTCCACGGATCGAACCAGTCAATTGTGTTATAGTTGATCAGCGATGGATTCGCTCGACAGCGCTTGCCGGAAACGATCACCGAGCGGACTCAAAGTGAGCACAACGTGTAGATTTCGTCGGACCGATCGCGGAGGAAGGCGTACAGCTCCTCGCGATTGTCCTGAATGCCAGCAGAGTTGGCGTCGCCCTTCAGATTGATGAAGACGCCTTCGAGTTCCTCCTGGACGTCAAATAGATCCGGGACGTCGCCAGAGTTGAAATGGAGTTCACGTCTTCCAGAAAGCTTCATTGACGATGTCGGCGTCGGTTAGCAGAAAAACTGTGCCAGAGTTTTGCACAGCCGATCGGATGAAAGCTGCTTTTAGGTCAGCGCGAAAATCCTGCAGCTGGTAGTTGCGAGTCAGCCGGGGTCGGGCAACACGAGCTCTGGCGATGCTCGCAGCCATGCGAATTGTCGACGTCTTGCCAGTTCCGTCGATGCCGATCAGTAGCAGGTGGCCTCGAGGTTGTTCCAACACGCGAACGGCTCTGACAATGTGCTCCATGGCCTCCTTGAAGAAAACAAATTGTTGGTCGCCACCGCCTGAGGCACTGTCACTACCGCCGTCGACTTCTTGAACTCGCTGCTTCATGTGCAGATCTTCCAGCGCTTGTCTGAGCGAGCGAAGATCACGCAAAGGTGCGTACGGCGCGTTCTTAGCGGCATCGTCCGCTGCGGCCGCTCCTGCGCCTCCGCCGCCGCGAGCTCCGGACGTTTTCCCAGCTGACGGATCAAGGAAGCGAGCAAACATGAGCGTCTGACTGCGCCGTGCGTCGCCAGTAAGTCGAAGCTTCAATTGTTGACACAGCTCATCAGCCAGGTAAACAAAGAAGATGTCTCGATCTTCGTTTGTGCACAGGCGATCGTGCAGGACTCGGGTGGATTCGTGAACGAATAGATCGACGCTGCTGTCAAGAGTTGACGGGAAAAAAGTAAAATAGAACAATAAGCGAGCTTCCTGAACCCCTCTAGATGCCATAAAATGGGGGCCTAAAAAGTGGCAGACACGTGACTCCCGAGCGCCATCTGGCGCCAAAAACTGTCAAAATGCAAAGGCCAGACTGTCTAGCTCAGAAGATTTACAGCCCAAAAATACCTAGGTACGCGCGTACAGGGAGAACTTTAGGAGCTAAATTTAGAGCGGGTAAAAGATGACAAAAATTCCTAGGAGCCTCATACTACTCCTGGATAATAGACGAAAAGAACCTGCTGTTGGGCAATCTGCAGAGTGAGCGACAAAGTGCGTCCCCATCAATTCAATAAAACTTTATGTCTGGCATTCAAAAACAATCATACTGCCCATTGTAGTCTTAAAGTCAACGGTTTAGTTCACAATTCTGATGAAAATAGAGGCAATTCAAAAACTTCAGCTTGCAAAAACCTCAATCCGTAACTATCGTCAGATCTCGTGCCAGGCGATTTATTAATTTTCTCTGCAGCTGAAGAGCAATTTGTAAGGCAATTTTATTTCAGCGGGAATCATCAAGAAAATAATAAAGTCGGTCGCATTCTCTCCCGTGGTCTTTCAAAAAATGCTACACTTTATTAATTAAAATATTCTAATGCGATATTAGCAGGATGCTCAACCGATAGGAGAAGTGTACATATGGCTAGACATGTAGTTGGAGACTATGTCGAGAATCCTGTCTTAAAGATGTATTATTATTTTTTATGATACACTCATGGCAAAGACAGTTCTAAGGAGGATCCTGCCGTTTTTCACGACTGTGCGGTTTTTGCTAATTATGCTGGGACAAATTTAGTGAGAGAGCAATTGCTTTCAAGCTGAACCTTTTAAATGAAATGACAAGAATATACTCTTATGCAATTAAATTCATTCGAAATAAGAAAAATGCTGAAATAAGAGCATGAGCATGAGATGGCGTTTGTTTCTATAGGAACACTCGTTGTCCTTGGTTTGTAGCTGTGCCCGTTTTTACTTTAAGATTAAAACTGCCAGAAATTTGCGGACAATCCTGGTAAAGAGTCGATCCCAAATCTTGGGTATAGGTGTGACGGTGTTGATTTAGGTAATTATCTTGTAGAGAATTTATTTCTATATTTATTAATTCGCTATAATTGTTATTTATATTTTTTCATACCGTCTTATTCTATTCGGTGATTATTCATTTGGGATATTTTGTTTTACCGAAATTTCCAAGAAGCGAGTTATGTTTAAAAGGCGTTCAAACTATTATTAAGCGGGTGTGTATAAAATCAGGGCTCGGCGAAAGGTCAGCGGCATATTAACAAATAGAATATCTGGCTTGTACGCAAATCGCGTTTTAAGTCACTTCTAATGCAAAGTCTTTTTTAATTCTGATTGTCAATTGTATCTTATTGAAAATTTATTGATTTCCTACTTACTCGTTTAATTTAACACCGAAAAGTGTCTTTCCAAAAAATTATTATTAACTTTAGTAATTTTTGTCACAAAAGCAAAAAGTAATGCGATCCATTGTTAGAATAATAGGCTTTGATTTTTTTCGTTCGAAAAATGTTTTAACTCGGTTGCTTACATTGTTTTTGCATTCGGGTAGAGGAAACAATTGGGTAATACATGCATAATACACGACCATTATGATTAAAACAGCATAAAAACCTCCCCTTCTTCGATACCGTCCGACCTCGAGAGGTCAAGCACAAGTACGAGTCCTGGGGAACAGATTTTCTTTTGGTGGGTTCGAGTCCGACAACGGTCAACATTTTTTCATGCTTTGATGTAAGATTTCAATTTAGATACTTACATGTAGCATTAGTAAGTAAGTTAGTATTTAAAATGCTGTCATTTACTTTTGTGATATAGAACACTGAAATATGTTTAAGCTTGGCTACCTTTGGCTTTGCGATTAAAATAACCCGATATGTTTTGAAATAAATAAAATAGAGCAAGGCACAGACTGCACAGAAAAATAAAGCTTTATTGCCTGTTTTTGCAGTTTTTTTTCTTGTGCCATGGTTTTTTGTTCATACAAAATATTTTTTCAGACTTATTTATCTTTCCATCATAAAAATTAATGTTTTATAATTTTTTAAAGAAAAACGTGACCTTTTAATGCATTTCTTATGGCAAGGTCAGCGGTATTAAAACAAAAGAGCCCCAAGTTGGTTTCAAGAAAAGTCCAGCTGTCATTGCAACTCGTATGCTAAGGAAAGCCAATTTAGTGTTTTGCCTAAAAATTGATTCAGAAAGTCAACCAGAGACAGAAAAAGATATTTAAAAAAATTAGGAATGGGACGGCAATTATACGGCAATAAAAAGCAAACGTTTCCGTCTATCCTAGAATAATTAACCTTAATGGGCATCAAACTACTAAGAGCAGCGTGATACGTGCTAAAGGTTGAAATTAATTCGTAGCAATAAATTGAGGCTCTTTTGTTTTAATGCCGCTGACCTTGCCATAAGAAATGCATTAAAAGGTCACGTTTTTCTTTAAAAAATTATAAAACATTAATTTTTATGATGGAAAGATAAATAAGTCTGAAAAAATATTTTGTATGAACAAAAAACCATGGCACAAGAAAAAAAACTGCAAAAACAGGCAATAAAGCTTTATTTTTCTGTGCAGTCTGTGCCTTGCTCTATTTTATTTATTTCAAAACATATCGGGTTATTTTAATCGCAAAGCCAAAGGTAGCCAAGCTTAAACATATTTCAGTGTTCTATATCACAAAAGTAAATGACAGCATTTTAAATACTAACTTACTTACTAATGCTACATGTAAGTATCTAAATTGAAATCTTACATCAAAGCATGAAAAAATGTTGACCGTTGTCGGACTCGAACCCACCAAAAGAAAATCTGTTCCCCAGGACTCGTACTTGTGCTTGACCTCTCGAGGTCGGACGGTATCGAAGAAGGGGAGGTTTTTATGCTGTTTTAATCATAATGGTCGTGTATTATGCATGTATTACCCAATTGTTTCCTCTACCCGAATGCAAAAACAATGTAAGCAACCGAGTTAAAACATTTTTCGAACGAAAAAAATCAAAGCCTATTATTCTAACAATGGATCGCATTACTTTTTGCTTTTGTGACAAAAATTACTAAAGTTAATAATAATTTTTTGGAAAGACACTTTTCGGTGTTAAATTAAACGAGTAAGTAGGAAATCAATAAATTTTCAGTAAGATACAATTGACAATCAGAATTAAAAAAGACTTTGCATTAGAAGTGACTTAAAACGCGATTTGCGTACAAGCCAGATATTCTATTTGTTAATATGCCGCTGACCTTTCGCCGAGCCCTGATTTTATACACACCCTTATTAAGCTTTTGGTAGGAGTTTGATCTGGGTTATCATCTTCGGCGACGCGTGTAAATTATTGTTTATTCGCTCGTACTTCCAGTTCGGCCAGAGTGTGTTAGACCATAAACCCACGATAACCGCTACACAACCCTCGTCAAATACTTAAATAAACTTAAATATGCCATCAAATAATAATAATTTGATTCGTTTCTTCGTGACTTGTGGATTGTACTTCTAGCCGTCAGTACACGAACTCGTAATACGCGACATTATTTTTGGAGGTCCCACCAACGGCTAGAGGCCTGCCAACAGTTCTTCAATCTTCATCGACTCATCGTCATCGCCATCACCAAGTTCATCAAGACCTTTTCATCATTTGCCATTGACATTAACTGTGCCTGCTACTTCCAGCGCAACGCCACAACAAGCCGCCGGAGAACCGGTTAGAACCAGCCCAGCCAAACTGTATGAGTCATCAGCTAGACCCGCATCAAATTAACAATTCACAACCCAAAGTCACGCCAGCCGAAAAGTCACGCGATCAATATCAATAACAGGGCCACTCTGCACTCTCTCAGCAAAACAGCAAAAGTCAATAAGTCACGTGACTAATAATCATCGCGCCACCGCCGCCTGCATAACAAAAGTACGAAAGAATTAAATTTGTTTTTCAACTTTTGGTCAGCACTCAGCGCCGCCCGGCCTAAACCGGAATTTTGTTTACTGAGTGGCTGAGTCACTGTCTGCCTGTCAGGCGCCCTACTAAGGCAAGCCCTAGGCCTAAACACTAATTGAGTTAGGAGCGCCTGTACCAGTCAGCGCCGCTGCACCTTGCTACGTTCGGACTTTTTCTGTGACTGTGACTGCAACCAGGCCTGTAGCCAGTAGCGAGCCGAGCCTAACGACGACAGCCGAGTCGAGCCAAGCCGGGTTCAACGAGTCGCGCTGAACCAAGTTGAACCGAGGCCGAACGAGCGGAGTCGAGCCGAACCGAGCCCAACGAGTTGCGCGGAACCGAGTCGAGCGGCGACCCTTGGCGGCCTTGGCCTCTGACTTGGCGTGCGCTTAGTCTAGCGAGCTCCGACGACGTCCGGACCTGCAGCCCACCATCACAGCTAAGACTGAATTCATTTTGTATTATTATAATAGGGACTATTGTGGCAGTAACTATTATAGGGCCCCTTGTAAGATTAACACTAGCTAGGTTATATAAACTGCCACCTTCTTTCTTCTTTTGCTTTTTGCTCTGCTAGCTGCTCTTCTTAAGTTGCCTGTCAGTGTGTGTTACTTAGCCAGTTGCCGCCAAGGTCATGTCGAATCAAGATAATAAGCCAGTGGGTAGTAATTCAACAGATAGTGGAGATGAGACAATGAAAGACAAACAGGCAGCAGGTGGTAGTGAGACTGGTGGGGGAGCAGGAGACTCAACAGGTAGAAGCAAGGCGGGGACAGCTAGAGAGGCTGCAGCAGCGAGTGGTGGCGAGGCGGAGACAGAGGGAGGTGACCAGCCGGAGTGCGAGACTTCCCTTAGCGATCTGGCCAAGACGCTAGCCGAAATTCGTGACAATACCAGCTGTAGAGCCCCAAAGCCAAGCCCTCGGCTTAGACCCCCTGCCGCCTATACGCCAAAAATGAAATTCGAAATCTGGTGGACTCAATTCAGTCTCTATTTAGAAGCCAATGACATAGACCCCGAGCACTGGACAGCTATCCTGCTGTCATCCCTGTCGCCAGAGTGCCAGGAGTTCTTCTATAACCATAGGCTGCATGAGAAAGTGTTTGAAACGGCTGCTAAGGAGCTCAAAAACCGTTATGGGGAGCGAATCCATGTGGACCAATATTACATAGAACTTACTGCGGCCCAACAGCTGCCATCGGAGAGTATCCAGGAATATTTCGACCGCCTCGTTGGCCTAGCCAACTCAGCCAATTTAAGTCGCTCCGAATTCGAGCCCCTGGTGAGAACGCGATTTTGCTACGGCTTGACAGACAAGACAATTGCCGAAAAGTTAATTAGCTTGTTGCACGAAGTGCCTAGACCGTCTCTGGAAAAGCTTTTGGCGAAAGCCCGAGACGCAGCTCAAACTAGACAGTTTCTCAAACTAGCTGAACAGCCTAAAGTCCGCACCGTTGAGTCAGATGAAATCCAAGCCCTGAAGGCGAGGATTAAGGAGCTCGAAATGAAACAATCCAAGCCGAAGCAAAGTTCGCAGGTTAGAGCGGCTAGGAACGACAAGGGAGATTCCGGAGTTGCTCAAGCGCAGCAGTTCACCCGTGACCCCGGCACTCAGGCCTCAAAGAACCGCGCCCCGCCGAAATGCTTTAGGTGCGGAGAGACGGACCATCTAGTTGCGGAGTGTCCTTACCCCAGAGAGCCAGGAGCCAGTGCACCACCATCAAAGTTCCGGGCCCCGCAGCCTTTTGTGGACCAGAGCCAGAGGGACAGAGGGAATTCGAGCCCGAGACCACCCAGAGAGAGAGGGGTAGTGACCCACTGGAGCGACTCCTACGGGTTCATCCAGTCCTCCCAGATTGGCGACTCCGTTTTCGTGCACTTGTCCCAGCTAGTGCAGCCCCTGATGGACCTCGCCCTGAGTCATCAGCTAGTGGGCACCCATGTGACCTTCGGCCGTGTCGCCGATGCCGGGAAGCCTAGAGATCGGGCCATTAGTGTGACTGCTGATTCAGCAGGCCCAAAGTGTGCCGAAGTTTCATCTGACTTGCCCCATTACAAGGCAGGGTTTTATGTGCAGGTAGAAATCGGCGAGACCAAGGTTGTTGCCCTTTTAGACCCGGGTGCCAACGCTTCGTTGATCTGCCCCAAGATGAAAGACAAGCTTGTAGCTGCAGATCCCATAGCCAATGTCTTCACGCCTGCCCGAATTCAGTGCTCAGCGACCGGTTTCAATGGTGCCAGTTCAGCAATCCTGGGCAAGCTAGAGTGCGAGTTGAGTTTAGGCAAATCTAAGAAGCAGCACATTTTCCTAGTTATCGACGGGCCATTGAGTGAGACGCTGTTAGGATTAGATTTCTGCGGTAGTTTCCAAATTGTGATGGACATGGCCTGTGACCGTGTGACATATGCAGGGGAACATGTCCCGATCCTGCGAGGAACTAGCGACGTCTGTAGCGTGAACCGTGTTGTAGCTGCTTGTGAGACAGTCCTGCCGCCACAATCAGAGACCCTGATCCCAGCTAGAGCCATAGACGCCCAGAGCAATGCGCAGGGAGTTGTCAGTGCCAGATCCAGACCCGTCCATCATAGTCGCGAATTCATTAGACCAGGTCAGTCCAACTAGCCACGTGTTAGTGAGGGTCCTAAACAGTAGTGAAGAAGAGATCACTGTTGCCAAGGGCGAGGAGGTAGCGTCATTCAAGCAGCTAGGGGACGATGAGAGCGTAGTGTGCACCCGTCTCAGTGAGAGCGATTTCAGCTTTGACCAGGTGGACTTGTTGAATGACAAGCTGTCGAGACTGCCCTACCCAGACCCAGGGACAGCTAAGTGGCTAGTTAACCAGTTCAATTTACAGGAATCCAACCTAACTAAGAAGCAACTAGATACCACTGTCAAGATGCTAAATTATTTCCTTAGCCAAATATCGCAATCGGAGAAAGATTTAGGCAAGACCACGCTGTATGAGATGCCGATGTGCTGTGTGCCTGTCTTCTGTGTCTGTTAGGATTTCTTCTGTTCAATTTCCATTCCGGCTTTAGTATTGCTTTTGTCAGCCTAACTGAGAATAAAGCCATCCAAAGCACTGTGATCCAAAGTGAGAATCCTGCCTACGCTGACTGCAAAAGGCCTGGCTGTGTCCAGCCTTAGTCTATGGGCCATAGACTATAAAGGACAAGCAAAGTGATAAAAAGCCATTCAATGTGAGAATCGATTGGTCTATGCGTCGTATTCTTTTATTTTTATACCTTCTGAGCCATATGATTAGCCAATAGCTTGAACGGAATAATGGAAACAGGAACACACTGGATGATACAGTACAGTAGAGACAGTTTATAGGCAGTTGAGACAGGCAGTTGCAGGACGGCTGCTGCTTCCCTTAGTGAGCTTCCATTTTCAATGGCCGCGATGAGTTGCTGGCGGTCCACAGATGAGGCGGGCATTTTTATTGCAGTGGTTAAGACTGAACTCTGTTAATTTTAAGTGTTGGATAAATAGGCAAGAAAGCAACGAGACTGTGGGTGTTGAAGAAGCGGTAGTGGAGGAGGAGTTGCGCTTGGAGGAGTGGAGAGAGCTGGGGGAAAGAGAAAAAGCGATCGATTCTCACATTGGATGGCTTTTTATCACTTTGCTTGTCCTTAATAGTCTATGGCCCATAGACTAAGGCTGGACGCAACCAGGCCCTTCGCAGTCAGCGTAGGCAGGATTCTCACTTTGGATGGCTTTATTCTCAGTTAGGCTGACAAAAGCAATAGCATATAGATTAGTTAGACTATCTGCTATGGCCTAGCCCTTAATCCTCGGATTGGGTTCTGGACCCAGCTAGTTAGGTTTTGTCTAGGAATTTTTTTGCCATAGAGTAGGAATTCAGCCTGGCAGTGGTCGTTAGTGCTGCAGGCGAGGTCTTCGAAGGAGTGCCGCACTGACTGCCATGGACGCTAGAAATTGCCGCCATATGTTGTTTCAATTTTGCCGCCTCTTTTTGTCAAGTATTAACTGACGTTCCAATAACCTTTTTTTCAAAAAAAATATACAAAAATATCGGTACAGTTAACTGTTATATCAATTGCCATGCGTTGTTCGATTTTTTGCCATGCGTCGTTCGATTTTTTGCCATGCGTCGTTCGATTTTTGCCATGCGTTGTTCGAATTTTTGCCATGCGTTGTTCGAATTTTTGCCAACAGTCTTTGCGTTTTCGCCTGTGTTATCGATATTTTGCCAATGCAATTTAATGTTCCCTAATAGTTTTTGTCAATATTGCTAATATTTCGTTTCCCAATATCTTCGTCAATTATATTTAGTCTGTAGTTCGATATTACTGTCAGTAGGGTATAACATCTTTTTTAGAGGGAGGCGAGTGTGACGGTGTTGATTTAGGTAATTATCTTGTAGAGAATTTATTTCTATATTTATTAATTCGCTATAATTGTTATTTATATTTTTTCATACCGTCTTATTCTATTCGGTGATTATTCATTTGTGATATTTTGTTTTACCGTAATTTCCAAGAAGCGAGTTATGTTTAAAAGGCGTTCAAACTATTATTAAGCTTTTGGTAGGAGTTTGATCTGGGTTATCATCTTCGGCGACGCGTGTAAATTACTTCCAGTTCGGCCAGAGTGTGTTAGACCATAAACCCACGATAACCGCTACACAACCCTCGTCAAATACTTAAATAAACTTAAATATGCCATCAAATAATAATAATTTGATTCGTTTCTTCGTGACTTGTGGATTGTACTTCTAGCCGTCAGTACACGACATAGGCGAAGTAATTAAGGAATTATTTTGCTGTTTCGAATTTCCGAAGTTATTAAATTATTTATAATGCAAACAAAAAATAATGATTTTATACATGCACGGTGCCTTGCAATAAAACATAAACATTAAATCTTTTAATTTCAAATCTTTATTCACTTTTCATATTTTATTGATCACCAGATATTTTTAATTTAAACCATTAAGTAATTTCAAGGAAAATTAAACTCGAATTCGGGCTCGTTTCATTTTATTTTTACATACACAGTACGTTGGCTTGCGTCACTTTCCTATCAATATTTAGAAGGAGTTCGAAACTTTGACCTATGTTACTTACTTTCAAGGTCCATAAGCCTCGCCCTGAGACGTGGAGTAAAAGGAGCTTTTTAAAGTCGATATTTATTTAAATCCTAATTCATGGCTTAGGTCTTGTACTGCTAACAACAGTAGGAAAAAACAGACTGGTCGGCATATGGTCTATGCATCTACAAAGTTCAGTGTGTTACATTTACTATAGGCCTAACCATCCGATGTAATCATGTATATAATATATATGGATTTGTGTATGTAGGTCCTATGTAAAGAAAACTGTTACAAGACATTTAGCCTGATTTTGGATTGTATGTAAATATTCATTGGGCCTAGGCCTAGCTTTTTTAATATATAACTTTAAAGATAACTGATATTATATTTTAATTTGCATTAAAATGTAAAAAAATGATTGGCATTTATTTGGGATTTTTAAATAGGCGTAAGGTATCACTAATCTTGCCTTGGTAATCTTTGCTTTGTGATTTATTATTTTATCTTATTTTCAAAAGTTACTCATAAAGCAGTCCACTTTTTATATTTATATTTATGCAGTCACAAATTTTGAATATTAGGCTCATGTTTAACATAGGAAAATTTACTTTTAGTTTACTCTAAATGTCTCCAATAAGTAGAAGACCCATAGTCCAGATCATGCTAGGGCTTTCAGCAGGCAAAAAAAGTATAACTCTATCTTTTACACTAGACTTCTGCTAACAGAAAATGACTAAAAATTATACATGGAGATAATAGAATTTAGTTTAATGGAGTCAAATTTGTCGATATATTCTAGATTAGTAATAATTAATTAAGTCAATCAAGTCAGTAAAAAAGAAATAAAATGAATAGATTATGACAATGTTCATACATGCGCAACCTCCTGAATCTTACCCGGCCAGTGCGACATTGTTTAGTGTAAGTGCGACATTGTTTCTGACCAAAAGTGCGACATTGTTCAGTGTAAGTGCGACATAGGTCGTCAGTGGAAAAATTTGCAACTTAGTTGGCCAAAAATTTCGAAGGACCAAAAAAAAGGTCCTGCAAACGATTCTTGCCTGAATCTTCCCAATTCTTCTCCATTTTGCAACTTACCCCCTCGTTTTTCACCAATTTTGTGACTTACATCGGTGATTTTTCGACTTACATCGCTGATTTTGCGACGTCCCTTGCTTGGCAGGCCTGTCACCTGGCCGATTCGGCCAGGTCGGCCGGGTGTTGCGCATGTATGACAATGTTTATTATAGAAGTAATGGATATCTAATGAAATGAAAATAAAATTGATAAGAATTCAGAATTTGTTGAAATTTAAAGTATAATAATTTTTATGACCAAATAGACAATAAAAATATAGACAATTTTTTGGGCACTGCTTTTCCTATGGTCCTAGGCCAATAAACCCAGTTTTATCTGCATGGTGCTATGCCAATAATTCCTGGCTTATCCATATAGCAATGTATTTGAATGGAGCTACCATAATACTATTTACCATGCCAATAATGCTTGGCTAATTTGCATGGCAATGTTTGAATCCAAGTGACTTAATCTATGTTACTTTTGGCATCAATATATATTAGTTATAAAACTTTTGATGGCATAGGCACAACCACAGCTAGTTGCATGGCACATCCAAAGGCTATATATAGCTTTTAGCCTAAGCCCTAACAGGCTGGAATGGGTGCAACACCTACTTATAATTTATCCAGGTCAAACTGGTACCCAATCTCAGCTGTATAGACTGAAGCAATGCAGGATTAATTGCCTTGCTTAATGGTACAAGTTGTCTTCTAGGGCTGGGACTTGAAACCACAACCTTCTGGTCAAAAAGCAAGTGCTCTAGCCACTAGGCTCCACCTGCTCTTGTAGTTATTGACAAATGAAAAAAAAAATTTTTGGTTAACCAAATATATATTAAAGTCATCACTTCAGTATCTAAAATAAAGAAGGGTTCAATTAGTCTTAGAAAAACAGCTAAAATGCTATCTTTTTGCTCTAAAAAACTGAAGCCTATTCAAAACTTGAATTACCATATCATAACTGAGAGTTATTGCTTTATGTGCATTAGTCCAATATGCAAATATAATACTTGGATACAAGATATATAACTATTTAGTCTTGTTTTGCTTTGCATAATCCTAATCTACTATACTAAATGTCTAATGTCTGTCTGTCTGTGTGTCTGTCTGTGGCAGCTTTCTCCGTAACGATGTAGAGCTCGAACGGCTCAACCGATTTTGATCAAATTTTCGCCAAAAGATTGCAAATTCTTCGAAGATGAGACCGTGAAAGTTTGCAAGCTCTGCTCCAAGTAGAAGGGGATTAAATATTCGAAAAACGAGTTTTTCCTATGCTTTCAATGCGAGGCCAACAAAGGTCAAAGTCGGCCCTGGCAGAATGGTGATTTTATTTTAGATTGCGTCATAAGGTTTTGTGCTTAGTTAAAATTCGCGGGCCAATAATTCTCAAACTCTGCACTGTCTAATTTTTATTTGAAAAGGTTGCGTCATAAAGCTAGAGTACACTGCTCCAAGTGTACCTAAATTGTCGCGCCGGTAAGAAGAGAATATAAGTTTTCTCACCTAGCTAGAGTACACTGCCCCAGCCCTAGCTTAATGGTTGTGCACAAGGGCAATAGAAAAACTGCTCAAGCGATCTGTGTACATTTTATTAGCGATTGATTATTTTTCGCCCAGCTGGAGAGCCAGCATTGAATAAATTGGCTTAAAAGTGTGGATGCTCGAGCGAAATATTTCTATTTAAAGTAGCCGTGGGCCGTTCTGCAGTGAATTTGCCAATCATGTCTCGAGTCAGTAAGTAAAGAATGTTAGTTTTTGTAGCCCTGTTAGATTGAGAAAACTTTTCAAAGAAGCAAAAGCTGTTTAAGAGGTATTCGTCGAGCACGATACCGATCGGTAAGTCTGATAGCCTGCCAAATCTTAAATTGTGTTTAGCTTAATTTTCTTAAAGCGCATGTGTCTTTGATAAGGCGGTATAATAGCGACTTCCTACCTGCTCGCAGGATTTTTTATCTGCTGTAGTGATTTTCCTACAAGCTCGGGAACAATTTTCTACACTTTTAGGGATTTCCTAGATGCTCAGGGGGATTTGCAAACTGCTTGGGAGATTTTCTAACGACTCTTATAAATTTTCTGACTGTTAGGGTGCTGGGACACTTTCTAACTGCTTGTGGATTTCTGACTGCTCCAATGGGGTTTTTTAAATGTTCTGGGAGACTTTTTTCTGCTCAATGAGGTTTTCTTACTGCATCGGGAAGTTTTTCCAACCACTAGAAGAGGATTTTCTGAATGCTCGGGGAGATTGTCTGTCTGATTGGGGGATTTCAAACTTCTCGTGGAAATTTTCTAACTGATTAGGGGATGTCTAACTGCTCGGGAAAATTGTCTATCTGATTTGGAGATTTCTAAGTGCTTCCAAGGGAACTTTTTTACTGCTAAGGGATTTCTTGACTGCTCGATTGGTATTTTCTGCCTTCTTATGGGGATTTTCTACATGCTCAGTGAGCTTTTCTGTCTGCTTGGGGGATTTATAACTGTTTGGGGACATATTCTATCTGATTGTGGATTTCTAATGGCCCGAAGGGGAATTTCCAACTGCTGGGGGGATTTCTAACTGCTCGAAAGAGATTTTTTGTCTGCTTGGGGGTTTCAGACTGCGCAGGGAAATTTGCTGCATGCTTGGGGGATTTCTAACTGCCCGAAGGGGACTTTTTAAATGCTCGGGGAGATTTTCTAAACTACTCGAAGGATTTCAGACTGCTTGGGGGAAGTTTCTATTTGATTAGGGAATTGCCGACTTCTCAAAAGAGATTTTCTAACTTTTTGGGGGATTTCAGACTGCTAGGGGGAAGTTTCTATTTGATTGCAGGATTTGTGACTTTTCAATAGGGATTTTCTAACTGCTTCGGGGATTTTAGTCTGCGCGGGGAAATTTTCTGCCTGCTTACGGGACTTCAGACTGTTCGGGGATATTTTCTGTCAGCTTGGGGATTTCTAACTGCCCGAAGGGGAGTTTCTGAATGCTCGGGAGATTTTCTGTCTGCTTTGATGATTTTTTATCTGTTTAGGGAGATTTTTATCTGATTGCGGGGATTTCTGACTGCTGTGAGGTTTCCAACTGCTTGAAGGAGATTTTCTAACTGCTCAGGGAGATTTTTTGTCTGCTTGGGGATTTTCTTAACTACTCAGGGAGACCTTCTAACTGCTTGAAGGAGATTTTCTAACTGCTCGACGAACTTTTCTATCGGATTAGGGGATTTCTAACTGCTTGGTTGTTTTCGAACTGCTCGAGGGGGGTTTTTTAAATGGCCCGTGGATTTTCTGTCTGCTTTGATGATTTTTTATCTGTTTAGGGAGATTTTTATCTGATTGCGGGGATTTCTGACTGCTGTGAGGTTTCCAACTGCTTGAAGGAGATTTTCTAACTGCTCAGGGAGATTTTTTGTCTGCTTGGGGATTTTCTTAACTACTCAGGGAGACCTTCTAACTGCTTGAAGGAGATTTTCTAACTGCTCGACGAACTTTTCTATCGGATTAGGGGATTTCTAACTGCTTGGTTGTTTTCGAACTGCTCGAGGGGGGGTTTTTAAATGGCCCGTGGATTTTCTGTCTGCTTTGATGATTTTTTATCTGTTTAGGGAGATTTCTATCAATTGGGATAGGGAGATTGCGGAGATATCTGACTGCTGGGAGGTTTCCAACTGTTGGGGGAGATTTTCTCACTGCTCGAAAGATTTTTTAACTGCTTGGGGATTTTTTCTGTCGGCTTTGTGGATTTGTAACCGCTCGGGGTAATTTTCTATCTAATCAGGGGATTTCTAACTGCTTGAAGCTATTTTCTTACTGTTCGGAAGTTTTCCAACTGTTTAAGGAGATATTCTTACTGCTCGGGAGATTTCTAACTGCTCTGAGAAATTTTTTTATCTGATTGGGAGATTTATTACTGCTCGAAGGGGACTTCGAGCTGCACGAAGGGAACAGCTTGGAGAATTTCTGACTGATCAAAGAGGATTTTCTAAATGCTTGTGGAGGTTTTTCTGTCAACTTAGTGGATTTTCGACCTTACTCGGTGAAGATTTTTCGGCTTGGGAGATTTTGTACCTCCTATTGAGATTTTTCTGTTTGCTTAGGGATTTCTTGCTGTTTGGGGAAATTATCTTTGTGACTGGGGATTTTTAACAGCTCGAACGGCACTTTCTAACTGCTTGGGAGATCTTTTAACTGCTAGGGAACTTTTCTGTCTACTTGGGAATTTCTGACTGCTCGAAGAAAATTTTCTAAATGCTCGGGGGGGACATTTTCGGTCTGCCTGGGAGATTTTCTACCTCTTCGATTTATTACTGCTCGGGGAAATTTTCTATGTGAGTGGGGGATTTCTAACAGTTCGAAAGGGACTTTCTAACTGCTTAGGAGATTCCTGACTGCTTTAAAGGTATTTTCAAACTTTTTGGGAAGATTCTCTAATTGCTCAGTGAGATTTTCTGTCTGCTTCGGGGATTTTCTGTCTGCTCAAGGAGATTTTATAATATCTCCTATAGAGATTTTCTATTGGATTGGTGGATTTCTGAGAATGCCGCAAGGGGAATTTCCTAACTGCTTGGGCGATTTTTTTCTGCTCGTGGAATTTTTTGGTTGAATTGGAAATTTTTAATGCTGCGGGGGGTTTCTTAACTGCTAGGGAATTTTTTCTAACTGCTCTTGGAGATTTTTACTGCCCGGGAACTTTTTTGTCTGCTTGAGGGATTTCTAACAGCTCCGGAATATTTTCTACCTGATTTGGGGATTTCTGACTGCCCGAACTGGACTTTTTTACTTCTTGGGAGATTTTTGACTGCTCGAAGGGTCTTTCTAAATGCTCAGGGAGATTTTCTGCTTGCTTTGGAAGACTTTCTAACTGCTCGAAGAGGACTTTTTAACTACTTAGGCGATGTCTGACTGCTCGAAGGGTTTTTTCTGTCTGCTTGGGAAGATTTTCTAATTGCAAAGGGAGGTTTTCTGTCTGCTTCGAGGATATCTTCTTACTGCTGAAAAGGGATTTTATAAATGTTCGGGTTGTCTGCTTGTGGAATTTTCTGTTTACTTTGGGGATTTCTGACTGCTCAGGGAATTTTCTCTTTGATTGGGGGATTTCTGACTCCAAGAAGGGGATTTTCTAACTGCTGGGGGGATTTTTCCGTCTGCTTGAGGGGCTTTCTACCTGACTGCTGGGGAAAGATTTTCCGTCTGCTCGCAAAAGTTTTTTCTATGTTTAGGGGATTTCTGACTGCTCGGGGAAAGTTTCTATTTGATTGGAATATCCGACTTCTCAAGAGGGATTTTCATACTGCTGGGGGGATTTTTTCTGTTCGTGGGTTTTCTACCTTATCCTGGAGGAAGATTTTTGGCTGCTCGAAAAAAATTTTCTAGCTGCTCGAAAAATTTTAGCTGCTTGGGTGATTTTGGACTGCTTGAAGGGAATTTTCAAACTGCTCAGGGAGATTTTTAGTCTGCTTGGGGATTTTCTAACTGCACGAGGAACTTTTCTGTCTGATTAGGGAATTTCTAACTGCTTGGGTGTTTTCAGACTGCTTGAGGGGGGTTTTCTAAATGCTCCATAAGTTTTTAACTGCATGAGGAGTTTTTCTAACTGCCTCAGGTAGATTTTCTAACTGCTTAAAGAGGATTTTTTCTGCTTGAGATTCTTTGTCTGGTTGGGGAATTCTCGGTCTTTCGGGGGTATTTTTTACCCGAAGATTTTTCTTCTCTGGGGGCTTTTCGGTCTGCTTAGCGGATTTTCAACTCCCGGGGAAAGTTTCTATTTGATTGGGGGATATCCTAACTGCTGGCGGAGTTTTTTACTTTACTACTGGGGGAAGATTTTTAACTGCTCTCAAAAATTTTCCACCTGCTCGGAAAGATTATCTAGCTGGTTGGGAGATTTTTTAAGTGCTCGGCGCAATTGGCTAATTGCTCGGGGAGATTTTCAGTAGATTTTCTGAAAACACGGAAGGATATTATGCTTCTAGGGAGACTTTAATTTTGCTGCAGAGATTTTCTACCAGCTTAGGGAGATTTCCGTTGAGTACATGCGTGATTTAAAATGCCTGTCTGCGCCCCCCTGGGGGGGGCACCGAAGAGCTAGTGTTATACTATTTTTTTCACCTTATGCATAGCATCTTACAAGGATTCTATAATGTATACATTATGTTATAGAACCATGGCTGTTTGAAAAATTGAAATTTTTTTGCAAATGAAGAAAATATTATGTCTATATAAAGTCCCATTAATTATTTTTTCTAATAGCAGTTAAGAATTGATTTTTTATATTTATATTCATAATTAGGACTTGAATTTGTGCATTAGTCTAACAACTATAAACTTTTTTTAAGTTCATAGCTAATAAGACTCAAAATCGAATATTTATTTGGTCAGTAATTACTAAGACAAATTTTTATGCTTCAATTTAGAATTGTGTCTATCTCTGCTTCAATTTCAGTGCAATTTGGCAGTGCAGTTTAAACTTCATACTTTTTTAATTATCTTGCTTTGACAAAAACCTGATTGGTTTGAATAAAAAAATTGGATTTTATAATATTTTTAAAAGATAGTGAAAAACCTAAGCGGAAGCTTTTAGCCTGTTGCTACTATGCAGCAGCAACAGTCGCAAGCTTCTTGCAGCAGCGGCGCCGCCTGTAGCAGCAGCAGCAGCAGCAGCTCTGGTGCCGGCGCTTCCTCAACCTCAATGATTCGGCATCACGCCCGACATGCCAAGTCTAAAACGGCGCCAGTTTCCACTGATTCAGGCCGTCCACCGCATCCAAATGCCTATCAATGGTCGCGTTTGGAACGCCTGTTGGAACGGCTGCAACAAGAGGATACAGGCATTACTGTACGAACTGTTAAATCGTTTATGTCATCTCAGCCGTCCTGTTTTACTGGATCCGAACTGTGCGGTTGGCTGTTGCGTAATACAGACGCAGAGGACGCTCAGGTGATCTAATCTATCATTTCTTTTCATTTGGTTATTTAAAAGATTTGACAGTTGACAGTCTTTTCATCGGTTAAAGAGCTGTGCACCTAGCAATGGATGTGTACAACTAGTGAAGGGGCTGTACACCTAGCTAGGAATCTGTACAACTAGTGAAGGGGCTGTACACCTAGCTAGGGATCTGTACAGCTTTTGAAGGGGCTGTACACCTAGCTAGGGATCTGTACAGCTTTTGAAGGGGCTGTACACCTAGCTAGGAATCTGTACAACTAGTGAAGGGGCTGTACACCTAGCTAGGAATCTGTACAACTAGTGAAGGGGCTGTACACCTAGCTAGGGATCTGTACAGCTTTTGAAAGGGCTGTAAAACTATCAATGGAACTATATTTCTATTCTCGAAAATATTTTTGAGTGATACTAGCTACTGCATTGGGTCTGAATCATAACCTCTTGGCAATAAACCCGTATTTTATTGCGATTATTAACGTTACGTTGTGGTTTTTGGTGGTTTGATATGATTTTTTCAATTTTTTAAAATTAATTAATTCTAATGAAACTTTTGCCATGTCTGCTCGTCTGTGTCATTCTTAATGCTTAATCAATTATTCTTAATGCAACTTGAATGTTCGCTTAAAAAAACTTTTAACTAATTTTTAAGTGGTTATAATCCCATTGAAGCGTTCCTGTTTTCAAGTGGGGTCCTCTATTCACTTGAGGCCTCTATTTATTGACTAGTTAAGCGTGAAATTAGAATACAAAAGCCGGGATTGGCAAAAGTACGCTAGCAATTTTTTTGAGATGCGAGTCTACCGTAATACCTCGTAACTGCGTGGCTTCAAATTTACGAGGCTATCTAGGCATGCAAAGTGTGTGTTGGATCTTATTAGACAGTATTTCATTACATATAGCCCCACCTACCCGCCTGCCTGCCAGCCTATCTACCTACCTATCTACTAAGCTATCTACCTAGGTATCTACCTACCTACCCGTCTACCTACCTAACTGCCTACCTACCTACCTACCTACCTACCTACCTACCTACCTACCCAACTGCCTACCTACCTACTTTCCTTCCTACCTACCTACCTACCTACCTAACTGCCTACCTACCTATCTACCTACCTACCTATCTACTTTTTTATCTATCTATCTACCTACCTAGCTACCTACCTACCTGCCTGCCTATCTACCTACCTACCTACCTACCTACCTACCTACCTACCTACCTACCTACCTACCTACCTATCGATACATACGTACAAAGGGCTCATTCAATCAACTCGTGACGCTTGACCTTGAGAATGGCCATTTTATTAATCAATGTACGCACATAATGTATGACAATCTTTTTATACGCTCGTAGTACTAAAATAATAGCCGAATTTTCCCTAATTAATGTTAAATCTCAATTAAAAAATCCAGGAGGCCTGCCACGTAGCCAGCATGCTAGCCGCTCACGGTTACATCATCCCAGTCGAAGGCACCGCCCTAGTGGTACGCAACGATTCGTCTTATTATCGATTTCAAACGCCTTGCCTTTGGCCAAGCAAATCGCCGGAACGATTAGACAATACTGACTATGCTGTCTACCTGTGCAAACGGACTCTGCTCAATAAACAGCGTTTAGAATTGGCCAACTATGAGGCTGAGAATCTGGCCCGGTTACAGCGACTGCTGTCCCATAAATGGGAGTTCATCTATTTGCAGGCTGAGGCCGAGGCCAAGGTTGACAGGTGAGGGATTTTTAGATCTTGCTGTTAGTTAATTAAGCTACGAGGCTCCCAGATCCTCAGGCGGTTAGTTAATTAGGCTATCAGCCTCCCATGTCCTCTAACTGCTGTTTAGGCTATCTACCAGCCTCCCAGACCCTCAGGCTCTAGGTTAGGCTATCCACCACTACCAGCCTCCCAGATCCTTAGGCTGTAGGTTAGGCTATCTACCAGTCTACCAGATCCTCAGGCTGTAGATTAGGCTATCTACCAGCCTACCAGATCTTCAGGCTGTAGGTTAGGCTATCTACCAGCCTCCCAGATCCTCAGGCTGTAGGTTAGGCTATCTACGAGCCTCCCAGATCCTCAGGCTGTAGGTTAGGCTATCTACCAGCCTCCCAGATCCTCAGGCTGTAGGTTAGGCTATCTACCAGCCTCCCAGATCCTCAGGCTGTAGGTTAGGCTATCTACCAGCCACCCAGATCTTCAGACTGTTGGTTAGGCTATCTACCAGCCTCCCAGATCCTCAGGCTGTTAGTTAGTTAGACTACCAGCTTACCAGATCCTTGATATGCAATATTCAACACTATAAAAGTAATTACAGACACGTAAAATTATTTGTGCACCCAGTTGACAAAGACAGACAGCGTTTTTTTTAACATCGCTAAAGTGTCGCGTCGGAGTTGGCAGTTTGGGCTGCTAGAGAGAAAGTCAAACTGGCTGGCTGATTATCGCAGGCTGGCTGTGCGTTCAGCCCAGTGCGCCGGCCTGCTAGTCACGCAGCCGACAGCTGTGCCTTAACTAGATAAGAATATTTATTTAAACAACATCAATATTTTCCCTCGTCCACAGGAAACTAGAGCGACTAGAGCGCATGGTCCTGGAGAGTCAGGAGCGCGGCTTCTGGTTGCTGTACAGGCCGCCCCCGGGAGCTGTCGTTGCCACCGAGGTGGACATGCGCAAACTGTGCCGGGCTAAGCGGCCGAAGAAGGCCGCCACTAGGCCGGTTAGTTTTCCCATACCCAGCGGTCGGCTCAGCCCGGTGGAGATGTGCGAGCCCGCAGCCAAGGCTGAGAAACTGCGGCAGGCTTTAGCTAGGCGGTGAGTGTGTTGATTAGACTGACAAATAAAAACGAGCATGATTGATAGGCTGACAAGTAGAAAATGACAGGTAGATAGTGACAGACAGACAGACAGACACAGACATTATGACAGGCAGACAGACAGACATAATGACAGGCAGACAGACATAATGATAGGCAGACAGACATAATGACAGGCAGACAGACAGACATAATGACAGACAGGCAGACAGACATAATGACAGACAGGCAGACAGACAGACATACTGACAGGCAGGCAGACAGACATAATGACAGTCAGACGGACAGACAGACATAATGACAGGCAGACAGACAGTCAGACGGACAGACAGACATAATGACAGACAGACAGACATAATGACAGACAGACAGACATAATGACAGACAGGCAGACAGACAGACAGGCAGACAGACAGACAGGCAGGCAAACATAATGACAGACAGACAGGCAGACAGACATAATGACAGACAGACAGTCAGACAGACATAATGACAGGCAGACAGACAGAATGACAGACAGACAGACACACATAATGGCAGACAGACAGGCAGACAGACATAATGACAGACAGACAGGCAGACAGACATAATGACAGACAGACAGGCAGACAGACATAATGACTGACAGACAGACAGACATAATGACAGACAGACATAATGACAGGCAGACAGACATAATGACTAAAAGACACAAAAATAGTGACTAGCAGATGAATAATCAATCTGGTAGACGCCTCAACAATCGCAATTCAATTTCTCCTCAACCCCCGCAGCCGAGTAAAAGTGTCCAAAGCCGCCGAGAGCGCCATATGCTACTACCAGCAGTACGCCGAATTCGACGCATTTATTGGCGGCGGCCTCCCCGACCAGAGCCCGAATCCCTGGGTATCGGACAGTCCCGACTATTGGGAATCCGAGCGTCGAACCCGGGACGTGCCGGCGCGTCGCGTCAAACGCTGGGGCTTCAGCATCCACGAACTCCTTCGCGACCCGGCCGGCCGGCAAGAATTCGAAAAATGGCTACTAAAAGAAGTCAGCGCCGAGAATTTAGCCTTCTGGGAGGCCTGTCAGCGATTGCGTCACACGCCAACTAGTCAGGTACACCGGGAGGTCAATCGTATCTACGACACGTTCCTTGGCCCGGACGCTACCGAACCTGTCAACGTGGCTGGTCCCGTTGCCGAGGCGGTTCGTAAACGATTGTCCAGTTCCACAGCCGCTAGCGCCGATCGTTACGCATTCGAAGCGGCCGAGGAGCACATCTTCCAGCTGATGAAAGCTGACTCCTATGGCCGATTTCTGCGCTCGGATTTCTATCGACAATTGCTGGCCGGTGGAAAGAAGAAATTAAGTAGTAAAAAGCAGCAAAGATTGTCTAGTAGCGAGGCGGCGGTGTCTGGTGTGAATGTTGCCGCCGCTGTGGTCAGCAGACGGTCCAAGGATGTCGTGGATAACGACGAAACTGGTGGTGGTGGCGGTGCTGCTGCTGCCGCTGCTCCTTCAGCGGCCGGAGCGTCAGCAGCTGCCGGCGCCGATTCCTCTAAGAAGGCTTGAAATATCTGATTTCGAAATGTATGATTTTTTATCTGAAAAAAAATCGTCTCAACGAGTTTTTCTTGTGTGCGTTTTAGTTTCTCGTTTGTTGAAACAACATGTATTTTGAGATCAACGTAATCTTGAATCTCCATGTGATCTATCTTTATTATATGAATTTTAAAAAAAAAAACTTTTGTTTATAGTAACGTTTTGCCTATTTAAAGAAATCTCTTTATTGGAGATCCTAACGTTTAATTTATTTGCATCAATTTTGTCATTAATTTTTGCATGAATTTAAAATCTTAAACTAGGGTTTAGTTTGGATTAATAGTAAGTAGTATCTCAAGAAATTAATCGTATTTAATAATTTTGATTGATTTATGATTTTTTTATTTTTATTTGTAAATCTACGCTTAGAAATGATTATTTTTAATTATCGACATAATTATTTTTTGTCTATTATCTACTAGGAGGTGGAGATAAAAAGTGGCTCGGGCGTCTGCCTTATGACCGGAAGGTTATGGGTTCGAGCCCGCAGCTCTAGAAATCAATTTGTGCCCTTGAGCAAGGCACTTAATCCCTCATTGCTTCAGTCCACCCAGCTGAGATCCAGTAAATTTAGTGTGGGTGTTGCGGCCCCTCCAGCCCGTCAGGCTGAGCAGCTGTACACAGCACTCGGATGCGCCGCGCAACTAGCTGCGGCTGTGCCGTTGGCTGTACATCTGGTCGAAAGGTCGGGTGCCTAAATTTATTTATTTTTATATTATTATTATTTGTTTTTATATAGTACTTTGGATTTTGTTTGTTTATTATCAATATTGTTATTATTTTGCTGCTGTTGCTGCTTCTGCTGCTTTTTTAATTGGTGAACTGACAATTCTTTTGGGAGGATCACAATTTTAAAAAAAAAACGTTAATTTTGATCAGCAGTAAAAATTTGCATATCTTTTGCTTGATTTTTTTTATCTTTCAAAAATCAAAAACATCTCTTTATCATATTGTATGCATTATAATTTATAATGTAATTATTGATATTCTGGTTTGCAGTTACTGTACACAAATTACCAACGGTCACACGAAGTAGTACACACATACACACACACTGTGGCCCCTAAGACATCCTCATATGATCCCTATTGATCATGTTTAGCATAAAGTAGTAACTTATATTTGTTTTATCTAGTCATATATAAGCTCTGACTGCGACATACTGTGTTAACATGGAATATGATGTGCTGCTATTATTATTGCTAACATTATATATTCTTATTGTTTAGTTAAATGCAAAGTCATCTCCAGTTTTTTTTCACTCGATTTTTGATTAGTCCCAAATGATGCATCCACTTTAGTATTGTTTTTTATTAATCTATATTTGTTTACTTATTATTGCATAGCCAGTGAGGTATATTTTTCAGTTTTTTTGTTTGAATGCGTGTTTATTTGTCCAAGCAAGCAAACAATACGCAAAAGGTCCAATTCAATTCTAATTTTATTTTCTCATTGCGTTGAGAATTAGTAATTTTGTTAAAAGAGATTTTCTCTGTGTGCTTTTCTTGGACACATACATCATCATTTATTTCTTGATTGATGACCTTAAAAAGCTTGAGTTTGAACCAGTTTTTTCTCTCTCATGTATCAAGCTATTGTAGTCACACAAATGTAAATGTGACGAGCAGGAAACGATAAAAAAGATAAAGCGAGTTTTTTACATTACTTTTTTTGTTTTGACAATTATGTAAGTCTAGAAAAGTGTTTTGTATAGATTAAATTAGTACATTGATCTGAAATTAGAGTTGGCGTGATAAAGTAGCTGATAGATCCAGGATGTTTGTACTAAATTGGTTAATAGATCCAGAATGTTTGTACATAATTGGTTAACAGATCCAGAATGTTTGTACTTAATTGGTTAACAGATCCAGGGTGTTTGTACATAATTGGTTAATAGATCCAGGATGTTTGTACTAAATTGGTTAATAGGTCCAGGATGTGTGTACTTAATTGGTTAACAGATCCAGAATGTTTGTACTAAATTGGTTAACAGATCCAGAATGTTTGTACTAAATTGGTTAACAGATCCAGAATGTTTGTACATAATTGGTTAACAGATCCAGAATGTTTGTACTAAATTGGTTAACAGATCCAGGATGTTTGTACTAAATTGGTTAACAGATCCAGGATGTTTGTACATAATTGGTTAACAGATCCAGAATGTTTGTACTTAATTGGTTAACAGATCCAGGGTGTTTGTACTAAATTGTTTAATAGATCCAGGATGTTTGTACTAAATTGGTTAATAGGTCCAGGATGTGTGTACTTAATTGGTTAATAGATCCAGGATGTTTGTACATAATTGGTTAATAGGTCCAGGATGTTTGTACATAATTGGTTAACAGATCCAGAATGTTTGTACTTAATTGGTTAATAGATCCAGGATGTTTGTACTAAATTGGTTAATAGGTCCAGGATGTGTGTACTTAATTGGTTAATAGATCCAGGATGTTTGTACATAATTGGTTAATAGATCCAGGATGTTTGTACATAATTGGTTAACAGATCCAGAATGTTTGTACATAATTGGTTAACAGATCCAGAATGTTTGTACTTAATTGGTTAATAAATGCAGGATGTTTGTACATAATTGGTTAACAGATCCAGAATGTTTGTACTTAATTGGTTAATAGATCCAGGATGTTTGTACTAAATTGGTTAATAGATGCAGGATGTTTGTACATAATTGGTTAATAGATACAGGATGTTTGTACATAATTGGTTAATAGATACAGGATGTTTGTACATAATTTGTTAATAGATCCCGGATGTGTGTACATAATTGGTTAATAGATGCGGAACCCTCGTACATCGTGAAAGATTTACAAGCTATCATAATTGGTACGATTGTAGTGTTCAGTTTGTTTATTCATCTGAAAAGCACAACAACATCTATAATAATGATTTATAATTGTATCAAAACAACAATTCTTTTTCAGCTACTTCGTTCTCTAGCTTTGTTTCCCTCGCGTAGCCACCAAGTTTTCTCTTCGGCAGCATTCTTCGATTGTGTTCGAAATCGATTGGTTTTCCATCGGTCTTTGTTCGCCAGTGCATCTGCCTATTCTTCATCTCGTTTTCCAGCTATGCCGCAGCAGAATGGGGCTCAAAAACAGCAGCAGCAGCAGCAACGCTCTATAACTTCTTTTTTCACGAAAACTGCTCCACCAGCGCCTAGCGCTCAGTCCAATAGTAGCAGTAGCGGTCCTCGTCGTCCGCTCTCTACTACGCCAACAAAGACTAGTAGTGAGACAAAAACAAAGACTAAAGTTGATAAAGACGATGACTCTAAAGAGCCGCTTATTCATCCAAACGAAAATAAAAACTTGAAGGACCAGAAGACAAACGATGCTGCTACAGAAGCAGAAACAAAGACTGCAGACAGTAAGAAAGAAAACAAAGACTCTAAAATTGAACAACGTGAAGACGAAGCCAAGGATAACTTGAACAGCAAAAAGGTTAAGCGGCAGCTTGAAAGCAAGCGTCGGAAGACCAATTCAGAATCTTCGTCCAACTCCGATTCCGACCAGCAGCCCAACAATGAGTCTTTGTCATCGTCCCAGCCGGAATCGCCGCCAACTAAGCGTCGACGCCGGATGATCTCCTCCTCCTCCTCGTCTTCATCTTCGGGCGACTCGGCTGACGAACAAATCGAACCAAAAATCACTAAAAAGCCAGCAGAGAAGAAGGCCTCTCAAGCAAAGAAACCTACAACAACGGTGAAGCAGAAAAAGCAGACTAAGCAACCGGAAGCAGAGCCGGAGCCAAAGCCGGAGGCAACAACAGAAATTAGCGGCTACAATCCCGGCAAAGCTCGCTACGACCCGCTGACTGACGCCAGCTGGTCAGCCGGCGACCCGGTGCCTTACCTGGCCCTGGCCAAAACATTCGAAGCTATCGAAGCCACGCCTGGCCGATTGCGAATCTTAGAATTGTTGTGCAATTTCTTTCGTTCAGTGCGGCTGCTCAGCCCCAAAGATTTGTTAGCTTGCGTCTATCTGTGCCTGAATCAGCTGGCCCCCGCGTACGAGGCTGTCGAACTGGGCATTGGAGATTCCGTCTTGATGAAAGCTATGGCTTTGAGCACCGGTTCAACTGTTGATAAAATTCGTCAGCGCGCTCAGGTTGTCGGCGATTTAGGCGCCGTTAGCGAGTTGTTGCGCTCTCGACAGGCTGTCATGTGCCAGCCGAAACCGCTAACTGTTGTCGGCGTGTTTCAGCGGCTTCGCGAGGTTGCCGATCTGTCTGGCAATGCGGCTCAGCAGAAGAAGGTGCTGCTTTGTTGCTTTTGGTATCTGATTATTGCCAAAGGGGGGTTTTGTGTTGCCTGGTTTATTCAATTAACAAAGTTTTGTCGCAGCTAATTTATTTAGGGTGTGAGATTTTGTGGTAGCTAATTTATCTTAGGGGGTGAGATTTTGTGGTAGCTAACTGATTGGAGGGGTGAGATTTTGTGGTAGCTAACTAATCAGAGGGGTGAGATTTTGTGGTAGCTAACTAATCGGAGGGGTGAGATTTTGTGGTAGCTAACTAATCGGAGGGGTGAGATTTTGTGGTAGCTAATTGATCGGAGGGGTGAGATTTTGTGGTAGCTATCTGATCGGAGGCGTGAGATTTTGTGGTAGCTAACTGATCGGAGGGGTGAGATTTTGTGGTAACTAAGTGATTGGAGGCGTGAGATTTTGGGTTGCTAACTGATTGGAGGGGTGAGATTTTGTGGTAACTAAGTGATCGGAGGCGTGAGATTTTGTGGTAGCTAACTGATCGGAGGGGTGAGATTTTGTGGTAGCTAACTAATCGGAGGGGTGAGATTTTGTGGTAGCTAACTAATCGGAGGGGTGAGATTTTGTGGTAGCTAACTAATCGGAGGGGTGAGATTTTGTGGTAGCTAATTGATCGGAGGGGTGAGATTTTGTGGTAGCTAACTAATCGGAGGGGTGAGATTTTGTGGTAGCTAATTGATCGGAGGGGTGAGATTTTGTGGTAGCTATCTGATCGTACGGTTGAGATTTTGTGGTAGCTAACTAATCGGAGGGGTGAGATTTTGTGGTAGCTAACTAATCGGAGGGGTGAGATTTTGTGGTAGCTAATTGATCGGAGGGGTGAGATTTTGTGGTAGCTATCTGATCGGAGGCGTGAGATTTTGTGGTAGCTAACTGATCGGAGGGGTGAGATTTTGTGGTAGCTAACTGATTGGAGGGGTGAGATTTTGTGGTAGCTAACTAATCGGAGGGGTGAGATTTTGTGGTAGCTAACTAATCGGAGGGGTGAGATTTTGTGGTAGCTAATTGATCGGAGGGGTGAGATTTTGTGGTAGCTATCTGATCGGAGGCGTGAGATTTTGTGGTAGCTAACTAATCGGAGGGGTGAGATTTTGTGGTAGCTAATTGATCGGAGGGGTGAGATTTTGTGGTAGCTATCTGATCGTACGGTTGAGATTTTGTGGTAGCTAACTAATCGGAGGGGTGAGATTTTGTGGTAGCTAATTGATCGGAGGGGTGAGATTTTGTGGTAGCTAACTAATCGTATGGTTGAGATTTTGTGGTAGCTATCTGATCGTACGGTTGAGATTTTTGCCAACAAAAATCAACAAAACCCGCAGGTCGCCAAGATCCAGTCCCTGCTGGTATCCTGCCGCCAGTGCGAGGCCAAATACCTGATCAGATCCCTCTCCGGCAAGCTGAGAATCGGCCTCGCCGAACTGTCTGTCCTGTCCGCCCTCGGCCACGCCTTCGCCCGATCGCCGAATATTTCCAAACCCGACGTCAGCCGTGGCCAATCAGCCGAGTCGTGGAAGAAGCGTCAAGACGAAGCCGCACTGCTGGTGCGTACCGCCTACTGTAGGTGCCCGAACTACGGGCTGTTGATTGACGCCCTGCTGGCAGAGACTGACGCCGAGGACGGGTGAGCTCTGGTTTCTTAGAATTCTTATTGTTTGAAACTGCGATTTCTTAGAATCTAATTGATCAGAGTTTTATCTATGAAATCTGCAGTAGAAGGACAGTCAAATCTTATTTCCTAGAATATAATAAATACCGACCTTTTAACCAGATGTACAGCCAACGGCACAGCCGCAGCTAGTTGCGCGGCGCATCCGAGGGCTGTGTACAGCTGCTCAGTCCTGACGGGCTGGAGGGGCCGCAACACCCACTCTAAATTTACCCCGCTCAAACTGGTACCCGATCTCAGCTCAGGGTGGACTGAAGCAATGCGGGATTATAATTGACTTGCTTAATGGGCACAAATTGTCTCCTAGGGCCGGGACTCGAACCCACGACCTTCCGGTCATAAGGCAGACGCTCCAGCCACTAGGCTACAACTCCTTTAGTTGTAGTTGGACAACTTTCTTCCTGGTAAATGAATACACTACCGACAAGAGGAAAATTTTCACGTTTTTTGACATTAAGTTTCTGTTAAGGTTTTAAGGTTTCAATAGGCTGTATCATGTAGATGCTAGTCATAAAAAATGTAAGCGTGAAGAGCTAGGCCATTCAATTTCGAAGTGAACCGTTCTTCTACTTTGGTGGTAACGATAGATTAGATCTCTTAGAATCTAGAATCTATCAATATTTCTTGTAAGTTGAAATCGATTTATTTAACAATAGGTCTTATTTCGTATCTAGGAGGTTTAATTCTTGAATTATGGATTCGATTTCTTAGAATCTGAAGTAGATTCAATAGAATTATAAAAATAAGCTCGTATATCTTAAAACCTGTATTAGATTTCTTAGAATTTTATTCGATTTCTAAGAAAATAAATTTCTTTGTTATATTAACATAGTACGGTTTCTTAGAAACTTGATTAGATTTAATATAATTCAGATTGAATTTCTTAGAATCGACTTTAAAACTAACGTTTTTTCTATTTCAATCATTTTTAAAACTACTATATTGAATTTTCAAATCAATATAAAATTTGTAAAAATTTTCATTAATTTGTTTCTTAAAAATCTAAACTAGTCTCAAATTGATTTGTTTGTTTAAATAATCAGCCCCGGCGACCTCTCGGGCCTGCTGTCCCGCTGCCGCCTGCAAGTCGGCCTCCCGCTCAAGCCCATGCTCGCTCATCCCACCCGCGGCGTAGCCGAAGTCCTCAAACGATTTGAAAGCGTCGGCGCGTTCACCTGCGAATTCAAATACGACGGGGAACGAGCCCAGATTCATCGCCTATCCGACGGTACCGTACGGATTTATTCGCGCAACCAGGAGAACAACACCGGCAAGTATCCCGATATCGCTGCCAGGGTGCCCGACCTGTTCAAGGCCGG